>NC_069400.1:86000198-86016875 GCF_026875155.1 Cherax quadricarinatus | reverse complement strand
AATATAAAACAAAAAAACAAAATTTTTACACACATACATCACTATAAACACACTACTAAAAAACCATATTTACTACATATGTACACACATACATCACTACAAACACACTACTACAACACAATATACATACAATGTAAAACATACATCACTCAAACCACATTACCAACACTTATACATACATATGTTCACACATACTCACTACAAACCACTACTCCCAACACATATAACATAATATGTCCCCCAAATCTCACTACAAACACACTACCCCAACACAAAAATTATACTCATGTGTAACACATACTCCACAAACAACTACTACCAAACACACATATATACATACACGTGTACACACATAACAACAAAAACATACTAAAAACACACTTATACTACAATTACACACTATTCACTCAAACACACTATCCAACACACTAATACATACAATTACACGTTTCAAGACATTAACACTCCCCCTCCCCATTTTTTTAATTAAAAATTTTAATTATTGTTAAATTTTTGTTTTACTGTACTGTACTCTTTTTTTTCTAAATTATTATGAGGTATTTTTACTAGCCACCTTTTACATCGTTCAATCACAATTTTGACTATTCATTCAAAAACATAATAAAACCCAAAAAATGCTTCCCAGACTAGAGAAGAAATTTTACAACATTAGAATATCAGGTTCAGTATCACGAGTGCCAACAGGTTCCAACAGGGTTGCGACAGTGTGTTTCTTACCCCACAAGTCTCACTGCCTGCTTATTTTTCCAGCATTTAATTTTGGGTGAAAGTTAGGTGTTTTTTTTGCTTGCTTTTTTTGTGAGGTGACCGTGCAAGGGTTCCCACTGGTCCCCTTGTTTGTTTGGGTGTGCCGTGGCAAGGGTTCCCATGGTCCCCTTGTTTTGTTATGTGAGTGTACAGTCTTTTGCAAGGGTTTCCCCACGGCCCCCCCGTCAATCATTGGAGCCTGGGGATGAAAAATGTTCAACATCCACCTCTCATTGAACCAAAAAAAATTTTGCTCCACAACTACACATAAAAGGAAGGAACTATAAAAATTTGGGTGGGAAAACCTATCAGGGTTTCAAAAACATGGGAGAACATGTCATTTAAAACCCACTTTTGAACTACCTTAGACTTTTTTTCCAACGAACTGAGGAAAAGGGTACCAAGGCAAGAGATGTTCTTCAGCCTACAAAAAGGTCAAGCAAAAAGGCGAGAGTAGGTACGGATTGATTTTAGAACATAGTACACATATTTTTCGTTATAAAAAAATTAATCAAGGTAAAATCTGGATTCATGACATGAAATACCTAAGAATTGACTAATCTCATTTAAAAGATAACCTTTTAAAAAATTGTTGCCAGTGAATTGCAAAGACTTGGTCATCCCTCCCCTATAGTGAGGGGTTTCTCATATCGGGTGTGGTCAGTCATAGACGGTGGGGTAATGTCGGGTGTGGTCTTTTCCGGTCTCCACCCGTGGGCCCCCGGATGTCAACCCTTCCCATTTCCACCCCGGTTTTTTGGTGCTTTCCCTTTCCCGTGTGCCCAAAAACCATCTTTTCCCCCCTAGATGAACTCCGGGTAGGGATCAGGGGGGTGTGGTCTTGTGAGGTGTGGTCGTAGTGAGGTGTGGTTGTTTGGTTTGGGTTTGTATCCTAAATATTCTCCCTTTCCCACCCCCGGGGTTCTTGCCCAGGGTCCATCTTCCCCCCAAGATATTCCCCCTTTTCCCATTTCCCCGGTTTTCATGCGTCAGGGGGTCCATCTGTTCGCCTCAGATAGTTCCTTTCCCTTCCCCAAGGTCATAGGGTGGTTTAAAGTCAGGTGTGGTTTTACTTTTTCCAGGTCTCCACCCGGGGCCCCCCGGAGTCAATCCTTCCCAATTCTCCCCCCTTTGTTTTGGTGCTTTCCCTAGTTCCGTGTGCCCAGAAGTCCTCTTGTCCCCTCAGATGAACTCCCTTCCTCATTTTCCCAGGGGGGCAGGGGTTGGGGGGGGGGTGTTTGGGCGGGTGGGGGGTTTTTGGGGGGGCGTGCTTGTGTGCGTGTGTGTTGTGTATGTGTTGGCCCCTCCCAGTGCCCTTTGTTGGATGGAACTTGGTTTTGTCTGGGTCTACTCCCGAGACTGCCGGGTGGGGGAATTACAGGAGGGGACCACAGAAAACTGCGTCCTGTAATTACACCCCCAAGGACAGCCGGGAAAGTAGTCAGGGGACAACACAAGCTGCCCCCAACTCGGCCCCCAAGGGGAGGTTACTTAGTGATAATTCGGACTTCTATTTATGTTTCTTTTTTGTTTCAAATTAATTTTTGCTTTTTTTTCCTCTTCGCTATATATGTGTAATTTTAAAAAATTTTCTGTGTATAAATGTGAGTCCCAGTGTGACGTCTTCCCACACAAAAACTGTTTCAAAAAATTTATCACTTCTTTTTTTTTTGCAAATTTGTCATTTTTTAAGACCTGAAAGTCCACAAGTAAATAGAAAATTCAAAAGTACTTCACAAAAGAACCCCAATCACATATTATTATTTAATGAAAAAAAAGAGCTAAACCCCAAGGGTGTTTTAGCGCATCACATCAACAATAACCACAACACATGTATTTTTTCTCGTTTTCCCTCTAACATCAATTTCTCGCCAGTATACTTCTTTCATCCAAACTTGTCACCAAGCTTTTCTCTCATTTTTTTTTTAAATTAATTAATTTGCACAGGAAATAAACCCGAAATAAAGAAATTGTTTTGGTCAATTTTTAAATTTAATCCTTTAGTTTCCTACAACACTTCCTCCCCCCGTGCTCCCCCAATGGTATTCTGTTTCCCAAAATAAATTTTTACTCAAATCCCAAAGTTTTAATTAAATTTTCAGGGAAACCCTCACCTCTCGCCACACTAAAAAATCTCCTTATTTTAAAAAACGACCTTCCGGTAGTTAAAAAAAACGTTTCAGGAGGGGTGTTCGTATGCTTGAATAAAAGTGTTGGGGCTAAGGGACAATGACGTGGGCTAAAGGGACAAGTGGGTGTGGGCTAAATACAAGTGACGTGGGGGTAATACAAATGAGTGGCTAAGGTACAATGAGTGGGCTTAAAAGGACAAGTGACGTGGGCTAAGGTAAATGCGTGGGCTAGGACAAGTACTTGGGTAGGACAAGTCACTTGGGCTAAGGTACAAGTGACTGGGCTAAGGTACAAATGACGGGGCTAAAGGGAAAGTGACGTGGGCCCAAGGTACAAGTGATGGGGTAAAGGGACAAGTGACGTGGGGTAAAGGGACAAGGACGTGGGCAAGGTACAAGTCACTTGGGCTAAGGTACAAATGACGTGGGGTAAGGTACAAGGACGTGGGCAAGGTACAAGTCGTGGGGTAAAGGGACAAATGCGTGGGAAGGTAAATGCGTGGGCAAGGTACAAGTACGTGGGGCTAAGGTACAAGTGGTGGGCAAAATACAAGGACGTGGACTAAGGTACAAGTGACGTGGGCTAAGGACAAGTGAGTGGGGAAGGGAAAGTGACGTGGGCCCAGGTACAAGTGCGTGGGCAAGGTACAATGAGTGGACTAAAGGGACAAATACGTGGCTAGGACAAGTGAAGTGGATAAAGGGAAAGGATGGACTAAGGTCAAGTGACTGGACTAAGGTCAAGTGACGTGGGCTAAGGTACAAGTGACGTGGGGCAAGTTTCAAGGAGTGGGGGTAAGGTAAAATGACGTGGTAAGGTACAAGTGACGTGGGCTAAGGTACAATGCGTGGGGAAGGTACAAATGAGGGGCTAAAGGGCAAGTGAGTGGACTAAGGTACAAGTGCGGGGCTAAGGTACAAGTGACGGGATAAGGAAAGTCACTTGGGGGTAAGGTACAAGTGACGTGGACTAAGGTAAAGTCCTTTGGGTAAGGTACAAGTGCGTGGGGCTAGGTACAAGTGAATAAAAACAACAGTTTCCCGTATTGCGTTTTTATTTTTTTGTACTTTAGCAACTGGGCAAAAACCAATGTTTTTTTTAAAAATTCGTTTTTTTTTGTTTTTTCAACGTTTAAAAATTATGTTTGCACCATATTCTTCTCTTTTTTTAAACCCCGCCAGTTATTTATTACTTTTATTTTTTCTTTCCCTCACTGGTCGTCACAATTTTTAACATATTTTTGCTTGGTATAATCAACCTTCAAAAGGGCAAACCTAATTTTTATTTAAATTAAACAATATTTGAATTTTATCTAAGATGTCCAGCAGTTTGAACTTACCAGAAACAAATCAGGGAAAAAAAGAATTTTTGTGAACTTTTCCCAGAAAAAAAGTCGGGGAAAAACGTTGTGAACGTCCCAGAAACAAAGTCGGGGGAACAAAGACAGTTTGTAAAACTGACCAAAAACAAAGTCAGGGAAAAAGGCCCAGTTTTTGAACTGTACCAAAAACAAAGCCCGGGGGAAAAAGGGACATTTGTGAACGGGACCAGAAACAAGTCGGGGACAAAGACAGTTGGGAATTTAACCCAGAAACAAAGTCAGAGACAAAGACATTTTGTGAACTGACCAAAAACAAAGTCGGGACAAAGACAGGTGAACTGTCCGGGAAACAAATCAGGGCCCAAAGACAGTTTTAAACTGAAACCAAAGAAACAAAGTCGGGGGCCCAAAGAAATTTTGTGAAACTGTTCCAAAAAACAAGTCAGGGACAAAGACATTTGTAAAACGAAACCGAAAAAAAGGGTCAGGGGAAAAAAGAAAAGGGGGGTGAACTGTTCCAAAACAAGTCGGGGAAAAAGGGCAGCAAACTTTTTAATATAATTACCCAAAATCATTATGCCACTGACATATATGCACTTATATGCACATATATGCAATATATGCCATTTTAATACAATTTTCTCAGATATCGGGTAAAATTTAATATTTAAATTTTTTTATATATTTTAATATAATTCTGAAAAATTTCGGAATAGAGAATGTTGTTACATAGAAATTTTGTAGATATAGCAAAAAAGTTCTGTTATGAATTATAAAACAATAGTCCCCTTTTTTTTAAATTTTTTCATTTTCTTAACTCTCTCAACCCTTTATTTATTTAGAAAAAATATTCATAAACACAAAAAAAAAAATACGGAAAAAAATAAGAAATTTTCAAACTGGTGGGTTCAGCCTCTTGGCAAAAGTTATTGTTGGTGTGGAGGGTTTCAACCTGGGCCCTTTCAAAATCTTTTTAATGTGGGGTTGATGTTTCCAAAAACCCGGCCGTACAACTCTATCTTAATGTTGGTGTTGAGTTAAACTGACCAGTTTCAACTTTTATCTTAAGTTGGGGGTTGATGTTTCAACCTGAACCGTACAAAATCTATTTAATGTTGGGGTTGATGTTTTCAACCCCGGGGCCAGTTTCAACTCTGTCTTAAAAGTTGGTTTGATGTTACAAAACCCGGGGCCCGAACAACTCTTTTCCAAAAGTTTTTTTTTTGATGTTTTCAACCGGCCAGTACAACTCTTTCTTTAAAGTTGGTGTTTATGTTACAACCCCCCCCAGTACAAAAACTGTCTTAAAGTTTTGGGGTTGTGTTACAAAACCCCCAGTACAACCAAAACTTAATGTTGGTGTTGATGTTACAAAACCCGACCAGAAAAACTCTATCTAATGTTGGTGTTGCTTTACAACCGACCATACAACTCTATCCCTTAAAAGTTTTGGTTTTGGTTTTTACAACCGCCGTTTCAAAATCTATCTATGTCTTTTAAAAACGGCCCGTTTTTTGTAATTTTTGTCATCTTTCTATACTTTTCCCAAATTTTTTCATTTAAATTTTTCTTGTCTGGGGACTTTTTGTACTGCTGTTTTTCTGCTGTAACGAAATTTTGAAAAAGCGCAAAGTTCGCTGTATGGGTTTCTGACTTTTTTAAAAGACTTGTTTGGGTTTTACAAAACCCGGGGCCCTACGACTTGTGCGCCCCCATGGTTTTGTTCTGCAAAATTGGGGGTGTACCCCCCCTCCCCCGCTTTTGGAAACCCCCTTTTGCCCCCCTTTTGGAAAAAATTCTTTGAATCTCTTGTTGATTCCTACATACTTCACGGTCATTTCCTTTTTGTCTCTCCTCCTTCCCCTTCCCTTTGCCGATTACCTGGGTCCTTTAAAGGTTGTTTTCTTCCTGATGTGGCGTATAAAAAAAGCTTGGGTCAGATTTGGCTTTTGCTGCTATGTCGTTTTCATATTGACGTTTGGGGGCCCCCCTTTTATCCCGTGCATTATTCGGGTTTTTGGCCTAAAGACTGCTCTCCTTTTTCCTGGGCCCTTTGGGCCCCCTTTTTATTTTTTTTCCCTTCCCCAGCACACTTGGTTTTTTTCCCCCTTGCCCTCCCTTTTTTTGAACCATGGGGTCACCCCGGCTTTTTCATTTTTTCCCGTTAAACCCCCGGGGACAAAACCCCCTCCTAGCCCCCTTGCACATTGTTGCTACATATTCCATATTTTCATTAATGGCTTCCCCGCCAGTTTTTTTTTGTCCCCTGAACCCCTTTTTTAGGGAAATTCCTCATTCCGGGGTATTCCCCCCTTTCCCGTAGTTTGGTTTCATTTGTCCTTGCCTTCCCCCGCTTTCCCCCCCCACTTGTAGCTTTTAAAGTGTAACGAAGCTCAAAACCACATGTTTGCTGGCCCCAAGGGGGGGTTTTTATATGTGGTGACGTGTACTTACTGTGGTGAGTGTTAACCCCTTTGCTCTGTGGACCGGGTTTTTTTTGTCTCTTTGTGAATCTGGGAAACCCGGATGGCCCCCCTTTGGCAGCCCTTTTCCCGCGCTGAGGAGAAGAAACTCAGAGTTGCCCAAATGGAGATACGGCGATTAAAAGGAGGGAACAAGAAAAGGGTTTGTAGTAACCCAAAAACCCCGTTGTGAGTCCCCCGTTAAGAGGGGAGCTTGGTCAGGGGCCCGGGCAACAGGAACCAAGCGAAATTAAGAAAACGGTTGGAGGGGCAGAAACAACGAAAAACCAGAAGACTCCGTGGAAATTTCCAACTCATTCTGGGTGTCCTCGAATGTAGTGTTTTAGGAATGCCACAACGAGCACCAAGGAAGCTTGGCAGACGTGAGTGGACACCTAAAAAACCCCAACAAAAGACCTCGAGAACGTCAGACAATTCTAAAGGGGAGTAATGCTCCCAGCGAATGTGAGTCGACTACTCGGGCAGCACTCGGACGTGCCAAGGAAGGTAAAAACATTGTTGTTGTTGGGGATAGCCAATTGGGTACAGGGATGGGGTTTCGTTTAAGGTAGGGTAGGAGGCAGAGAGTATTTTTTCCTGGGCGGGGATGAAGATTTTGTTACCCTCTGGTGACTCATGAAGGTAAGGGAGAAAATCTATTATCTGTCTCAGTGCTGGAGGCAACGATTTTGGGCAGACGTAGGAGTGAGGACCTGATCAGGGTAAGGTCGCAATAGAGATAATTTAGGAAGAAGGGTGGAAAACCTTCAATGTGGATTTTGCCAAGAGAGGAGTGGAAATAAATGGTTGTCCAGAGAAATTGGGTGTAATTGCGGGGCTGGAAAAAATAGAAAGGAAAAATGCGGTAAATTCATTGACAACTGGGCCTCTTCTATGGCAAAAAAAGGGAATGTATCCCAGGGATGGGGTTACTTGTCTAGGTGGGGGGGGTGGGAGCAGGCCAACGCAGTGGGGGAGCTGTTGATCTTTAAAAATAGGAATGTTAGGGTATGGGTTTTGGGGGGAAAACTGTGAAAATCCAGGGTAGTAACTGGTATAGGGAACAAATAAAAGGCAAAATGAGGGGGTATTGGGGAAAACCCGTGGGACTAATTGACAATGACAGTAATAGGTTTTGTGGGGTAAAAGAAAGGAGCAGGAAGGGTAAAGAGATGGGGGGTCTTAAATATTTATTACACAAATAGTCGCATGTAGGAATAAAATGGACGAGTTGAGACTTTTGCTATGCAGGTTTAAATGAGATTTGCCCTTACTGAGCGTGGTTTAAATTTAAAAAGTCGGGACATGCCGCAAATGTCACATTCGGGGTTTTTAATTGTTCCCCAAATAGATAAAGTATCGGGAAGGGGGGTGGGGTGGTTTTTATGTCCCGGGTCGCTTGAATGTTGATAAAAACGGGTATTAAATCTGAAGTAACACATACAGACTGTTTGGATAGAATTTTTAGAGGGGCCGAAAATTAATTTTAGGTGTGAAATACCGTCCCCCAAATTTAGATAGGGACCGGGGAGACTACTATGGGGGGAAATTTTTTTTTAGGGCCACAAGGCCGTAATGTAGTAATTCTAGGAGACTAACTTTAGTAAATTTTTGATTGGGAAATTTCTTGACGGGAATTTAGAATCATACGATTTCTTAGAATGGGGTTTTTTCGGATTGTTTTTTGAAGCATTTTTTGTGACAGAACCTACAAGGGTAAAAACCTGCTTGATTTAGTTTGGCAAACAATGAACCCCTTGTTAATAATTAGAAGTTTCAAGGAACTGGGTGCACGCCCAAAAATCAATTACAGTAAATTTAAAGGAAAGTATGATAGTAGGGATAACTCAAAAAACAGCCCAAGTTTTTCGTTTAAGCAGATTACAAAGGGCTTAGGAAAATTATATCTTTGACTGGGTAACAAAGAGAGCTATAAAATATGACGTTTTCTGAACACAAACAGCTGCCAAGAACGTTCCCTTATAAGGAATTAAACAAATAGAAAAGACCCAAAGTGGATGATAAAAGGCGAAATATCTACTAGGGCATAAGAAAGGGAATTTTAGGGTACAAAAAGGGAGGGTCATTTAGAATCAGTAATTGACATTAAAGGGGGCATTAAAAAGGGGAAAAAAAAGCTAAAAGGGGGCTATGAAATTTAAAATTTCTAGGGATTCTAAAAACTAACCCCAAAAAATTTTTTCCAGGTCTATAGAACAAAATCAGAGATAAGTAGGGCCCCCCTTAAAAAAAACTATGGGCATCTTATGACAAAAAGAAAGAAATGTGCTCGATTTTAAATAATTTTTTCCTCGGTTTTTCCAGGAAGAACTAAATATTCCGGGAATTTAAATTTTTTTGTGGATCAGAAAAAAGAAAATTATGTAAAAATCACAGTCGCTAGTGAAATGGTTGTGAAGCAGATAGACAGATGAAGCAAAATAATCACCCGGGGCCGATGAGGTTTTTTTTAAAGGGGTTTTAAAGGAATGCAAATGGAAGTCTGTGAACCATTAACTAATATTTTTTAAATTTTTTCTTCAAACAGGGCATGTCTATATGTGGAAGTGGCAAAAGTAATTCCCCTTTTAAAAAGTGGACAAGTCGTTACCGTCAAATTACCACCCAATAAGCCTGACTTCTATTGTAGGCAAATTACTAGAGTCAATTATAGCTGAGATTATAAGAAGCCATCTCGATAAGCATAGCATGATTGATGATACTCAGGCATGGATTCACAATGAGGCCGGTCTTGTCTAACTAATTTATTAACTTTCTTCCAGTAAAGCTTTTGAGGCCTGGCTCTGATACGATAAAGAATTTGATATTATATACTTAGATTTTAGTAAGGCATTTGCATAGAGTTCCGCACAAAGATGTTGAAGAAAGTAGCAGACTCATGGCATTGGGGGAAGGTGCTTTCGTGGATCGAATCATGGCTTCAAGACAGGAAGCACAGAGTGTCCATAAATGGGGTTAAATACCGATGGGGATCAGTAACAAGTGGCGTTCCACAGGGATCAGTCTTGGGCCCGTTGTAGTTTATAATATATTATCAATGATCTTGATGGAAGGAATTACTAGTTTGATATGAGCAAATTCGCCGATGACACGAAGATAGGTAGGATAATTGGGATTCAAACGTAGATGTTAGGGAACTTCAGGAGGTTTTAGACAAACTCTACTTTTGGTCAGAAAGCAGAAAAGTGGCAGATGCAGTTCAATGTAGATAATGCAAGGTTCTGAAGCTCGGGAGTGTTCCATAACCTAGCACTTATAAATTAAATAATGTAGAACTTAAAAAACCATACAGATGCGAAAAGGACTGGGGTTATGGTAAGCAGCAACTTAAACCAAGACAGCAATGGCCTAAGCGTAGTAATAAGGCAAATGGTTTACTGGGATTTATATCAAGAAGGGTAAGCAAAGAAGTCCAGAGGTCATACTGCAGCTTTATACATCATTAGTAAGGCCTCACCTAGATTATGCAGCTCAAATTGGTTCATATTCAGATATGGGACATAAATTCGTTAGAAAACATTCAGCGTAGGATGAAAAAATTAATACATAGATTAGAAATCTTCCTTATGTAGGAAAGATTGAAGACTCTAAGTTACATTCACTTGTTAGAAGAACGAATGAGGGGAGACCTGATCGAAGTGTATAAGTGGAAGATAGGTATTAATTAAGGGGATATTAACAAGGTCTGACGAATATCTCTCCAAGAGAGAACCGCAGTAATTGGATTTAAATTAGTAAGTTTAGATTTTAAAGAAAGGACATAGGAAAGTATTGTTTGGAAATAGGGTAGTAGATGAGTGGAACAGTCTACCTAGTTGGGTTATGAGGCTAGGGACTTTGGGTAGTTTCAAATTTAGGTAGGTTGGATAAATATCATGAGTGGGATGGGTTGGTATTTTGAGTGGGACTTGCACATCAGAGCTTATTTCTTGGGTAGCATTGAAAATTGGGTTGTCAAATGTTTGTTAGTGGGCTGAAATTGTAAAGGACCTGACTTTGTATGGGCCAACAGGCCTGCTGCAGTGTTCCTCCTTTCTTATGTTCTTATGTTCTTATGTAATATCTGCACTACTCAAGGTGAATACTAAGTCCAGTCTTGCTGGTTCAATCCTCTCCTCTCTCTCTTGTAGTGTCCTTAGTGTTGGTACATGAAAATATTCCAGTTCCACTCCATCATCTTAGCCCTCCATGTATCTTGGCCCCCATGTGGCTTCCAAGTTCTCCCATTCCGATTCCTTGTGGTTAAAGTCACCCCATGATCAAGGAGCTTTGCCATGCTGACAGGAGTCTTTCGCCACTGCAGCCAGTGTGTCAAACCATCGCTCTATTGCTCTCGTCAAACTCTTGCCTTGGCCACCTGCTGTTCTGGGTGGGTTATACATCACTGCAATTATTTCACCTTGGACCACCAGAGTGAGCGTTCCCGCTATGTAAATCACTTTTCTCCTACGCTGTCTCCTCTTCAGCTCATCAAAATTCCATCGCCGTGTTTGGAACAAGAAATGCCCACTCCTCCACCCCCCCCTGTTCCTACTGTCTTTTCTCAGGATCTTGGTATCCCGCTGGAAAGATTGGCATCTGTTATCATAATGTAAGCTTGGTTTCTGTGTCGCTATGATGTCTGTGATGCCTCTTTACTCTTTCGTGCCACTCCTCCCAATTGTTTTGTTATTCCATCAGCGTTTGTGTATCCATACCTTCAGTTTCCTTTCTAATACTGTGGTTTGGGGGCCTGTGGGGGGGGTGGGAGACTGGTAGCTTACTGTGGGATTCTATAGTTGGGGGTTGGGGTGGAAGCTGTGGGTATGGATATGTTGTGTGTTGGGATGGTATGATAGTTTGTGGGTTCTGAGGATTAGTTGTGTGTGTGCTTGCCCTTGCTGCTCTGTTTGTCTGACTGAGCTCTGCTGGTTCCATCCTTGTCTCCTTTCCTAGTCCTTTCGTTTTTTTGTCATCTCCCTCAGCTGCTTTTCTCTCTGTTTGTGTTCTGTCTCTGTTAGGAACACCTTCTTGTACTCTTCCGAAACTTTTCACCTTGGTTTCTCTTTGAGGATCCTGTTCAGCACTGTTTCTGTCCTGATGAAGGAAAGGAATCAGCTTGATCGGTCTGTTTCTCCCTTCAAGTACCCCCTATTCTCTGAAATTTGTACATCTCATACCATGGTCTTTCCCCCTATTTCTGTGATGATTTTCTCAATCTCCCTTTCGTTCTTCCTGCGTCTTTCAGTGTGTGGCCTTTCCTCTCCCGAAATCCCATGGTTATCACTGATTTTGCCCTTTCCTCCTCCATGTGCCTCTTCCTCTGTGACTCTGGTTCCTGTCTGTTTGTGGTCATTTTCTCCCTTTGATTTTTCAGTGGCCTTGGTAGCATGGTTGTGCCTCAGATTCGACCTATCTCCCTCTCCATCTCACCCTTCTGCTCTTTCCCTTACTCACTGGCCCTTCTTTGCAGGCTGATATGACCTTAGATAATTCATATCTCCTTCCTTCCTGTTCAGCCTCTCATCAACGTCTATGGTGTGTCTTCTCTGGTCATACCCTGAGACTTGCTACAGCCTGTTTACCTATCAAATTTCTAGCACCTTACCCTGGGTATCTGCAGTTTCGATTTGTGACCTCCCAATTCTTTGTCTCCTTCTCCATCCTCTTTTCCCATTTCACAGAGAGCTCTTTCTCCATTTTTTCAGAATGCTATCTATTTTCTTCCATTCCTTGCTCTATCCTTTTCCACTGTTCCTCCATCCATTCCTCCCTACCGTACCATGTCATCTGATCCCTGATTCCTGCGAGTCCCAACCATTTTTTTTATGAAAGAGAGAAAGAGAAAAAGAAAAAGGGGGAGAGAGTGAGACGGATAGGGTGAGAGAGAAGGGGAGTCCTAGAAGGAGGGGAAAAAGAAGGGAAAAAGGGGGAGAAAGTGAGAGAGGAAAGGATAAGAGAGAGGGGAGTGAAAAAGGGAAGGAGAGAAGTGGAAAAGATGAGAGTAAGAGAGAAGAGAGAGAGGAGAGAGAGAGAGGTGAAAGGGAAGAGAGAGGAAGAGAGAGAGGATGAGAGAGAGATGAGAGAGAGGGGAGACTTGGAGAACGGAGATGAGAGAGAGAGAGAAGAGAGAGATAGGAGAGAGGAGAGGCGAGAGAGGAAGAGGGAAGAGAGAGGAAAGAGAGAGGACGAGGAGAGGGAGAGAGATGGGGGGGGAAAAAGGAAGGGTTAAAGGGTCACTTCACAGGAAGGTGTATAATCCTGTATATGTGTGCGGTGTGTCTATTATATATGTGTGTGGTGTGTCTGTATGTGTGTGTGTGTGTGTGTGTGTGTGTGTGTGTGTGCCTGTGTGTGTGTGTGTGTGTGTGTGTGTGTGTGTGTTGTGTGTGTGTGTGGTGCTAACAGCTAGTTCAAAGTGCCCTAACAACAGTACTATTCTCACCAGTGTGCTTGCATTGTTTATGTAAACAGTCCTTATTTCCCCACGTATGTACTAATATGTATTATATATGTACCCGATCTCTTGGTTCCCACTGTACTTTATGAGTTTAAAATTTGTTCAAAAATTTTTAATACACTAGGCTTCGCCTATATGCCGCTACCTCTAAATTCTATTAATGCCAGTAAATGCTGCTTATTCTAATTCTGATAGTCGAGGAGAGTGACCCAATTCCAGCTAGAGAACAGGTCTATTGAACCACAATGCAACTCAATCTGGTGAATATTACTTGCGGCTGGCAGTGGAGTAGAAGTAACGTTGCTGGTCTGTTCCTGTGTCCCAGGAAGTTGATGTTTGAATGCTTCTCGGGTAATTTTTCACTAACTTCTCTCGTTTGACTATTATTCTCTAGCTCTCTAATTGTTTCACTCACTCAATGTATTTACTGATGATACATTCTATTACATAGCTCTTTCTTATCTCCCTGGTCTTGAGTCGCACTTATTTCTTCAAAATAACCCACTGCGTTATTAGGCAACACTATTTGGCCTGACACAACCGTTTCACCCTTCCAAGGCACCTCACTAAACACTCAGCCAATATTTTCTTTTTTTCCTTTCTGTGATCACTTTATGTTTCTTTTTTTCGGGCTTAAGGTATTTTATGCACTCTTATGCGTGCACACGCCATATATCCCACACTCTATTCCTTATGGCACAGTCGAAATTATCACCAAAACACTGAGCTCAATACCGCGTGAATCCTCCACGACTGTGTGTGTGTGTATGAGTGTGTGCTAAGTGTGTGTGTCGTATGTGTGTTGTGTCTGTGTATGTTGGGCGTGTTGTGTGTCGTGTTGTGTGGTGGTGTGTTGTGGGTGTGTGTGTGTGTGTGTGTGTGTGTGTGTGTGTGTGTGTCGGTGTGTGTGTGTCGGTGTGTTGTGTGTGTGTGTGTGTGTTGCTGTGTGTCTGTGTATGATGTGTGTGGTGGTGTGTGTGTGTATGTGTGTGTGTGGTGTGTGTGTGTGTCTCGTGTATGTGTGTGAGTGTGTGTGGTGTGTGTGTGTGTGTCGGTGTGTGTTTGTGTGTGTGTGTGTTGTGTGTGTGTATATGTGTGTGGTGTTTGTGTGTCGTGGGTGTCTGTGTATGTGTGTGTGTGTGTGTGTGTGTGTGTGTGTGTGTATGGGTCGGTGTGTGTCGGTGTGTGTGTGTGTGTGTGTGTGTGTGTGGTGTGTGTGTGTGTCTGTGTATGTGTGAGCTGTGTTGTGGTGTGTGTGTGTGTGTATGTGTGTGTGTGTGTGTGTGTGTGTGTTGTGTGTGTGTATATGTGTGTGTGTGTGTGTGTGTGTGTGTGTGTGTGTGAGTGTGTCTGTGTATGTGTGTGTGTGTTGTGCTGTGTGTGTGTGTGTGGGCTGTTGTGTGTGTGTGTCGGTGATGTATGTGTTGTGTGTGTGTGGTGTGTGTGTATGTGTTTGTGGGTGTGTGTGTTGTGTGTGTGTGTTGTGTGTGTGTATGGTGTGTGTGTGTGTGTGGGTGTGTGTGTGTATGTGTATGTGTGTGTATGTGTGTGTGTGTGTGTGTATGTGTGTGTGTGTTTGTGGTGTGTGTTTGTGTGTGTGTAGTGTGTGTGTGTTGTGTGTATGTGGTGTTGTGTCGGTGTATGTGTGTGGGTGTGTGCGTGTGTGTGTGTGTGGTGTGTGTGTGTGTGATGTGTGTGTGTATGTGTGAGTGTATGTGTGTGTGTACTCACCTATTTGTACTCAACATATTTGTGGTTGCAGAGGTTCGAGTCCCAGTTTCTGGCCCCGCCTCTCACCGGTTGCTACTAGCCCTCTCTCTCCCCGCTCCATGAATGCTTTTATCAAACCTCGTCTTAAAAACTGTGTATGGTTCCTGCTCCACTTACGTCATTTTCTAGGCTTTCACATGCCTTACAACCTCTATGACTGAAGAAATACTTCTTCTATCTCTCTGACTCTTTTTGTGTCTTCAATTTCCCAATGTGGCCTCTTGTTTCTGTGTCCCCCCCCTGGAAACCCCTGTCTTTGCCCCTTGTCTATTCCACGCAGTATTTTTATGTCTTTATATGTCTCCCTGCCCCTCCTGTCCTCCAGGTGGTCAGGCCGATTTTTAAATCTTTCCTATAGGACTTTCCCCCTTAGCTCTGGAACAAACCCTTTGTCGCAAACCTTTGTACTTTCCTGTTTCTTGACGTGTTTTATAAAGGGGGGTTTCCCCAAACAGGTGCTGCTTACCCAGTATGGGCCTGCATACACGGTTTTCAGTTTTTCTTGAATGATTCCTTACAAAGGTATGGGAAATGTTTTCTCAGGTTTGCCAGGGCCATATGCGCAGCGTTTTGTTTGTGTGTGTTCCCGGGAATCCCGGGTTTTATACTCCCCCAAGTCTTTCTCCTTGAGGAGGTTTGAAATTTTTGGCCACCTAGCCTATACTCTGTTTGTGGTCTTCTGTGCCCTCCCCCTCTTCTGACTTTGATTTGGCCCGGGATTAAATTCGAGAAGCCATTGCGGACCAGGGTCCGTTGCCCAAGGCCCTTTTGAAGTCCTCCCTGGTCTCATCAGATTTAATTCTCCTCATTAATTTCACATCATCTGAAAAAAGGGACATTTGAGCCCCCTTCCTCATGTCGTTCACATATCCCAAAAAATGCATGGCCCTAGGACCGACCCCTGTGGGACCGCTCGTCCAGGGGCCCCCCTGTGATATCATTACGTACCATGACTCTTGTTGCCTCCCCGTGTGTGTATGTGTGTGGTGTGTGGGGGTGTGGTGTGTGTGTGTGTGTGGGTGTGTGTGTGTGTGTGTTGTGTATGTGTGTGTGTGTGTGTGTGTGTTGTGTGGGGGTTGTGGTTGTGTGTTGTGTGTTTTGTGTTGTTTTGTGTGTGTGTGTGGTGTGTGTGTGTGTGTGTTGTGTGTGTGTGTGTGGTGTTTTGAGGGAAGGTAAAATATGAGAAAAAAAGACAAAAATTGTTTAAAAATTGTTTTTAAAAAATTTTTTTTACCCAATTATTTTTGCATAAAATAAAAAAAATTCAAAAATTGTCTTCTTTACCTGACCCCCAAAATGTCTCAAAATAGCAATTTACCCGACCCCCAAGTGTTCAAAAATAGTAACTTTACCTGACCCCCAGGTCTCAAAAATAGAACTTTGCCGACCCCAAATGCTCAAACTAGTAACTTTACCCGACCCACAAGTGTCTCAAATAGTAATTTACCCGCCCACAAGTGTCTCAAAATAGTAACTTTACCCGGGCCCACAAAGTGTCTCAAACTAGTAACTTTCCTGACCCAAAGTGACTCAAACTAGTAATTTACTGACCCCAAATGTTCAAATAGTAACTTTACCTGACCCACAAAAGGGCTAAATAAAATTTACCCGACCCCCAAGTGTCTCAAAACTAGTAAATTTACCGACCCACAAGTGTCTCAAACTGTACTTTCCTGACCCACAAATGTCTCAAACTAGCAATTTACCTGACCCCCAAGTGTTCCCAAATGAACTTTACCGACCCCAAAAATGTCTCAAAATAG
>NC_069400.1:85904108-85999698 GCF_026875155.1 Cherax quadricarinatus | reverse complement strand
GGACCAACTCTGGTCCCACACCAAAACCCCAAATGACAATTACCTGTGAGATACTTCTCCATTCTCGTTTTCTCAAAACGATCGACATGCCCTTACTATTTTCCACGCTATTTTCAGACTGAACAGGGGATTAATTCTTCACTTTACGCCCAACTTCCTCTACTCCATCTTTTGACCATAGTTTGGGAAAGGCACTCTCCCCATGTTGGTAAAGAATTTTTTTCATGTTTAAGAGGGTAGCGCATCTTTCCCGTACAGAAGCTACCGGCTCATGAGCTCTCTCGCTTTCCCTTTTCGTACTTTTCCTTCCTCTTGAAAGACATCATTCCCCCCAATTCTTGAGTGTCGTTTCTCCCCCTTACCATATTTTAAACCCAAAATTTTCCGACATGTGGCACGACATTCTAGAACGGGGGAACTCCAAATTCCCAATTAAAGGGTTTAGACACTTACGTTCTTCCCTGCCCGTGGGGGGAACGTACCCAGAATGTGGCTCTTTAACTTTGCAGGGAACCCCCACCCCTCGTTTATTGCGGACACGGTTTTAAAGTTCGAAAGGTGATCCCTACAAAAACAGTGTAAAAATTGCTGGCGTTTTGGCCACCCCACGAAATATTGCAGTCTATCCCCGAATGCCCAGTCTGGGGTCCCGATGACCATTCTAATACTTTGCAATCGATTCCCTCTTGCCTTAACTGTCATGGGGCTACCCTCATACTCTCGCCGTTGTCAGGTCTATTTAAACGGCGGGAAATCCGTTACCTAAAAAAGACAAAAGGTCTCCCTTATGCAGGCAGTTTCTCATCTCCGCCTCCAAGGGGGACTCCCACGTGTTTCTTTTCCCCTGTTTTTTAAAAAAGTCCCCCCACTTTGGAATTTCCCCTTTTACACCCACCTCTGTGGTTACCTCCCATAATCATCCTTATCTAATCCTTTTGCTGTCCCCGGCTCAGACGTCCCTACTTCAACGCCCCAGTCTAAATTGCTTCTTCAGTTCTCTCTCCAAGCCTCGTACGAGAGACCTCGTCGAACCCCTCCCAATCGTCCCCCCTACTTCTCAAGGTTTCCGGTAAACACCCCCACCATCTTCCCCTCCTCATTTTTCCCTCCCCGTTCTGTCCCTGTTCTTCCCCTTCATGGTCAGTTACAAGTGCAGGGTTCACCTCCTCCTCGTAATTACCTTCCCCCCCCGTCCCCCCCCAAGTTTCTCCTCTTCCCCTCCAGGTTCCTGCCTCTTCTGTCCCTGCCACCTTCTCCGTTCCTCCCCCCCTTTCGCCCCCCCTACCTTGGTACATCCAATACAGTTTCAATCTTTACTCATTCCCCCTACCATTTCCCAAAATTTTCTCCCAACGAATCTTGAATTCCCAAAACCCTTTAACAACTTGAATAATTGCAAAACAAACCATCAAAGGACACTGATCACCTTTCCCTCTTTCTCTCTCCTCTCTCCACCAAAACTCCTTTCTTCACAGCGCACCCCTTCCCTTTGTGCTTTAACATTTTCCACTGCCTCCCCATATGGACTTTTCTAACCCTTCTAGTCTGTAGGAACCCTTACCTGGGGATTTCAAGTATCTTTATCTTTGCCAATCATGGCCTATTTACAGTGGAATATACGCGGCCTAGGGGTAACGGGGTGAGCTTCAGATGTTACTCTCCCAGTTTGCCCTGTTGGTGTTTGCTTACGGGAAACCCAAAATTACACTCTGCTGTTATTTCTCACATCTCAGGCTATAATTTATTGTATTCTTCAGATCCTTTTCCTGATGGGACCTTTAATGAAAGTGCCTTCTTCTCCCCATGTATTCCGTACCATCAGCTATTTGTTCATACTTCGCTGCATTACACAGCAGCCCGTATCCACTTACATAGGTGGTATACGCTCTGTTTTTATATCTCTCTCCTTCTCGGGCATTATCTATTTCCCGGGTTTTGCCTTCCTTGTTTCGTCATTACCGCACGATTCTGTTACTTTGGGGATTTTAATGCCCACCCTTTCCTCTGGGGGGGGTCTCACTGTGATTCCCGTGGAATTCAGTTAGAGGCTTTTCTTGCCACCCACCCCCTCCATGTTTTAAATACAGGTACTCACACCCCTTTTGATCCTCGGATCATACTCTCTCTTGCATCGATCTCTCAGTTGCTCTTCCTCAACCCCATTTTGACTTCACTTGGTCTGTTCTCCCGGACTTACATGACAGTGATCATTTTTATTTTATTTTTTATTTATAATTTGAGCACACTTACAGAGGTACAAAAAAAAAAAAAAAATACAGATAAGAGCAGCATGCCAAAGCCCCCTTATACTATGATAGCATTACGGGGTGGCTTAAAATTAACTTAAGATTAACTAAGCAATGATGAAATCAGTGAAAAACATTAATGTAAACTGATTACTATAAAGCACAAGTGAGTATTACAAAGACAGGTCATATGGTTGCATGCATTTTTGTAAATTCAGTAGAAAGGAGTATTTTTGTTAGGTAGTGAATTTAAAAAAAAATAAAGTTAGATTGGGTTTTAGGTTTAACATTTATGTGATATAATTGTGAAAACATTTAAGATATACAATTTATAAGGTTCAGTTATTCAGTATTTATTTGGGGTTTTGGGTGAGTAAATGATCTTTGAGAGGACTTGAATTTATAACAGGTAGTGTTTCTTTTATATTAACAGGTAATGAATTCCCGATTTTAGGGCCTTTTATGTGCATTGAGTTTTTGCATAGCGTGAGATGGACACGAGGAAAAATCAAAGAGTGATCTGTGCCTTGTGTTATGGTCATGTGTTTTTGTTGAGGTTGGCAAGGAGATGTTTGAGGGGAGGGTTAATATCAGAGTTGAGTGTTCTATGTATGTAATAGGTGCAGTAATAAGTATGGATGTTTTGTATGGTGAGTGGGTTGAGTGTATTGAATTTGGTGGAGTGTGCTGCCTGTAGTGAGAATTTGTTATCATTCTAACTGCAGCCTTTTGTTGGGGGTAATTAGTGGTCTGAGATGGTTACTTGT
The DNA here is from genome assembly GCF_026875155.1 of Cherax quadricarinatus. Classification (NCBI taxonomy): domain Eukaryota; kingdom Metazoa; phylum Arthropoda; class Malacostraca; order Decapoda; family Parastacidae; genus Cherax; species Cherax quadricarinatus. The sequence goes on along the minus strand of NC_069400.1, from coordinate 85,996,685 downwards.
TGTTGAGCCCCATGCACAAATTCCATGGTGAGATGGGGGTAAATAAGAGATTTGATATAGGGCAGGAGGGCTGATGTGGGCATAGTACCGTATCTTCGATAGTATGCCTACAGTCTTGGAAATTTTCTTAGAAATTTGTTGTATATGTGTATGAAATTTGAGTCTATTATCAGGTGGATTCCTAAGAATTTTCCCTCTGTTAGCTTTGTGATAGGTGATCCGTTTATCATTATGTTAAGAGGGACATCTGTAGCTCTGTTCCCAAAAACTGAATGAAGTAGGTTTTGTCAATGTTTAGTGTAAGTTTGTTAGTACTCTCCAGGTAGATATTTTCTGTAATTCGGTATTTACAGTATTGGCTAGCGTGACTGGGCTCGGGTGGGAGAAGACGTATGTTGTGTCATCAGCAAATAGTGTGGGTTTGAGTAATTGAAAAGCATTTGGTAGGTCATTTATGTATAGGAGAAAGAGAAGAGGGCCAAGGGACATTTCCCCTGGGGACACCAACTGTTTTGGGTTGTGCAGAAGAGTTTGCCCCATTTGCGTACACTATTGCTTCTGTTGCTGAGGTATGACTTGAGGTAGTTGAGGGAGTGCCACCTTATTCCCATAGTGTGATAATTTTACGGGGGAGCAAGTCATGGTCAACTGTATCAAAAGCTTTACGTAAGTAAATGAAGATCCCCAGTGGGACTTCTTTTTTCTCTATTGCAGTGTATATATGTTCTAGCATGTTTTATAATAGCATCATTAGTATTTTTATTAGGCCTGAATCCAAATTGGCAGGGGTTGATGTATGTTTTGGGAGATAAGGAGGAGTAGATTCGTTTATGAATTAATTTTCGAAGATTTTTGGAGAGGGTGTAAGTTGGATATTGGCCTATAGTTATTCAACTCTGTTTTGGTCTCCTCCTTTGTGGATGGGGGTGACCCTTGCTATTTTGAGTACTGTAGGGAAGGTGGAGGATTCAATGGATTTGTTAAGAGTGTTGCAATGATTGGTGATAGCACTTGTGACACTTTTTTGTATATAAAGGGTGGTAAGGTATTTAAATCTCCTGCCTTGTTTTTTAGTGCGTTGATAAAAGGGGAAACTTCGTATGGGTTAGTCGGAGCTAGGAACAGTGTGTTCGGGTAGTTCCCGGTGAGGTAGTCATTTGGTGGGGTATCTGAGCTTGGGATTTTATTGGCAAGGTTTTGTCCTATAGTGGAGAAGAAATCATTGAGTCTGTTTGCTGTTTCTGTTGGTGGGAGTTGGGGTTCATCTGATTTTGCTAATTTTATTTCGCTATTTCGTGATATCTTTTTTGTTCCCAGAATTCTGATAGGGTTTTCCAGGTTTTTTTTTATATCACCTCGTAAGTTGGATAATCTGTTCTCATAATACAATTTTTTGCCCTTCTTATCAGGCTGGTTAGGATTGACGGTAGAAACGTTTTGTTTGGTCTCTGGTTATGTGACCCATTCTGTACTGTTTTTCATATTGGTGTTTTGTATTTATGGATTTGAGAATGCTGGGTGTTAGCCAGGGACTTTTTCAGTCTCTTAGCTGTCATTGCTTATTTTTTTTAGGGCAGTGCTTGTTATAAAAGGGTATTGAGTCTTTTTTAGAAAATTATTAATACATTCGTCAAAAATCTGTATTGTTTTCTAGCTCAGTGTGCCAATCAATGTTTGCAAATGCTGTTGTGAAGTTATTAAGGGCTGCCTCATTGTGAAGTCTGAGGTGACTTTAGTAGTGTCTTGGGGTAATTTACCAAGAGTTGTTATGAGGAAAGTAGGGTAGTGGTCTGTGGTATTATCGTAATTATGCCTGATTTTAAAGGGGATATGGTGTTGGCCAGATGTGGTCAAGTAGGGAAACATGTCTCTGTAACTCTTGTAGTTTTGTTACTTTTGGTAGAAAACATACAGTTACTCATTGTGTTTGTGAATTCAGTAACGTGTGGGCCCTGGTCTTGCAGGAGATTTATTTTGAAGTCACCTGAGAGTAGTAAGTGATCTTTGTTCATGCGTGCATCAGTTATCATACTTCCTAGGTTTTGACTAAATTGGCTAATTTTTGACTGTGGAACTCTGTAGATGTTTATCAATGTGAGAGGTTTTTGTAGGTATTGGATTTGAATTTGGTATTATATATTCCCCATGTTCATCTCTTGTGCAAGTATTAGTGATACATTCTAGTTGGTTCTGAGTAGTATATGGCTGTGCCACCCCCTTGTTGGTCTGGCCTACAGTTTTTGTATGGCTGTGTAACCAGGAATGGTATTTGACATCTGTAGTATAAGGGTTTAGCCCGGTTTCAGTTAGTGTAATGATGGACATTTTTGGCATGTAAGGAAATTTTGTAATGCTATGAGGTCATCGTAATGCTTGCTTAAAGATTCTGATATTGTAAGTTAAAGATAGTTATGTTGTTGTTGGCACTGAGAAGTGCCTTTTATTGTTCTGCAGTGTAGTAATTACAGTAACTGTTTGTTCATTTAAGTCATTAAATAAGAGGTTGGTATCTGGATCAATGCTTGTAATCATAAGATTTGTAGTGAATCTATAGTTAGAAAAAAATAAAAACAAAGTAAATAGTTTTTAAGCTAAAAAATAGCACCTGAATTATTTAACAATGTAAAATAATGAGCTAAGGTATTTTTTTTTTTTTTTTTTTTTTTTTAAGCTAAATAAAGGAGACAATATAAAAGGGACTAGTACAAATAAAAATGATGATCAAATAATGGAGCTTGGGAATATGATAGTAGGTATACTATAAAATAAATGAGCTTTGGAATATAATGCCAAAATTGTGAACTTGTTCTACTTTAGCACCTGAGAATGCACCTTGATTATTTTAACAATTGTGAAAGTATAAGCTAGGGTAGTTATATAAAGCTAAAATAAAGGAGAAAATATATAAGGGACTAAAAATTTAAATAATGGTTAAACAAGTTAAATGGACAGATGGTCACTATGAAATAATAAATTGGTTTAGGAGTAAGATCTGATTTGTAATATTAGATAAAATTGAGCAGTTTATTGCACAATAAAAGTAAAAAAAAAAAAGAGGTAGTTGGTACTAGCTAGCAAAAGATAGTTTTGGTACTGCAAAAAAGTAATTGAATATACACTAATTGAATTTACAATGTAAAGTGACTAAAAAAAACAAGTAGTGATAAAAAATTAAATGGACAGGTAAGAAAAAATGAATATTATTAATTTGGAGTAAGATTTGACTTTTAATTTAAAATTATGAGCAATTAATAGCAGTAAGAAAGTTATAGAGTATTGGAGGTAGTTGGCATTAGCTAGTGATGAAAAATAATAAAAATAATAATGTACAATATGATAGTAACGTACACTATATGCACCCACACGTTTTTATGTATTAAGGGCACTTATTTAATCTGTTTTCAGAAATGTCAGCTTTTCTAAGGAAGGTAGAGAAATCATGTTCGTTTGAGATGGTATTATTTTGTCCTGTTGATGTTTTTTTACTAGTATTTTCCCTTCTCGCGTTTAAACACTGATGTATTTTGTTTTCCTGTTTAAGTTTTCTTTAGCCTGAACAGAAGGTTTTGACGTTTTTTTGTTAGACACTCATTTATGTACACTCCATTTTTCATTGTAATTGTGATTTAATTAGGTCTTTCTTTTTATTGTATGAATGAAGTCGGATCATTATTTCTGTGTTTACTTCTGGTTTTCCTAACAAACTTGTTTCTTTGATTTCATTGTTTTGCACGATGACTTGTACGTGGTTCTGTATTATCCTGATAGCAGTTTCTTTGCACTGTGCTTGTGTTTAGTCACTAGGAATGTGTGGACTGTTTATTATAACTGCATTTAGACAACTTATCTTGTTCAGTTTTGTCGTCTTGGAAATCAAGGTATTCATTTAGTCGAGTGTGCATGTTCAGATTCCCGTCCTTGATTGCTTCTTCAACCTTATATTTATTGTTGTTATTTGTTCAGTGTGACTGGCTATAGCTGCTTTTAGAGTATTTTCTGTATCAACACTTCCCGATGTAATCTTCTCTTCAAGGTTTTGGATCTTATTCTCGAGGTTGGTTATCTTGGAATCTCGTCGCTCGAGTGCTGCTTTGATATCTTTGATTCATTTTCTAGGCAAAAGATGTAGTCCTTTATATTGTCAGGAATAATCGTACCTGAGTTATCATGGGTGAATCCTTTGAAGGGAGTGGAGATTGGAGGGGGAGTCAGCCATGTTTGTTGTTGTTGTTGTTGTTCCTTGGGTGGCGGCGGAGAGAGGGGTTGATGATACACTGGCGTCCTGCTGGGTAGACAAGTTGAGTTCTAGGGTCCTTGCTGTTATTCTTTTATTACTGGTGTTGTGTTTCTGCGATAATCCTTTCATAGTATCACTGAAGTAGATACTGTGTAGCAATGGAGGAGAAGGCTTGTTTTCTCGGAGCTTGGGTTAAGTGGTTGTCTGGCAGCGGAGGCAGTGTTTGGGTTAGCAGGGCTGTCTTCCTTAGATCTTCTAATTTTGTCAAGATTTGGGTTACATTCTTAGTATTCTTGGGTCATGTTGTGGTCTACGTGGGTTCATGTAGTTGAACTTTCACTTAGGCCATCACAAGTTTTGATGGGCGATGTTTTTTTGAGAAAGAAGAGCTGGTAGGATACCGTTGCTGCCGCTGCCGCTGCCGCTAAGGTCTCGTACTTTTTTCCAGACTGCACTCATAGAGGAAGCAGAGGTGATGGTGGAGACATAATCTCGCCAGCAAGTGCGTTTAGCGTCACGGATGACACGGCGAGCGATCGCACGCTTCTGTTTAAAATCAAGGAGTCGCTCTGTGGTTCTATTGTACCGGTACCTGCCCCATGCAGCGCGTTTCAAACGTACTGCACGAGCATAAGCAGGAGACCACCAAGGCATGCATTTCTGAGAATGCCTGCCCGAAGTTTGGGGTATAGAATGAGAAGCTGCAGTGAAAACGGAGGATGAGAAGAGGTGTAAAAGCTCATCGATGGAGGACGAAGAAGGAACCTCTTTAAAAACAGTTAGGTGTGAGTAAAGGTTCCAATTCGCCACCTCTTCGCACCCCACGCTGGCAATTTAATCAGGCAAATTGGAACCTTTACTCACACCTAACTGTTTTTAAAGAGGTTCCTTCTTCGTCCTCCATCGATGAGCTTTTAACCTCTTCTCATCCTCCGTTTTCATGCAGCTTCTCATTCTATACCCCAAACTTCGGGCAGGCATTCTCAGAAATGCATGCCTTGGGTGGTCCCCTGCTTATGCTCGTGCAGTACTTTTGAAAACGCGCTGCATGGGGCAGGTCCCGGTACAATAGAACCACAGAGCGACTCCTTGTTTTTTAAACAGAAGCTTTGCGATCGCTCGCCGTGTCATCCGTGACGCTAAACGCACTTGCTGGCGAGATTATGTCTCCACCATCACCTCTGCTTCCTCTATGAGTGCAGTCTGGAAAAAAGTACGAAAACTGAGTGGTAAATATTCTCCTGACCCGGCTCCTGTTCTGCGGGTTGCCGGTGTTGATTAGCAAACCCACTAGATGTTGCCAATGAAATTGGCAATCATCTGGTCCGTATTCTCAGGGACTCCATCTATGCCCCTCTTTCTTTCCTCAAAGTCTGCCAGAGAGTTAGCACCCTTGGACTTTTCTTCTCTCAGAGAAAGAAAAAGTATAAGTGCCTTTTACACTTCAAGAACTGGAGGCAACACTCTCAGCTTGTCGATCATCGGCAGCTGGGCCCGACGACATTCATATTCGTATGCTACAACATTTACATCAGTCAGCCCTTGCAGTCCTATTACGCCTTTACAATCTTATTTGGTCACAAGGAGTTCTTCCACAGCTTGTGGAAATCCGCCATTGTTCTCCCTTTCCGCAAACCAGGCACTACGGGGCATGAAACCTCCCACTATCGTCCCATTGCTCTTACCAGTGCAGTTTGCAAAGTAATGGAACGCCTAGTAAATAGACGTTTAGTGTGGTATTTAGAGACACACAACAGTCTCTCCACTCGTCAATATGGCTTTCGTAAGGGACGTTCTACCATAGGCCCCTTTCTACGCTTGGATACGTATGTTCGTAATGCCTTTGCGAATAACCACTCAGTTATTGCCATATTTTTTGACCTTGAGAAGGCATATGACACAACTTGGAGGTATAATATTTTAGCCCAAGCCCACTCCTTAGGCCTTCGAGGCAATCTACCATCCTTCCTTAAGAACTTTTTAACTAACAGGCATTTCCGTGTTCGGGTTAATAATGTGCTCTCCCCGGACTTTATCCAAGCTGAAGGTGTCCCCCAGGGATGTGTTCTGAGCACAACACTTTTTCTCCTTGCTATTAATGATTTGGCCTCTAGTCTTCCATCAAATATTTGGTCATCACTCTATGTTGATGACTTCGCTATTGCCTGTGCAGGCGCTGACTGTCACCTCCTTACAGTTTCTCTCCAACATGCAGTCGACCGTGTTTCCAATTGGGCCACCACACGTGGGTTTAAATTTTCCAGCACTAAAACCCACCAAATCACTTTCACTAGACGCTCTGTCATCTCCGATCATCCTTTGTACCTCTATGGCTCCCGTATCCCTGAAACGTGATACAGTCAAGTTTCTGGCCTCCTCTTTGATCGTAGGTTATCCTGGAAACCTCACATTACCTCTCTGAAGACAACTTGTCACAGCCGGCTGAACCTTCTTAAAACCCTTGCTCATCTTTCGTGGGGAGCTGATCGTCGAACCCTCCTTCGCCTACATTCCACCCTTATTTTATCGAAACTTGATTATGGTGACCAGATCTATTCAGCGGCATCTCCTGCTACTCTCTCTAGCCTTAACCCCATTCATCACCAAGGATTACGTTTATGCCTTGTGCTTTTCGCTCTTCCCTGTCGAAAGCCTCTATGCAGAAGCGAACGTTCCATCCTTATCCGATCGCCGTGATGCCCATTGCCTGCGCTACTATGTACGCTCTCATGATCTCCGCAATCCTTCCATTTATAGAATGGTCACTGATATTAGTAGACATTCTTTATTTGTTCGCCGCCCCTGTTTACTCCGTCCCTTCTCTCTTCGCCTTCATTCGCTCTTGTCTTCTCTTCAACTACCACCTTTCTATGTACATGTAGCATCTCACTTTTCCCTACCCCCCTGGGAAGTTCCAGCTGTTCGAGTCTGTTCTTTCTCCCTCCCTTGCTCGAAAGCCCAACTGTCTACGGTCGCTTCCCGCTCTCTTTTTCTTGACCACTTTCACTCTCATTCTCATGCCATTGCTGTGTACACAGATGGCTCTAAGTCTTCTGACGGCGTAGGATTCGCAGCAGTGTTTCCGGACAGCGTCGTACAAGGGCATTTACTATCTTCGGCTATTATTTTTACTGCTGAATTATATGCCATCTTTACAGCACTTATCCGTATTGCATCTATGCCTGTGTCATCATTTGTGGTTGTCTCAGACTCCCTTAGTGCTTTACAGGCTACACAAAAATTTGATACACCTCACCCCTTAGTCCTCCGTATCCAACTTTGGCTACGCCGCATCTTTACCAAGCATAAAGATATTGTTTTTTGTTGGGTCCCTGGTCATGTTGACGTACAGGGCAATGAACAGGCAGACACTGCTGTGCGGTCAGCAGTACATGACCTACCAGTTTCTTATAGAGGTATTCCATTTACGGACTATTTTGCTGTAATATCTTCCCACCTTCACACCCGTTGGCAACAACGTTGGTCTACTATGCTCGGCAACAAACTTCAGTCTATTAAACCGAGTATAGGTTACTGGCCGTCTTCTTATCACCAGTGTCGAGGCTGGGAGACTACTCTCTCCCGTCTTCGCATTGGCCATACTCGTCTTACTCATGGATATCTCATGGAGAGGCGTCTTGCTCCTCTCTGTGAGAATTGCCAAGCTCCATTATCAGTCAGCCACATTCTGTTGGACTGCCCACTTTATCAATGAGCACGCAGAATTTACCTCTGTCGTCGTCTTCGCTCCGCTGCTCTCTCTTTACCTTCCCTTCTCGCTGATGGACCCACCTTTCATCCGGACTCTCTCATCGACTTTTTGACAACGACTGACTTACTTCACAAATTCTGATACTTTCAGCCCTTTCTACTTCAATCTCTTGCTACCCTCTACCCCCGTACTATCCCCTGCCCTGCTGTTTTCTGTAACCTGCTGATCATCCCCCCTCCCTTCTGCCATCCAATTCCCTTGCTTCCTTCCCTACCCTGCAGCGCTGTATAGCCCTTGTGGCTTAGCGCTTCTTTTTTGATTATAATAATAATATATTGTTTTAGTGAAATTGCTGTTAACAGTTTCTGAGAGATTCTTTCTAAGTTTAGAATAGATTTCAATATCATGTAAGAGACTATTCATTTTATCTTGGTAATCATTTTTCTTTCATAATTACTATTGCATTTATTTTATCTGCTTTAGTAAGGCGCAATTTTTTGTTATTAATAAGTATATCATAAGTCTTAAAGAATCTTTGAGGGCAATTGGGAATATTTTGTTTTAACATAGAGCTATATACCATTCCCTTACTAATATTAATTTTATCAGTGAATAAATCAGAAGATTTTTCAAAGTTACAAAAGACTTTTGCAATTTCAACATTAAGTTCTTCTGAAGCTGCAAAATTTAGACCAAAACCAAGACCAGCAGTTGTATTTTTATCTAATATTTCATCTGATAAGTTAATTACAAAATTGTTATTAGCATGCTTTGTCCAATCACTATTTACAATTAAAATGTATAATTTTCTTTGTAGTTTCTTTTTGAGTTCATTACAAATTCTTCTGAGTTTATTATAGCAATGATCTAACATACTACATATCCATTCTGATGGAATGGCCTGATTTAAGGCTGAGAAAGTTGTTTCAAGCAAGTCAATGGTCGACACGAATATAATTGAATCATGTTTCATAAAAAGCAGTTTTGAAAACAATATGAATATTTCTTTTGGTTTATATAAATTGAATTCATTTATAATTAGCAAAATTTCGGAAGAATTTACATTAAACAAGTAATAAATGTTAATTTTTGGGTGAGGTATGAGGTGGGTTTCACAGAGTCGGGTGTTGTCGCGCATCAGGTGTTGCTTTGTTGTGGGATGTAATGGTGAAGTGTAGTCTTGACCCTTTATATGCCTTCCTTTGATGTTTTGTTTTTATAGTTCCTTGATAATGTGAGAAGTCACAAAAACTCTTGAAATTCACTATTTTTTCACAGTGGTTGTTTTGCATATTCTGATATCACCCTATCATTGGATAGGGTTAACGGAGCTTATTTCTTGGGTGGCATTGAAAATTGGTTGGGCAAATATTTTGTTAGTGGGATGGATTGTAAAGGACCTGCCTAGTATGGGCCAACAGGCCTGCTGCAGTGTTCCTCCTTTCTTATATTCTTATGTTTACTGTGATCTTATTGCATATACATATACATATATATATATATATATATATATATATATATATATATATATATATATATATATATATATATATATATATATATACATATTTATATATATAGGTAGTAGGTTGGTAGAAAACAACCACCCAGGGAAGTACTACCGTCCTGACAAATGAGTGTAAAACGAAAGTCTGAAATTGGTTTGCATGATGGTAGGATTGCTGGTGTCTTTTGTCTGTTTCATAAATATGCAAGATTACAGGTGTGTCTTGCTACTTCTACTGACACTTAGGTCACACTACATACATGTACACGTTTATCTATACACACTCATCTGAGTTTTCTTTAATTTTAACTTAATAGTTCTTGTTTCTTATTACTTTTCGTTTTATATCCACGGGGAAGTGGAATAAGAATCTTTCCTGCGTAAGCCATGCGTGTTGTAAAAGTCAACTATAAAATGCCGGGAACAATGAGCTAGTAACCCCTTTTCCTATAATAATTACTAAAAAGAATAAGAAGAGAAAATTGTCAAAGTGGGAAGTCTGAATGTGCGTGGATGTTGTGCGAATGATAAGAAAGAGATGATTGTGGATGTTATGAATGAGAAGAAGCTGGATGTCCTGGCTTTAAGTGAAACAAAGCTGAAGGGGGTGGGAGAGTTACAGTGGAGAGGAATAAATGGGATTAGGTCAGGGGTTTCAAATAGAGTTAGAACTGAAGAAGGAGTAGCAATAATGTTGAAGGATAAGCTATGGCAGGAAAAGAGGGAGAATAAATGTATTAATGCAAGGATTATGTGAAGTAAAATAAAGGTTGGATGTGAAAAGTGGGTTATAGTAAACATATATGCACCTGGAGAAGAGAGAAGTGTACAGGAAAGAGAGAGATTTTGGGAAATGTTGAGTGAATGCATGGGGAGTTTTGAACCAAGTGTGAGTGTACTTGTGGTTGGGGATTTCAATGCTAAAGTGGGTAAAAATGTTATGGAGGGAGTAGTAGGTAAATTTGGGGTGCCAGGGGTAAATGAAAATGGGGAGCCTTTAATTGAGCTATATGTAGAAAGAGGTTTGGTAATAAGTAATATATGTTTTATGAAAAAGAGGATAAATAAGTATACCAGGTATGATATAGCGCGTAATGAAAGTAGTTTGTTAGATTATGTATTGAGATAAAAGGTTGATGGGTAGGCTCCAGGATGTACACGTTTATAGAGGGGCAACTGATATATCGGATCATTATATAGTTGTAGCTACAGTTAGACTAAGGAGTAGATGGGACAAGAGAAAAATGGCAACAACAAGTAAGAGGGAGGTGAAAGTGTATAAACTAAGGGAGGAGGAAATGCGGGTGAGATATAAGCAACTGTTGGCAGAAAGGTGGGCTAGTGCAGGTATGAGTAGTGGAGGGGTTGAAGAGGGTTGGAATAGTTTTAAAAATGTAGTATTAGAATGTGGGGCAGAAGTTTGTGGTTATAGGAGGGTGGGTGCAGGAGGAAAGAGGAGTAATTGGTGGAATGATGAAGTAAAGGGTGTGATAAAAGAGAAAAAGGTAGCTTATGAGAGGTTTTTACAAAGCAGAAGTGTTATAAGAAGAGTAGAGTATATGGAGAGTAAAAGAAAGGTGAAAAGAGTGGTGAGAGAGTGTAAAAGGAGAGCAGATGATAGAGTGGGAGAGGCACTGTCAAGAAATTTTAATGAAAATAAGAAATATTTTTGGAGTGAGTTAAAGAAGTTAAGAAAGCCTAGGGAACGAATGGATTTGTCAGTTAAAAACCGAATAGGGGAGTTAGTAGATGGGGAGATGGAGGTATTGGGTAGATGGCGAGAATATTTTGAGGAACTTTTAAATGTCGACGAAGAGAGGAAGGCGGTAATTTCATGCACTGGCCATGGAGGTATACCATCTTTTAGGAGTGAAGAAGAACAGGATATGAGTGTGGGGGAGGTGTGTGAGGCATTACGTAGAATGAAAGTGGGTAAAGCAGCTGAAACTGACGGGATCATGACAGAAATGTTAAAAGCAGGGGGGGGACATAGTGTTGGAATGGTTGGTATTTTTGTTTATTAAATGTATGAAAGTGGGGAAGGTACCTAGGGATTGGCAGAGAGCGTGTATAGTCCCTTTATATAAAAGGAAGGGGGACAAAAGAGATTGTAAAATTTATAGAGTAATAAGTTTACTGAGTATATCAGAAAAAGTGTACTGTAGGGTTATTATTGAAAGAATTAGAGGTAAGACAGAATGTAGGATTGCGGATGAGCAAGGAGGTTTTAGAGTGGGTAGGGGAAGTGTAGATCAAGTGTTTACATTGAAGCATATATGTGAACAGTATTTAGATAAAGGTAGGAAAGTTTTTATTGCATTTATGGATTTAGAAAAGGCATATGATAGAGTGGATAGGTGAGCAATGTGGCAGATGTTGCAAGTATATGGAATAGGTGGTAAGTTACTAAATGCTGTAAAGAGTTTTTATGAGGACAGTGAGGCTCAGGTTAGGGTGTGTAGAAGAGAGGGAGACTATTTCCCGGTAAAAGTAGGTATTATACAGGGATGTGTAATGTCACCATGGTTGTTTAATATATTTATAGATGTGGTTGTAAAAGAAGTAAATGCTAATGTGTTCGGGAGAGAGATGGGATTAAATTATGGGGAATTAAATACAAAATGGGAAGTGCACAGATACTTTTTGCTGATGATACTGTGCTTATAGGTGATTCTAAAGAAAAATTGCAAAGGTTAGTGGACGAATTTGGGAGTGTGTGTAAAGGTAGAAAGTTGAAAGTGAACATTGAAAAGAGTAAGGTGATGAGAGTATCAAATGATTTAGATAAAGAAAAATTGGATATCAAATTGGGAAGGAAGAGTATGGAAGAAGTGAATGTTTTCAGATATTTGGAAGTTGACGTATCAGTGGATGGATTTATGAAGGATGAGGTTAATCATAGAATTGATGAGGGAAAAAAGGTGAGTGGTGCGTTGAGGTATATGTGGAAGTCAAAGAACGTTATCTATAGAGGCAAAGAAGGGAATGTATGAAAGTATAGTAGTACCAACGCTCTTATATGGGTGTGAAGCTTGGGTTGCAAATGCTGCAGCGAGGAGGCAGTTGGAGGCAGTGGAGATGTCCTGTCTAAGGGCAATGTGTGGTGCAAATATTATGCAGAAAATTCGGGGTGTGGAAATTAGGAGAAGGTGTGGAGTTAATAAAAGTATTAGTCAGAGGGCTGAAGAGGGGTTGTTGAGGTGGTTTGGTTATTTAGAGAGAATGGATCAAAGTAGAATGACATGAAGAGCGTATAAATCTGTAGGGGAAGGAAGGTGGGGTAGGGCTCGTGCTCGAAAAGGTTGGAGGGAGGGGGTAAAGGAGGTTTTGTGGGCGAGGGGCTTGGACTTCCAGCAAGCGTGCGTGAGCGTGTTCGATAGGAGTGAATGGAGATGAATGGTATTTGGGACCTGACGAACTGTTGGAGTGTGAGCAGGGTAATATTTAGTGAAGGGATTCAGGGAAACCGGTTATTTTATATAGCAGGACTTGAGTACTGGAAATGGGAAGTACAATGCCTGCACTTTAAAGGAGGGGTTTAGGATATTAACAGTTTGGAGGGATATGTTGTGTATCTTTATACGTATATGCTTCTACACTGTTGTATTCTGAATACCTCTGCAAAAACAGTGATTATGTGTGAGTGAGGTGAAAGTGTTGAATGATGATGAAAGTATCTACTTTTTGGGGATTTTCTTTCATTTTGGGTAACCCTACCTCGGTGGGAGACGGCCGACTTGTTAAAAATATATATATATATATATATATATATTATATATATATATATATATATATATATATATATATATATATATATATATATATGTGCAAGGAATTCGCAAGAGCAGGCGAAATATACACAAACACTGATCTCTGGCTGAAGGAGACTCGAACCTACGAACCTTGGAACAAGGTACGCAGTGCTATATTATTCTCACCACACTGGACCAATACCTTGGCGTCCAGTTTGCGCTAGACATTGATCCAAGGCAGCCAGCTTTCAGCCAGAGATCAGTGTTTGTGTATATTTCGCCTGCTCTTGCGAATTCCTTGCATTGTTAAAATCTCTAGTAAGGCTGATGCATGCAGGGGATGAGATGAAAAGCTGTAAGCCTTCTCCCTGAAAGCTGGCTGCCTTGGATCAAAGTCTAGAGCAAGCTGTACTCCAAGGTATTAGTCCAGTGTGGTGAGAATGGTATAGCACTGCGTACCTTGTTCCAAGGTTCGTAGGTTCGATTCTCCTTCAGCCAGAGATCAATATATATATATATATATATATATATATATATATATATATATATATATATTTATATATATATATATATATATATATATATATATTTTATATATAACACATCATCAGGAGTTTGCAATGCTGCAGAAATGAGACATAAGTCCATTCAGATTCGTTCAGAGAAAAATCTCTCTTCAGAATAAGAGAAATGAACACCGGCAGAGTTCTAGGTGTTAGAAAATGTAGACAGTTTATTAAAGTATGAAAGGATAGAGCTTATAAATCCCACTGAATTTGACCTAGCAACCACAACATTACTAACATGTTAATTATCACAAATATGCCGTCAGACACAAAACCGTTTCAATATAATAGACTTTAAATTCTGATTCCAAATGAATGTGGTAATTGTTTTTAGGAAATTCCCCATTGTCGTATTAAAGAAATGAGTCTAGAGCCAACACTTATAAACAAGAGACAGAGACAGAGAGGGAGAGAGAGAGAGAGAGAGAGAGAGAGAGAGAGAGGAGAGAGAGAGAGACAGAGAGAGAGAGAGAGAGAGGAGAGAGAGAGAGAGAAGGGGAGAGAGAGGGGAGGGGGGAGAGAGAGAGAGAGAGAGAGAGAGAGAGACAGACAGACAGAGAGAGACAGAGAGAGAGACAGAGAGAGACAGAGAGAGAGAGAGAGAGAGGTGATCCTAGTTAAAGAGACAAACCCCACCCAACTCTGTGCAAGATGCTGGTAAAACAAAGGAGAGAGCAGGTAAAGTAGACCTTAAGTACCCCTCAATTCGTCAGTTTTGAACTATATTTACAACAGTCCAAAGAACTGATATATGAATCCTGCTTAAGGTTACGTACAATATCCTCAAATATAAAAGAGTCAACTTTCAACAGTCCAAAACTTTTGTAATGTAATTATCGTTTATCAAGTTTTATAATTATGGATTCTAAAACATTTCTTCCCAGCCAAAAGGAACAAGAGCTCATAGCACTGGCTGCCAACCAACTCGCAGGGCTTTCCCAAGCTTAGTTGTGGTTGAATATTGCATTTGATTCATGAGCTGTTCAAACTGATTATCAGTGTTGTGTTAAACTAACATCTGGGGGTTCCCAGTATGTGCCACATAAGGAAAGTTGCAGCCATTACAAATAATTCTGCAAATACCACCAACATAGTGTTGAGAGGAATTCTTGATCAAAATGCTTTTAACCATTCAGATCTGTTTGTGACTTGAAATCGTGCTGGTGAACCTACCCGTGTCTCTACTTACTGACAAACGCTGTTATTGGACGAAACCTTTCTACTCCTTCAACATTGTTCACAACAGGTAAGATATCAAAGTTTTCCTATCATATGTTCTAATGTAATAGGTAATAACCATTCTCGTCGTAACAAATAATTGGACAGTAAAAGAGCAGTATCTCCACTAAGTGGTGACGTGTACTTAGCTCAGTGGTGACGTGTACTTAGCTCTGTGAAGACCTGTTTGCGCGCTCTCTACGAATTGAAGCAAGATGCCCTCCATCGAGCAACTTTACCAACAGCTTAAGGAAGAATTGAGGATGGCAAAGATGGAGATTCGGCGACTGACCGAGGAAAACAAGAAGATTCGTAGTAGTCCTCCTGTTTTGAGTCCTCAGGTCAAGAAGGGAAACTGGTCAGTGGCTGGACAGCAGGGAACGAAGTTGACGATCAAGAAGACGAGTGGAAAGGTAGAAACGATGAAGAAGAAAGAGACTGCCGTGGAAACTGTTGTGGAAACATCTAATACATTCTCAGTGCTACCCGACGAATGTGAGTCGACTACTGGGAACGTCACGACGAACGACACCAAGGGAGGTAAGAATATTGTTGTTGTTGGGGATAGCCAAGTTAGGTATATGGATAAAGGACGTTCTGTTTGCTTGAAGGACAGGAGTAGAGACAGAGAGTTTGCTTTCCTGGGCTGGGTGGAAGATATTGTTAGCCGTCTGGATGACATTGAGAGGTAATGGGAACAAATCCTATTATCTGTCTCAGTGCACGGAGGCAATGATGTTGGCAGACGTAGGAGAGAAGACCTAGCTTAGCAGGTTTAGGACAGAAATAGAAATAATTAGGAGGAAGGGTGGAACCCTGTCATAATGTGGTATTTGCCAAGAGAGGAGTTTGGAAATGAATGGTTTGTCCAGGGCAAAATTGTGTGTCAAATGCTGGCAGCCAAATATGAAAGAAAGCGGTAACATTCATTGACAACTGGGACCGCTTCTATTCTATGCAGAAATGACATGTATCCAGGGAATGGGTTTCACTTATCAAGTCGGGGTGAGCACTGGCAACGCAGTGAGGGAGCGAAGACTTTTAAACTAGGATAGTTAGTGTATGGGTTTTGGACAGGAAACAGTGAAGTCCCAATTGCAAGTAATATTATGAGTTCTAATGGCACTAGTAATAAGCCAGAACGAGGTAAAGATATTGAACAGCCAGTGACATTGGTGATAAGGACACGTAATAGTTTAGTAAAAAACAGAAATGACAGGAAGGGTAAAGAAAAAGAAAGAGAGTCTTTCAATGTTTATTGATGCTAATAGCCGTATGCTAGGAATAGCATGGACGAGTTGAGATTAGTTGCTAGTGCAGGTAACATTATGTAATTTGCCTTACCTGAGACTGGTTTAATTAAAAAAGTCGGGACATGCCTGCGGAATGTCACATTCAGGTTTAAATTGTTTCCAAGTCAAAAGAAGTATCGGAAGGGGGGTGGGGTGGCCATGTATGTCCCGAATCCGCTTGAACTGTATGCATAAAAAACGGTATTAGTCTGAAGTAACACATACAGAGTCTGTTTGGATAGAATTTTCAGAGGGGGCCTGAAAAACTGATTTTAGGAGTGATATATACCGGCCCCCCCAACTTAGATAGGGACCAAAGGAGACTACTATGGGAGGAATTGTAAGGCCACAAGGCACGATAATGGTAGTATTTCTAGGAGACCTTATAACTTTAAGTAATATTGTATGGAATTTCTTGACTGGGAATTTAGAATCATATAAACGACTTCATAGAAGTAGTTCAGGATTGTTTTTGAAGCAGTTTGTGACAGAACCCTACAAGGAAATAACCTGCTTGACTTTAGTTCTGGCACACAATGAATTCCCTTGTTAATAATTTAGAAATTTCAGGAGAAACTGGTGCTAGCGACCACAAATCAATTACATATAGCATGAATGAAGTAGATAGTACGATAACTCAGTAACAGTCCCAGATTTTCGCTTTAGCAATTACGATGGGCTAGAGAACACTTAACATCTTTGACTGGGGTAACGAAGAGAGCTTATCAATCTGACAGTTTTCTGAACACTAACATGCTGCTCCAAGAACGTTTATCCCTTATAACGAACTTACCTCAATAGAAATGACCCAAAATGGTGAAATAATAGGCTCCAATATTCTACTAGGGCATAAGAAAGGAATTTATAGGCGTATCAAAAGAGGTGAGGGTCATCTTATGAATCAGTATATTGACATTAAGAGGGACATAAAAAAGGGGATAAGAAAAAGCCAAAATGGACTATAATTAAAGTTGCTAGGGTACTAAAACTAACCCAAAGAGTTTTTTAGGTATTTTTTTTCCAGGTCTATAGAAATCAAAAGTTAGAGATAAGATAAGGTCCCCTTAAAAATAACTATGGGCAACTTACTGACAAAGAGAAATGAAAATGTGCTCGATTTTAAATAATTATTTTCTCAACAGTTTTTTAACACAGAAGACACAACAATATTCCCGTCATTAATTATTATAGTGGCCAGAAGAAGATAAATTATGTAACAACACAGTCACTAGTGAAATGGTTGTGAGCAATAGACCGACTGAAGCAAAATAAGTCGCCGGGTCCTGATAAGGTTTTTTCAAGGTTTTCTTACGCAATGCAAAAAGGAACTCTGTGAACCATTAGCTAAATATTTTTAATTTATCTCTTCAAACAGGTAGTTGTCCTGACATGTGGAAGATGGCTAATGAAATTCCCTATTTTAAAACCGGACAAGTCTGTACCTCAAATTACCGGCCCCAATAAGCCTGACCTCAATGTAGGCAAATTACTAGAGTCAATTATAGCTGAGATTATAAGAAGCCATCTCGAGATAAGCATAGCTATGATAAATGATACTCAGTATGGGATTCACAAGAGCCGGTCCTTGCTAACTCATTTTAATTAACTTTCTTCAGTAAAGCTTTTGAGGCATGTTGACCACGATAAAGAATTTGATATTATTTACTTAGATTTTAGGAAGGCTTTTGGATAGAGTTCCCCCATAGACTATTAAAGAAAGTGGCTGCACATGGCATTGGGAAAAGTGCTCTCGTGGATCGAGCATGGCTCACAGACAGGAAGCAGGTCCATGAAATGGGGTTACATCCGAGTGGGGAACTGTAACAAGGGCGTTCCCACAGGGATCAGTCTTGGGCCCGTTGTTGTTTATAATATATATCAATGATCTTGATGAGGAATAACTAGTGATATGAGAAATTCGCCGATGACACAAAGATAGGTAAGATAAATGAATCAAACGTAGAAGTTCAGGAACTTCAGGAGGCTTTAAACAAACACATTCTTGGTCAGAAAAATGGCAGATGCATTTCAATGTAGGTAAATCAAGGTTCTGATCTCGGGAGTGCCCATACCCTAGTACTTCTAAGTTAAATAGATGTGCAAGAAAGGTATAAAATACCGACAATATAGAAAGTTAAGAACAAGTGCAACATCTGATATCATTATTGTAGTAGACTTTACGCCATCCAGTGCTTTATCATACAGATTTCCTAGACATAAAAGGAAAGACATAAACTCTATACAAAAGATGAGGTAATCAGTCCCTCGGGCCTTGGAGTTTAGTGTTCCACACATCGTGGTGGCGGAGAAATCCATGGGAGCAAAGACAAGAAGACGGCGGTTTTAAATATAGCGCATGGATAGTGACGGGCAGCAGACGAGGGCAAGAGTCACTTGGTAGGCGGGATTCCCCCAGTGGAAGTAGGTCCTCCCAAGAGATGGGTTAGTTCGCAGCAGCCGTGATGGTCTTGTAGATTCCTCTGAACCAAGATTCCATGATGTTGCAGTGGTCTGACAAGTTGTGCGCAGAAAGTATAAAATACCGACAATAAGAAAGTAAGACCACATGTGCAACATCTGATAGCTTAATTGTAGTATACGTTTTCGGCCATCCAGGTGCTTTTAATCAATACAGATTCTAGACATAATAGGAATACAGTAGAACTATATACAATAAGATGAGGTAATCAGTCCCTCGCCTTGGAGTTAGTGTTCAGCATCGTGGTGGAGGAGAATCTGGAGCAAAGACAGAAGCACTGGCGGTTTATATAGGCGTCAGAGGATAGGGAACGGGCAGCAGACAGGCAAAGTCCCTGGTAGGCGGGATTCCCCAGTGGAAGTAGTCCTTCCCAAAGAGATGTCCCCTAGAATCTTTATTGATAAAGCCACTGGATGGCGAAACTCTACTACAATAAAGATATCCAGATGTTTGCAACATTGTCTTAACTTCATATTGTCGGTATTTTATACCTTTCTTGCACAACTTGCCAGACACTGCAATATCATGGAATCTTGGTTCAGAGGACATCTACAGACCTTCACGGCTGCTTCCAACTAACCCATCTCTTTGGGAAGGACCTACTTCCACGGGAATCCACCGCCTACCAGTGACTTGCCCCGACCCGCTGCCCGTCCCCTATCCACTGACGCCTATATAAACCCGCCCAGTCTTCTTGTCTTTGCTCCAGAATTTCTCCTCCACCACGATGCTGTGATCACTAACTTCAAAGCCGAGGGACTGATTACCTCATCTTTTGGTATATAGTTTTCTACTGTCATCTATTATGTCCTAGAATCTGTATTGATAAAGCCACTGGATGGCGAAACGTCTACTACAATAAGATATCCAGATGTTGCACATAGTGTCCTAAACTTTCCATTAATAGTCGGTAATTTTATACCTTTCTTGCCACAACTTGTCAGACACTGCAACATCATGGAATCTTGGTTCAGAGGACATCTACTAGACCTTCATCGCTTGCTGCAACTAACCCCTCTCTTTGGGAAGGACCTACTTCTACTGGGGAATCCCGCGGGGCGGGCCGGGGGGGGGCCTACCAGTGGACCTTTGCCTCGTCTGCTGCCCCCCCTATCACGACGCCTATAAAACCGACGTCTGCTTTCTTTGCTCCAATTCTCCTCCACCACGATGCGTGAACACTAACTCCAAAGGCCGAGGACTGATTACCTCATCTTTTTAGATAGTTCTACTGTCTTCCTATTATTCCTAGAATCTGTATTGAAAAGCCACTGATGGCGAAACGTCTACTACAATATAATATCCAGATTGTTGCACATGTGTCGTAACTTTCATATTGTCGGTATTTTATACTTTCTTGCACAACGTGTCAGACACTGCAACATCATGGAAATCTTGGTTCAGGGAGGACTCTACAAGACCTTCAAGCGGTGCTGCAACTAACCCATCTCTTTGGGAAGACCTTCTTCCACTGAGGCATCCCGCCTACCAGTGAACTTTGCCCCATCTGCTGCCCGTCCCTATCCACTGGACGCCATACTAAAACCGCCATCTTCTTGTCTTTGCTCCAGTTTCTCCTCCACCACGAGGCGTACACTAACTCCAAGGCCGAGGGACTGATTACCTCATCTTTTGTATATAGTTCTACTGTCTTCCTATTATGTCCTAGAATCTGTATTGATAAAGCCACTGGATGGCGAAACGTCTACTACAATAAAGATATCCAGATGTTGCACATGTGTCTTAACTCTCAAGTTAAATGATGTAGAACTTAGCCGTACAGATTGCGAAAAGGACTTGGGGGTTATGGTGAACAGCAACCTTAAACCAAGACAGCAATGCCTAAGCGTACGTAATAATTCAAATAGATTACTGGGATTTCTATCAAGAAGTGTAAGCAACAGAAGTCCAGAGGTCATACTGCAGCTTTATACATCATTATAAGGGGCCCCTTCACATGATTAATGCAAGCTCAATCTGGTCTCCATATTACAGAATGGACAAAATTCGTTAGAAACAGCAAGCGAGGATACTAAAATTAATACATAGCATTGAGAAATCTCCTTATGAAGAAAAGATTGAAGACTCTTCAGTTCTTTCACTTGTTAACGAAGAATGAGGGAAGACCTGATCGAATGGATAAGTGGAAGATAGGTATAATAAAGGGGATAATAATAGGGTCTTGAGGTGTCTCTCCAAGAGAGAACCCCGCAGTAATGATTTAAATTAGATAAGTTTAGATTTAGAAAGAGACATAGGCAAGTATGGTTTGGAAATAGGGTATGATGAGTGGAAACAGTCTACCTGTTGCGGTTTATTGAGGCTAGGACTTTTGGGTAGTTCAAATTTAGGTTGGATAAGTACATGCGTGGGGAGGGGGTTGTATTTGGAAGTTGGAACTTGCACATCAGAGCTTATTTCTTGGGTGGCATTGAAAATTGGGTTGGGCAAATGTTTTGTTAGTGAGATGAATTTTAAAGAACCTGCCTAGTATTGCCAACAGGCCTCCTGCAGTGTTCCTTCTTTCTTATGTTCTTATGTTCTTATGTAAATCTTAAAAACTACTTGAGTATTGATTCTTTTTTTGTCATTCGGCAGGACAGATAAATTCTCATTGTATGGGAGAACCAGCACAATCTTAATCTCAGGTGTTATCCTAAGTTCAGTCCTATGAATCCGTTCCCACAAACTCCTTAGGGTAACATAGCTTTGGTTCCTACAAACTATTTAGGGTAACGGTGCTTTGTACCAGTATGAAAGATTTTTCCTAATTTCCTCATCAAGAAACTCCGGGCTGCACACTCAGTAGGATCTCAGAAACATAGTGAGATACCCCTTTTATACTCTTGTTTCATTGTTAGAACAGTAGTAGATGTGTGAGCAAACATAAGTGGTCTTCCTGTATACTGTAAAATTGAACTTTCTATCAACCCGGTGGATCAGAGCATCTAAGAATGTAAGTTTAAAGTCAGCTTCTTTCTCCACAGTGAGTTTAATAGCCGGGGCAAGAGCGTTAACATAAGAATATAAGAAAGGAGGAACACTGCAGCAGGCCTGTTGGCCCATACTAGGCAGGACTTTCACAAATCCATCCCACTAATAGAATATTTGTCCTCATAAGAACATAAGGAAGAAGGAACACTGCAACAAGCCTACTGGTCTATGCGAGGCAGCTTCAGTTCTCCCACCGGCTTAAGCCAATGCCTTGTTAAGGGAGGAGCAGTGCATCCGACCTAGTAGCACAAGCTAGTCAGGTCCACTCACACCCAACCAACACCCACTCATGTATTTCATCAACCTATTTTAAAATATACAATTCTAGCGTCTTGACGGTACTTCGGAATTTGAAGAAATGAGAACACATAAGCAACACATGGGAAACTGTGTGTTTGCATAATGTCTCATTTCTTTAACTTATTCGTGTTTTTATTCTAGCATAACCAATCATCTCATCACACGCGGGAATTTGTTCCACCACCACAAACTCTATTACCAAACCATGCTTTCCTTTAACCTATCCCGAATTTGAATTTTTCTAATTTAAAGCCATTTGCGGCTAGTCCCTGTCTATGTTTTAGATTTATGTTATTTTTTTTTTTAGCAAGCTAGTTACACCCCCTTTATTAATTCCTGCTGTCCATTTATACACCTCAATCATATCCCCCCTATTTCTAGGCGCTTTCACTAGAAGAGTGCAGATTCAGGACCCTCAGTCTGTCCTCATAGGGAAATTTCTGATACATGGATCAACTTTGTCATCCGCCTTTTTACGTTTCTAGAGATTTATTCCATTCTGTAATAAAGTGACCCAAAACTGTGCAGCATAAATCTAAATGTTGCCTAACCAAAGAATATAGAGTTGAAGAACAGACCTGAGGACTTTCTATTATTTATACTTCTTGCTATGAAGCAAGATTCTATTAGCTATATTGCAACACTAATGCAACTGTTGTCCTTAGTTTTAGATTACTAATAACCAGAACTCCTAAATCCTTTTTCGCATCCGTCATATTTAATCCACATTATTTAGTTAATATGTGGGCATGGTTTATGTCCTGCCAACAATTAGAACTTTGGCATTTGTCTGCATTAAACTGCATCGTGTCACTTCTCCGACCACTGCATGAGTTTATTCAAATCATCCTGAGTGCTCTAAAGACCACATTAGACTGTATTGGACGGCCTATTTTGGTGCACACAAATTTACTTTATGTCGCTATTTATTCCCCAATCCTATGTTTCGTTTTTGTGTAGATTGTTGAACAACAAGGGCCCAACCTGGCCCCGGTGAACCCCCGCTTGTTACGTGCCCCCATTCTGAGTCCTCCCCCATTTTACGCAAACTGCTGCTATCGTCACCATTCCTCAACCAAAGAAAAAAATTCCCATTCCGTGCGCCTTAAGTTCCTTCAACTAGCCTCTGATGTGTCCAGATCCATATCATTTTCGCCAAAGACACAAGATGTCATCCACATGAACTCCACGATATCGGTAATGACAAAGATTACCAAACAAACCATACCACGGCGGAGAATAGAACCCGCGATCAGAGAGCCTCAAAACTCCAGACCGTTGCGTTAGCCACTGGACCCAGCGGCTAACGCGACGGTCTGGGGTTTTGAGGCTCTCTGATCGCGGGTTCTATCCCCGCCCGTGGTATGGTTTGTCATCCACATATCTGTACCTCCTATCTTCACGGGGCAGGATATCATTCAACAGGTTAGTCTCAAAAACTCCATATACAGATTACTAAATAAAGGAGACGTTGGATTTCCTATAGCTATTTACTGCCTCTGAGCGTAATATTTCCCTTCGAACTCAAACTTGCAATCAACTACAAACATGTTAATCAACTCAGTAATGGCGTTCTCATCGAACTGCAGGGGGAAGCTCATCTAATTCTCCATCAAGATACAATAACAGATCAGGAATAGGAACACTGGTAAATGACACAGTGACATTAAAACTTACTAGTGTAAAATCACTGGACATGTTCATAATCTACAGTTTGTCAGTGAGTGTCAGTGGTATGGAAGCTGTTGGCTTGTAAGTCAGAAAAACTTCCTGACGCTGCACTTTGTCAAATGATGAACTGTTTCATTGGTCAGTAGGAGGAGGCGGCATTTATAGTGACAGTCTAAAGTGGCTTTGTCTGACAAAGTGAGTCATGGAACCACCTCTAGGTAAGCTTGAGGTACTAGTCAGCACGCAACCGTGAGTCAGGGAACAACCTCTGGGTAAGTAAGCTTGAGGTACTAGAGAACATGTAACAGCGAGTCAGGTAACCTCTTCTGGGTAAGCTTGAGGTACTAGTCAGCATGCAACCGTGAGTCAGGGAACAACCTCTGGGTAAGTAAGCTTGAGGTACTAGAGAACATGTAACAGCGAGTCAGGTAACCTCTTCTGGATAAGCTTGAGGTACTAGTCAGCATGCAACCGTGAGTCAGGGAACAACCTCTGGGTAAGTAAGCTTGAGGTACTAGAGAACATGTAACAGCGAGTCAGGTAACCTCTTCTGGGTAAGCTTGAGGTACTAGTCAGCATGCAACCGTGAGTCAGGGAACAACCTCTGGGTAAGTAAGCTTGAGGTACTAGAGAACATGTAACCGCGAGTCAGGTAACCACCGCTGGGTAAGCATGTAACTCATCACTCCGTGCATCTGGTAAGTAATCCTGGGGCACTGTTAAGGTGTTAGATATTGTTAATAAAAGTAGATTGTATAATTCGATTAGTCAGGAATAAGCTACAACAAGAGTCAACAATAATTTACAAGAGTCAAGAATGACCTACGAGAGGCTGGAATCAGCAGTAAGAAGTATGAATGAGTTATAATAGGCAGGAATGAGATACAGGAATAAGGAATGAGCTACAAGAGGCAGGAATGAGCTACAAGAGGCAGGAATGGGCTACAAGAGGCAGGAATGGGCTACAAGAGGCAGGAATGAGCTACAAGAGGCAGGAATGAGCTACAAGAGGCAGGAATGAGCTACAAGAGGCAGGAATGGGCTACAAGAGGCAGGAATGAGCTACAAGAAGCAGGAATGGGCTACAAGAGGCAGGAATGGGCTACAAGAGTTACGAAAAACTACAAGAATTGGGAATGAGCTAAAACGGGCATGAACAAACTAGAAAAGGCAGGAATGAGCTACAAGGTCAGGGATAAATTACAATAGTCAAGAACGAGCTACGGTAATCATAAACGAGCGACAAGACGCAGGGATGAGCTACAAACGGTTGAAATGAGCTAAAAGAGGCAGGGATGAGTTACAAGCGTTAGGGATGAGCTACACGAGGCATGCATGAGCTACAAAAGTTATAAAGGAGCTACAAAAGGCAGAAATGGGCTACAAGAGGCAGGAATGTGCTGCAGCAGGCACGAATGTGCTACAAGAGGCACGAATGTGCTACGAGAGGCACGAATATGCTACAAGAGGCACGAATGTGCTACGAGAGGCACGAATATGCTACAAGAGGCACGAATGTGCTACAAGAGGCAGGAATGTGCTACAAGAGGCAAGAATGAGCCACAAGAGAGAAAGCGAAGGGCACACGAATTTTTCTGCAGAGGCACGAATGTGCTACAAGAGGCACGAATGTGCTACAAGAGGCAGGAATGTGCTACAAAGGCAGGAATGTGCTACAAGAGGCACGAATTTTGCTACAAAGGCAGGAATGTGCACAAAGGCAGGAATGTGCTACAAGAGGCACGAATGTGCTACAAGAGGCAGGAATGTGCTACAAGAGGCACGAATGTGCTACAAGAGGCAGGAATGTGCTACAAGAGGCACGAATGTGCTACAAGAGGCAGGAATGTGCTACAAGAGGCAGGAATGTGCTACAAGAGGCGCGAATGTGCTACAAGAGGCAGGAATGTGCTACAAAAGGCACGAATGTGCTACAAGAGGCACGAATGTGCTACAAGAGGAAGGAATGTGCTACAAGAGGCACGAATGTGCTACAAGAGGCAGGGAAAGTCTACAAGAGGCACGAATGTGCACAAGAGGCAGGAATGTGCTACAAGAGGCAGGAATGTGCTACAAGAGGCACGAATGTGCTACAAGAGGCAGGAATGTGCTACAAGAGGCAGGAATGTGCTAAAAGAGGCACGAATGTGCTACAAGAGGCACGATGTGCCCACAAAAGGCACGAATGTGCTACAAGAGGCAGGAATGTGCTGCAGCAGGCACGAATGTGCTACAAGAGGCACGAATGTGCTACAAGAGGCACGAATGTGCTACAAGAGGCACGAATGTGCTACAAGAGGCACGAATGTGCTACAAGAGGCAAGAATGAGCCACAAGAGGCAGGAATGTGCTGCAGCAGGCACGAATGTGCTACAAGAGGCACGAATGTGCTACAAGAGGCAGGAATGTGCTACAAGAGGCAGGAATGTGCTACAAGAGGCACGAATGTGCTACAAGAGGCACGAATGTGCTACAAGAGGCAAGAATGAGCCACAAGAGGCAGGAATGTACTGCAGCAGGCACGAATGTGCTACAAGAGGCAGGAATGTGCTACAAGAGGCAAGAATGAGCTACAAGAGGCAGGAATGTGCTGCAACAGGCACGAATGTGCTACAAGAGGCACGAATGTGCTACAAGAGGCAGGAATTGCTACAAGAGGCAAGAATGACCACAAGAGGCACGAATGTGCTACAAGAGGCACGAATTTAGCTACAAGAGGCAGAATGTACTACAAGAGCACGAAAGCTACAAGAGCACGAATGTGCTACAAGAGGCAGAATGTGCTCAAGGCAGGAATGTGTACAGAGGCACGAATGAGCCACAAGAGGCACGAATGTGCTACAAGAGGCACGAATGTGCTACAAGAAGCATGAATGAGCTACAAGAGGCAAGAATGAGCTACAAGAGGCAGGAATGTGCTACAAGAGGCAAGAATGAGCCACAAGAGGCACGAATGTGCTACAAGAGGCAAGAATGAGCTACAAGAGGCAGGAATGAGCTACAAGAGGCAAGAATGAGCTTCAAGAGGCAGGAATGTGCTACAAGAGGCAGGAATGAGCTA
This sequence comes from Cherax quadricarinatus, assembly GCF_026875155.1. Lineage (NCBI taxonomy): Eukaryota > Metazoa > Arthropoda > Malacostraca > Decapoda > Parastacidae > Cherax > Cherax quadricarinatus. The sequence continues at coordinate 85,969,896 of NC_069400.1, read as the reverse complement.
CAAGAGGCAGGAATGAGCTACAAGAGGCAGGCATGTGCTACAAGAGGCAGGAAAGTGCTACAAGGGGCAAGAATGAGCTACAAGAGACAGGAATGAGCTACAAGAGGCAGGTATGAGCTAGAAGAGGCAGGAATGTTTTGCACGAGGCAGGAATTTACTCCAATAAGCAGGAATGTTCTACAAGAGGTAGGAATATGATAAAAGAGACAGAAATGTGCTACTAGGGGCAGAAATGTGCTATGAGGGGCAGAAATGTTCTACAAGAGGCATTAATGAGTTACAAAAACCAGAAATGTGCCACAAGAGGCACGGATGCGCTACAAGAAGCAGGAATGTGGTACAAGAGGGAGGAATATGCCACAAGGAGCAGAAATGTGCTACAAGTGGCAAAAATGCGCTACAAGTGGCATTAATGAGCTACGAAAGGCAGAAATATGCTACAAGGGGCAGGAATTTGCTGCAGGTGGAAAGAATGTGCTACAAGAGGTAGGAATGGAAAGTTCAAGATGGAACTGAGTCACGCGAATGATAGGAATTACTTGTAGAACATCAGGATGGCTTGGAAGTAGATCATCTCACACGAGGTGCTGGTGGTAAGGGCTCACACCATACACAGTATTATGTAAGGGTACAACTAGGTCAACGATGTAAACAACAATTTGTTTGCTGTTAAGTGGAAGGACCAAGAACTGGAATTCGACTCCAACTCAAGGAAAACTAGGCAAGCTTACAGGCGTTAAGGGAAATAGACCTGACTACACTGCAGGAGAGGAGAGACAGGAGGGATATGAAAAAGACATATAGAATATTTAGAGGAATCGACAAGGTGGACAGAGACAGGATGTTCAAGAGATGGGACACAACAACAAGTTGGCACAATTAGAAGTTGAAGATTCAGATGAGTCAAAGTGATGTTAGGAAGTATTTCTTTAGTCACAGAGTTGCCAGGAAGTGGAATAGTGTAAGAAGTGATGTAGTGGAGGCAGGATCCATACATAGCTTTAAGAAGAGGTATGATAAAGCTTATGGAGGAGAGAGTGTCCTAGTAACGACCAGTGAAAAGGCGGGGGCCATTAGCTGTAACTCGACCTCTGCAATCCCAACTAGGTGAGTGCACACACACACACACACACACACACACACACACACACACACACACACACACACACAAACACACAAACACACACCACACACACACACACACACACACACAACAAACACACACACACACATACCACACACACACAAAACACACACACACACATACACATACACACACATACACTCAGATCTTGGGGTGAGTATAACAGCAAGCACATCTTCTGAAGCGCACATCAACCAAATAACTGCTGCAGCATATGGGCGCCTAGCAAATCTCAGAACAGCATTCCAACATCTAAATAAGGAATCGTTCAGGACCCTGCACCGTGTACGTTAGGCCCATATTGGAGTATGCGGCACCAGTTTGGAACCCACACCTAGCCAAGCACGTAAAGAAACTAGAGAAAGTGCAAAGGCTTGCAACAAGACTAGTCCCAGAGCTAGGAGGTATGTCCTACGATGAGAGGTTAAGGGAAAACAACCTGACGACACTGGAGGACAGGACAGATAGGGGGGACATGATGACGACATACAAAATACTGAGAGGAATTGACAAGGTGGACAAAGACAGGATGTTCCAGAGATGGGACACAGCAACAAGGGGACACAGCTGGATGTTGAAGACACAGATGAATCACAGGGATGTTAGGAAGCATTTCTTCAGCCACAGAGTAGTCAGGAAGTGGAATAGTTTGGGAAGCGATGTAGTGGAGGCAGGATCCATACATTGCTTTAAGCAGAGGTATGATAAAGCTCACGGTTCAGGGAGAGTGACCTAGTAGCGATCAGTGAAGAGGCGGGGCTAGGAGCTCGGACTCAACCCCTGCAACCTCAACTAGGTGAGTACAACTAGGTGAGTACACACACACACACAGACAGACAGACACACACACACACACGCATAAACTCACACACATACATACACACACACACACACACACACACACACCACACACACACACATCACACACACACACACACACACACACACACACACACACACACACACACACACACACACACACACACACACACAAGCGCACATCAACCAAATAACTGCTGCAGCATATGGGCACCTAGCAAACCTCAGAATAGCATTCCGACACCTTAATAAGGAATCGTTCAGGACCCTGTACACCGTGTGCGTTAAGCCCATATTGATGTATGCGGCACCAGTTTGGAACCCACGCCTAGCCAAGCACGTAAAGAAACTAGAGAAAGTGCAAAGGTTTACAACAAGACTAGCCCCAGAGCTAAGAGGTATGTCCCGAGGAGAGGTTAAGGGAAATCAACCTGACGACACTGGAGGACACGAGAGATGGGGGGACATGATAACGGCATACAAAATACTGAGAGGAATTGACAAGGTGGACAAAGACAGGATGTTCCAGAGATTGGACACAGTAGCAATGGGACACAGTTGGAAGTTGAAGACACAGATGAATCACAGCGATGTTAGGAAGTATTTCTTCAGCCACAGAGTAGTCAGGAAGTGGAATAGTTTGGGAAGCGATGTAGTGGAGGCAGGATCCATACATAGCTTTAAGCAGAGGTATGATAAAGCTCACGGTTCAGGGAGAGTGACCTAGTAGCGATCAGTGAAGAGGCGGGGCCAAGAGCTCAGACTCAACCCCTGCAACCTCAACTAGGTGAGTACACACACACACACACAAACATACACACACACACACACACACACACACACACACACACACACACACACACACACACACACAGTGGAGTGGAGCAGTCGCTCGCGATTGAGCTCGTGATTTGCGGTAGTTTCTGACTGTGCCATAGGCAACAGAGTGTGGGACATAGGCGTGTGCAAGCATAATAGTGCATATAATCACATAAACCCCGACAAAAGGAAATATAAGTGATCACAGAAGAGAAAACATAGATAATAGTGCCAAGTGTTAAGTGCCGCCTGGATCAAGGAAGGGGAACGGTTGTGTACCAGGCCTAAATAGTGTTGCCATATATTACATAGTGGAGTGTTTGAAGAATAAGTGCGACTCAAGACCAGGGAGATAAGAGATAAGTATAGATGTGTCAGTAAATACAGTGAATGCAGTGAAAAAAGTTAGATGAGCTAGTGACTACAGTGACTATAGAGAAAAAAAAATACCGAGAAGCATCAAGCATCTTCAACTACGTGGGACCCAGGTACTGGACGGACCGGCAACGTGATACTTCAGCACCACTGCCAGCCGCACGTAATATTCACCTAGTTGAGTTGCATGGGGTCAACAGTACCAGTCTCTAGCTGGAAACTGGGGGTCGCTCTCCTGGAGCTACCAGAATTAGAATAAGCAGCACTTCCTAGCATTTAATAGAATTTACTGAGGTGTAGGAGAGTAAAGCAGTAATGAGAGGTAGCTAGTGTGGACACGCAGTTTCCCACATAGGCACACACACACATACGCACACACAGGCGGGGCCAGGAGCTCAGAATCGACCCCTGCAACCTCATCTAGGTGAATACAACTAGGTGAGTACAGTAGAATTGATAGAAGTAGAATTGATAAGTGTTAGAAGTTCTATTGGTAAGATTTAGAATTACTGGTATTAGTACCGGTATTTTTTATCAGCATGAATACTTAGAAGTGGGGGCACACACACACACACACACACACACACACACACACACACACACACACACACACACACACACACACACACATACACAGGAACAAGCACTTGTAAAAGCTGTTAGTACAGATGCACACACGCACACACACACACACACACACACACACACAACACACACACACACACACACACACACACACACACACACACACACACCACACACACACACAAGAAATGATCAGGAGGTATGTGAGGAGCTGAACAGGAGATTTAAGGAAGTTTTTACAGTAGAGACAGGAAGGGCTGTGGGAAGACAGCACAGAAGGGAACATCAAGAGGGAATATACCAACAAGTGTTGGATGACATACGAACAACTGAGGAGGAGGTGAAGAAGCTCTTAAGTGACCTTGACACCTCAAAGGCGATGGGACCGACAACATCTCCCCATGGGTCCTTAGAGAAGGAGCAGAGATTGCTGTGTGTGCCTCTAACCACAATCTTCAAACACTCCCTTGAAACTGGGCAACTACCTGAGAAATGGAAGACAGCTAATGTAGTCCCCATATTTAAGAAAGGAAACAGAAACGAGGCACTAAACTACAGACCTGTGTCTCTGACATGTATTGTGTGCAAAGTCTTGGAGAAGATTATCAGGAGGAGAGTGGTGAACACCTGGAAAGGAACAAGATTATAAATGAAAACCAGCATGGGTTCATGGAAGGCAAATCTTGTATCACAAAACCTCCTGGAGTTTTATGACAAGGTAACAGAAGTAAGGACACCAGAGAGAGGGGTGGGTAGATTGCGTTTTCCTAGACTGCAGGAAGGCCTTTGACACAGTTCCCCACAAGAGATTAGTGCAGAAGCTGGAGGATCAGGCACACGTAAAAGGAAGGGCACTGCAATGGATAAGGGAATACCTGACAAGGAGGCAGCAACGAGTCATGTACGTGAAGAGGTATCACAGGGGGGCGCCTGTTACGAGAGGGGTCCCACAGGGGTCAGTTCTAGGATCAGTCCTATTTTTGATATATGTGAACGACATGATGGAAGGAATAGACTCTGAAGTGTCCCTGTTCGCAGATGACGTGAAGTTGATTAGAAGAATTAAATCGGACGAGGATGAGGCAGGACTGCAAAGAGACCTGGAGAGGCTGGAAACATGTGGTCCAGTAACTGGCTTCTCGAATTCAATCCAGCCAAATGCAAAGTCATGAAGATTGGGGAGGGGCAAAGAAGACCGCAGACAGAGTATAGGCTAGGTGGACAAAGACTACAGACCTCACTCAGGGAGAAAGACCTTGGGGTGTCCATAACACCGAGCACATCACCGGAGGCACACATCAACCAAATAACTGCTGCAACATACGGGCGCCTGGCAAACCTGAGAATAGTGTTCCGATACCTTAATAAGGAATCGTTCAAGACACTGTACACTGTGTATGTTAGGCCCATACTGGAGTATGCAGCACCAGTCTGGAACCCACACCTGGTCAAGCACGTCAAGAAGTTAGAGAAAGTACAAAGGTTTGCAACAAGGCTAGTCCCAGAGCTCAAGGGAATGTCGTACGAGGAAAGGTTAAGGGAAATCGGACTGACGACACTGGAGGACAGAAGGGTCAGGGAGACATGATAACGACATACAAGATACTGCGGGGAATAGACAAGGTGGACAGAGATAGGATGTTCCAGAGAGGGGACACAGGGACAAGGGGTCACAACTGGAAGCTGAAGACTCAGACGAGTCACAGGGACGTTAGGAAGTATTTCTTCAGTCATAGAGTTGTCAGCAAGCGGAATAGCCTAGCAAGTGAAGTAGTGGAGGCAGGAACCATACATAAATTTAAGAAGATGGTATGACAAAGCTCAGGAAGCAGAGAGAGAGAGGATCCAGTAGCGATCAGTGAAGAGGCGGGGCCAGGAGCTGAGTCTCGACCCCTGCAACCACAATTAGGTGAGTGCAATTAGGTGAGTACACACACACACATACACAGGATTTCACACCTTCCTGTGAACTGGCCCTCTAACCCTCCCTCCCTCCCTCTCTCTCTCTCCAGGCTGAGGCAAGTTACAGGGGCAGTGACCAGAGAAGACACAGCTTATGAAGCTGAGAGGCTGAACAGGAAGGAAGGAGATATGAATTATGCTAAGGTCATAACAGTCTGCCAAGAAGGGCCAAGGAGTGAAATGGAAGAGCAGCTGGGTGCAGGTATAGAGGGTGAAAGGTCGAATACAGAGGCACAACCATGCTACAAAGAGCCACTGGAAAAAACAAGGGAGAAAATGACCATGTAAAGACAGGAACCAGAGTCACAGAGGGAGAGGCAATGGGAGGAGGAAAGGGCAAAATCAGTGTTTATCCATGGGCTTCAAGAGAGAGAGGAAAGGACACACACTGAAAGACGGCAGGCAGAAAGAAAGGAGATTGAGAACATCATCACAGAAACAAGTGAAGAAGACATGGACGAGATTGTAAATTTTCAGAAAATAGGGGGGTACTTGAAGGGGAGAAAACGACCGATCAAGCTGATTCTCAGGACAGAAACAGTGCGGAACAGGATCCTCCAAGAGAAACTACGATTGAAATACTCAGAAGAGTACAAGAGGGTGTTCCTAGACAGGGACAGAACACAAACAGAACGACAGCAGCTGAGGGAGAGGACAAAAAAGCGAAAGGAGCTTGGAAAGGAGACAAGGACGGAACCACCAGAGGTCAATCAGAGCAGAACAGAGCAACAAGGGCAAGCACACACACAACTATCCTCAGAACCCCACAACCTATCACACCATCCCAACACAAACTTCAATCCATACCCACAGCTTCCACCCAACACGCAGCTATAGAATCCCACAGTATGTTACCAAGTCTCCCACTCTCATAGGCCCCCCAAACCACAGTGTTGGAAAGGAAACTGAAGGTATGGTACACAAATGCTGATGGAATAACAAATAATTGGGAGGAGTGGCATGAAAGAGTAAAAGAGGCATCACAGGACATCATAGCTCTCACAGAAACCAAGCTTACAGGTATGAAAACAGATGTCATCTTTCCAATGGGATATCAGATCCTGAGGAAAGACAGAGGGAACAGGGGGAGGTGGAGGAGTGGCACTACTGATCAAAAACTGATGGAATTTTGATGAGCTGGAGAGAGGAGACAACAGAGAAGCAAGTGATTACATAGTGGGAATGCTTCACTCTGGAGGTCCCAAGGTGGTAATTGCAGTGATGCATAATCCACCACAGAACAGCAGGAGGTCAAGGCAAGAGTATGACGAGAGCAATAGAGTGATGGTTGACACACTGGCTGCAGTGGCCAGAAGAGCTCATGCATGCATGGCAAAGCTCCTGATTATGGGTGACTTTAACCAAAAGGAGATTGATTGGGAGAACTTGGAGCCACATGGGGGCCAAGATACATGGAGGGCTAAGATGATGGAGGTGGTACTGGAAAACTTCATGTACCAACACATAAGGGACACTACAAGAGAGAGAGGAGAGGATGAACCAGCAAGACTGGACTCAGTATTCACCTTGAGTAGTGCAGATATTGAGGATATCACATATGAAAGACCCCTTGGGGCCAGCAATCATGTGATTTTAAGCTTCGAATACACAGAAGAGCTACAAGTGGAGGGGGATGCAGGAAGGCCAGGACGAATGAAGCCAAACTACAAGACAGGGGACTACATGGGAATGAGGAACTTCCTGCACGGGGTTCATCGGGACAGGGAAGCCAGTTAATGAGATAATGGAATATGTAGTAACAATGTGCCAGGAGGCTGTGGGGAGGTTTGTACCCAAGGTTAACAGAATAATGAAAAAGCCAGGGCGAGCCCATGGTTCACCCAAAGGTGCAGGGAGGCAAAAACCAAGTGTGCTAGGGAATGGAAGAAATACAGAAGGCAAAGGACTCAGGAGAATAAGGAGAGCAGTTGTAGAGCCAGAAATGAATATGCACAGATAAGAAGGGAGGCCGAACGTCAATATGAAAACGACATAGCAACGAAAGCCAAATCTGATCCGAAACTGTTATACAGAAACATCAGGAGGAAAACAATAGTCAAGGACTAGGAAATCAGGCTAAGGAAGGAAGGAGGAGAGACAACAAGAAATGACCGTGAAGTATATGAGGAACTCAACAAGAGATTCAAAGAAGTGTTCACAGAGGAGACAGAAGGGGCTCCAGAAAGACGGAGAGGTGGGGCACTCCACCAAGTGCTGGCCACAGTACACACAACTGAGGAAGAAGTGAAGAGGCTTATGAGTGAGCTAGATACCTCAAAGGCAATGGGGCCAGATAACATCTCACCATGTCCTGTAGAGGAAAGAGCAGAGGCCTATGTTACCCCTAACAACCAAATTCAATACATCTTATCGAACAGGGAGATTGCCTGAGGCATGGAAACAGCAAATGTAGTCACCAACTTTAAAAAAGTAGACTACATGAAACACTAAACTCAGACCAGCATCACTGACAAAGTTGTTAGTATTCAAAGGCATGAGAAGATTACAGAGATGAGTGGTTGAACACCAAGAAAAGATGATCTCATCAACAGCAGCGCCAACATGGTTCAGGGACGGGAAATCCTGTGTCACAACCTTCTGGAGTTCTTATGAACATGGTGACGAGCAGTAAGACAAGAGAGAGAGGGGTGGGTGGATTGCAATTTTCTTGGACGCAGAAGGCGTTTGACACAGTTCCACACAAGAGATTATGCAAAAACTGGAGGACCAGCATGATAACAAGAAAGCACTACAATGGAACAGGAATACTGTCAGGAAGACACCACGAGTTATGTACGTGGTGAGTGTCAGAGGGGCACCTGTTGACCAGCGGGGTCCCACAGGGGTCAGTCCTATGAACCAATGCTTTTTCTGGTATTTGTGAATGACAAGACGAGGGAATAGACTCCGAATGTGTCCCTGTTTGCAGATGACGTGAAGTTGATAGAATTCATTCAAATCGAAGACCAGGCGTGAACTACAAAGGATCTGGACAGGCTGCAGACCAAGTCCACAACTGGGTCCTGACCTTCAACCCCACCAATGCAAAGTCATAAGATTGGGGAAGGACATAGAAGACCGCAGGCGGAATTCAGTTTAGGGGGCCATAGACTACAAACCTCACTCAGGAAAAAGATCTTGGGGTGGGTTAGAACACCAGGCACATCTCCTGAAGCCCGCACATCAACCAAAAAACTGCTGCAGCATAATGGGCCCATCAAACCTCAGAACTGCATCCGACATCTAAATAAGGAATCGTTCAAAACCTGTACAACCGTGTACGTTAGGCCCATAATGGAGTATGCGGCAACCAGTTTGGAACCCACACCTAGCCCAATGCAAGTAAAGAAACTAGAGAAAGTGCCAAAGGTTTGCAACAAGCCTAGTCCCAGAGCCTATGAGGTAATGTTCTACAGGAAGGTTAAGGAAAATCAACCTGACGACACCTTGGAGGACAGAAGAGATAGGGGGACATGATAACGACATAAACAATATTGAGAGGAATTGACAAGGTTGGACAAAGACAGGAGGTTCCAAGGATTGGACACAGTAACAAGAGACACAGTTGGAAGTTAAGACACAAAGTGAATCACAGCGATTTTAGAAGCATTTCTTTCAGCCACGAGAGGTCAGTAAGTGGAATATTTGGGAAGCGACGTAGTGCGGCAGGATCCATACATAGCTTTAAGCAGAGGTATGATAAAGCTCACGGTTCAGGGAGAGTGACCGAGTAGGCACCAATGAAGAGCGGGGAGCCAGGAGCTTGAAGTCGACCCCTGCAACATCAACAGGTGAGTACAACTAGGTGAGTACACACACATCACACATACACACAAACACACACACACACACACAACACACCACACATACACACACACACACACACACACACACACACACACACACATACACACACACACACACACACACTCACACACATTACACACACACACACACACACACACAACACCCCCCACACAACACACACACACACACACACACACATTCACACACACACACACCATACACACACACTCACCACACACTACACCACACGCCACACACACCACACACACACACACACACACACCACACATACACACACACACACACCACACGGACAACACATACACACACACACACACATGCACACACATACACTACACACCACACTACACACAAAACACACACACACGCACACACACAACAACACACACACACCACACACACACTCACACATCACACAAACACACGCACACACACACACACACACACCACCGCACACACACACCCACACACACACACAATACACACACGCACACACACACCACACACACACACACACACGCACAACACACACACACACACACTCACTCAACACACACACACACACGCACACACACACACACACACCACACACACACATACACACACGCCACACACACAGACACACACAACACACGCACTTAGGAAGCTAGGAAGTCCCTCTCTCAATGTGAACAAGAAAATGAAATAACCAGCAAACAATTAACACTAAATCCGGAAAGGGCATAAGTGAAGAGTAGATAATTGGAAAGAATAAATGAACTAAATTTGTGCCTACACGACGGACCTTTCAACCACAAACCCCCCCCTAACCTCCTCCCTACACACACAAGCACACACACACAAGAGACACTCACACACACACACACACACACACACCCAACATACACACACACACACACACACACACACACACACACACACACACACACACACCACTCACACACACACACACACACACCCCCCGCCACCTTGACACAAACCCTTTGACACAAACACGTAACTCTCCTTCCCTAACCACCTCACCTTAGCCACCCACCCCTCCCCAACCCACCTAACCCTCCCCCAAACCGTCTAACCCCCCCCAACAACCTCCCTCCCTCCATTACCCTTCCTCCCCCTCCCCCCATAACCATCATCCCCTTCTCTCCCCCAAACAATCAAACTCCCTCCCCCCCCAAAACTATCTCTGCCCCTCCAATAACTACCCATGCCTCCCCCTCCCCCACAAACCATCCATCCCCTCTCCTACCATCTATTCCCCTCACCCCTAACCAGATGAAGGACAAGGGGCTCCAAGGACGAATCTGAGAGGGAGATGGGAGATAGGAGCTCCAAAAAAGGGAGGAAGCTGGGAAGAGACTAGATGAGCTGGAAAGGAAGATGGAATAGGTTTAGCATCAATGCAGAAGGTGAAGCAACAGGCACAGCAGCAGAAAAATCAAGATAGAGAGATTAGAAGAGGAGCTGAGACATCTGAAACAGCACCAGAGACAAAGATATTACAGAAGTAGCATCGGCAATGGCTACATCGAACACAGACAACATTCTCGAAGGAAGCATGGAAACTAAACTGTAATGCAGAGGACCTGTCAAAACCACACACTGGGCCAAAAACAAAGACAGGGAGCACTCTAGAACAGAAAGAGAGGTTGGAAGACATTATGGAACAAGGACATGTGCAAGGACCTTACCCAGATACCTGGGGCCAGGAGCAGGTGGAGCAGGAAGGAGAAACCAAGGAAGCAAAGGGGGCCATAACGAAGGAAGGGACTGAAGGAAGGAACACTCCACGGGAAGGAACAAAAACACATCAGAGGATGCAATGGAGTCACAGTGGGAGGGAAAGGAGAGATCCGTGTTTTTGTCTATGGGCTAGACGAAGCTAAAGGGGAAACTTATTATGAAAGAAAGCAGTAGGAGAAATAAAGCGATTGAAGATATCATGAGGGTGATAGGCGAGGGGGACATGACCCAGGTGGCAAATTTTCGGAAATTGGGTGGTTCACAAAGAAAAGGAATCGGCCTCTCAAAGTAATTTTCAAGGCAGAATCAACCCGAACCATGATCCTGCAGGAGAAAGCACGGCTGAGAGGCAAGCAGGAGTCCAGGGGTGTGTACCATCGATCGAGACAGAACACAGGACGAAAGGAAGACAATGAAAGAGAGAGTTCAAAAACGAAAGGAGAAATGGGAGGAAATGAAAAAGGAGAGCAGAATAACCCAGGATCAAATGGAAGGACAAGCACACCCCCCAGAAACACCTGCAGAAGGACTCCAGCCACGACACCCCCAAGGCAACTGAACAATCCAAACCAACCACACACACCGATCCCTCTGTTTCCACCCCCCGCACCACAGTTACAGTATTAGAACAGAAGTTGAAGGTTTGGTACACAAATGCAGATGGATTAACGAATAAACATGAGGAATGGCAAGAAAGAATCAATGAGAAGTCCCCAGACATCATAGCAGTTACAGAAACAAAACTCATGGAGACAATAACAGATGCAATCTTCCCACCAGGATACCAGATCATGAGGAAAGATAGAAGGGCAGGGGGGAGGGGGGTTGCTTTGCTCGTAAAAAACAGATGGAAATTCGAGAAAATGGAAGGAATAGATGAGACGGGAGAAAGAGACTACATAGCAGGTACACTTCAGTCTGGGGAACACAAAGTGGTCATTGCAGTGATGTATAATCCACCACAGAACTGCAGGAGGCCAAGAGAGGAATATAAAGAGAGCAACAGAGCAATGGTGAACACACTTGCTGAGGTGGCAAGAAGAGCTCACTCCAGCAGAGCAAAGTTGCGGGTTTTATGGGGGATTTCAACCACAGGGAGATTGACTGGGAAAACCTGGAGCCACATGGGGTCCCGAAACATGGAGAGCCAGGATGTTGGACGTGGTGCTGGAAAACCTCATGCACCAACATGTTTTAAAGGACACTACCAGAGTGAGAGGGGAGGATGAACCAGCAAGATTGGACCTTGTGTTCACCCTGGGCAGCTCAGACATTGAGACATCAAGTATGAGAGTCCCCTAGAGCTAGCGACCACGTGGTTCTGTGCTTTGAATAAAATAGTAGAGCTGCAAGTGGAGAGAATAACAGGAGTTGAATGGAAAAGCCTGACTATAAAAGAGGGACTACATAGGTTGAAGAACTTCCTGCGGGAGGTCCAGTGGGACAGAGAACAGGCAGGAAAGCCAGTAATGAAATGAGGAATATGTAACAACAAATGCAAGGAGGCAGTGGAAAGGTTTATTCCCAAGGGCAACAGTAACAACGGGAAGCCCCAAACGGGGCCCCATGGTTTACCCGACGGGGTAAGGGGGGCCCAAAAACAAAGTGAAATAGAGAAAGGGAAAAAAAACAAAGCCAGAAACAAAACGAAAATGGGGAATCGGGTCGCAGACCCAGGAATGATACGCACAGGTAAGGGGGAGGCCCAGCGACAGAAAATGAAAATGACAAAGAAAACGAGAATAAAGCCCGGCCCAAAAACTGTTTGTATAGCCACATCAGGAGGAAGCCCAACAGTAAAAAGACCGGGTAAACAGATTAAGGACAAAGGGTGAGAACTCCCCAAAAAATTTTATCAGGGTATTTTGAGGGGCTAAACAAAGTTTTAAAGGAATTTTTACAGTAGAGACGGGAAGGGCTGTGGGAAACAGCACAAAAGGGAAACATAAAAAGGGGGAAAAATTTTACCAAAAAGTTTTGGGATGAATACGAACAACTGGGGAGGAGGTGAAAAACCCTTAAGTGACCTTGCTCCTCAAAGGCGGGGGGAACCGGACAACATCTCCCCCAGGGGGGTTTTTTAAAAAAGGAGCAGAAAATGCTGTGCGTGCCTCAACCACAATTTTTCAACACATCCCTTAAAACGGGGCCAACTACCTGAAAAAAGGGAAGACAGCAAATTTATCCCTAAATTTAAAAAAGGGGAAACAGAAACAGGCACTAAACTCCCAAAAACCTGTGCCCTCTGACATGTTTTGTGGCAAAGCCCATGGAAAAAGATTACCCGGGAGGAGAGGGGGCGAACACCTTAAAAAGGAAAACAAAAATTATAAAAAAACCAGCATGGGTTCAGGGAAGGCAAATTTTTGTATCACAAACCTCCTGGGTTTTATGACAAGAAAATAAGACACGAAGAGAAGGGGGGGTAGATTTTCGTTTTTCCCCCCCAGACTGCAAAAGGCCTTTGACACAGTTCCCCAAAAAGAGATTAGGCCGAAGCTGGGAAATCAGGCCCCGTAAAAGGGAAAGGGGACGCAAAGGGGGAAAAGGGGAAACCTGACAGGGAGGCAAACAACTAGTCATGGAAAGTGAAGAGGTTTTCACAGTGGGGGCCTGTAACGACGGGTCCCACAGGGGGAAATTTTAGGGCCATTTCTATTTTTGATTAAAAGTAAAAGACAAAGAGGAAGGGGAAAAGACCCCCTGAAGTTCCCTGGTTTTGCAGATGACGTGAAGTTGATGAGAAAAAATTAAATCGGACGAGGATAAGGCAGGACTGCAAAGAGACCCGGACAGGCTGGACATGTGGTCCAGAAACTGGCTTCTCGAATTCAATCCAGCCAAATGCAGAGTCATGAAGATTGGGGAGGGGAAAAAGAAGACCGCAGACAGAGTATGGCTAGGTGGACAAAACTACAGACCTCACTCAGGAGAAAGACCTTGGGGTGACCATAACACCGAGCACATCATGGGAGGCACACATCAACCAAATAACCGCTGCAACATACGGGCGCCTGGCAAACCTGAGAATAGCGTTCCGATCCTTAATAAGGAATCGTTCAAGGGACACTGAAACACTGTGTATGTTAGGCCATACTGGAGTATGCGCACCAGTCTGGAACCCACACCTGGTCAAGAAACGTCAAGAAGTTAGAGAAAGTACAAAGGTTTGCAACAAGGCTAGTCCCGGGAGCTAAAGGGGAAAATGTCGTACGGGGAAAAGGGTTTTAAGGGTAATCGGACTGACGACACTGGAGGACAGAAGGGTCAGGGAGACATGATAACGACATACAAGATACTGGGGGGAATAGCAAGGTGGACAGAGATAGGATGTTCCAGAGAGGGGACAACAGGGAAAAGGGGGTCACAACTGGAAGCTGAAAAAACTCAGACGAGTCACAGGGAAGTTAGGAAGTATTTTTTCAGTCATAGAGTTGTCAGCAAGTGGAATGCCTAGCAAGTGAAGTAGTGGAGGCAGGAACCATACATAGTTTTAAGAAGAGGTTATGACAAAGCCGGGAAGCAGAGAGAGAGGGGATCCGTAGCGATCAGTGAAGAGGCGGGGCTAGGAGCTGAGTCTCGCCCCTGCAACCACAATTAGGTGAATTAGGTGAGTACACACACACACACACACACCCACACACAACACATATATATATATATATATATTATAAAATATATATATATATATATATTATATATTATATATATATTTTGTCGTGCCAAATATGTAAAACTGGTCAATTAGCAAGAACTCTTTTAAAAATTTAAAAGCCCTTTCAAAAATTTTTCCCTCTTATACGTTTAAAGATATTTTTTTTTTTCATTAATGTTGACGTAAAAATTTATAATTTTGCACCAAAAGCAACTTAGAAAACTTACCTAACCTTATTATAACAAGCGCAATTTATTTTAGCCTAACCAACTAAATATATTTTAGATTTGTTTACAATAATTTAATACTAAACAAAACCCCGTGAAATATATTTTTTTCGTTAGGTTCAGAATGATTTTGGCGAAATTATTGCATACACAAATTTTCACTTGTCCTATATGGCAAGATGAGCGTTGCTATTTAAGCCATGATCGCAAGTTCTGCCTATTCGGCACGACATATATATATATATATATATTTTATATATATAATATATATAATATATATATATATATATATATAATATATATATATATTTATATATTTTATAAATATATAATTTTATGTCGTGCCGAATAGGGAGAACTTGCGATCTTGGCTTAAATAGCAACGCTCAAACTTGCCATATAGGACAAGTGAAAATTTGTGTATGCAATAATTTCGCCAAAATCATTCTGAACCTAACGAAAAAAATATATTTCACTGTGTTTGTTTAGTATTAAATTATTGTAAACAAATCTAAAATATATTTAGTTGGGTTAGGTTAAAATAAATTGTTCTTGTTATAATAAGGTTAGGTAAGTTTTCTAAGTTCCTTATGGTGCAAAATTATAAATTTTTACATAAAATTAATTAAAAAAATATATCTTTAAACGTAAAGAGAAAATTTTAGAAAGGGCTTAATTTTAAATGAGTTCTTGCTAATTGACCAGTTTACATTTCGGCACGACATATAAAATATATATATATATAATTATATATATAAAAATATATATATATATTATATATATATTATAAATATATATATTATATATATATATATATATATATATATATATATATTTATATATATATATATATTTTATATATATATATTTTATATATATATATATATATATATATATATATATATATATATATATATAATATATATATATTTTTCAAAAAAGTCCGGCCGTCTCCCACCGAGGCAGGGTGACCCAAAAAAGAAAGAAAATCCCCAGTTGTGTAGCTTTAAAAATAGGTTGGATAAATACATGAGTGGATGTGGGTGGGTGTGATTTGGACCTGATAGCTTGTGCTACCAGGTCGGTTGCCGTGTTCCTCCCTTAAGTCAATGTGACCTGACCTGACTAGGCTGGGTGCATTGGCTTAAGCCGGTAGGAGACTTGGACCTGCCTCGCATGGGCCAGTAGGCCTTCTGCAGTGTTCCTTCGTTCTTATGTTCTTATGTTCTTATCATTCAACACTTTCACCACAATCACACATTATCACTGTTTTTGCAGAGGTGCTCAGAATACAACAGTTTAGAAGCATACACATATAAAGATACACAAGATTCCCCTCCAAACTGCCAATATCCCAAACCCCTCCTTTAAAGTGCAGGCATTATACTTCCCATTTCCAGGACTCAAGTCCGACTGTATGAAAATAACTGGTTTCCCTGAATCCCTTCACTAAATATTACCCTGCTCACACTCCAACAGATCGTCAGGTCCCAAGTCCCATTCGTCTCCATTCACTCCTATCTAACAACGCTCACGCACGCTTGCTGGAAGCCCAAGCCCTTGCCCACAAACCTCCTTTAACCCCTCTCTCCAACCCTTTCGAGGAAGAACCCTACACCGCCTTCCTTCCCCTATAGATTTATATGCTTTCCATGCCCATTCTACTTTGATTCATTCTCTCAAAATGACCAAACCACCTCAACAACCCCTCTTCTGCCCTCGGACTAATACTTTTATTAACTCCACACCTTTTCCTAATTTCCACCCCTCCGAATTTTCTGCATAATATTTACTCCACACATTGCCCTTAAACAGGACATCTCCACTGCCTCCAACCTTTCTCCTCGCTGCTGCATTTACCACCCAAGCTTCACACCCATTAAGAGTGTTGGTACTACTATACTTTCAACATTCCCTTCTTTGCCTCCATAGTTTAACGTTTTTTGACTCCACTTATACCTCAAGCACCCCTCACCTTTTTTTTTCCCCCATCAATTCTATGATTAACCTCATCCTTCATAAATCCATCCGCCGACACGTCAACTCCCAAGTATCTGAAAACATCCACTTCTTCCATACTCCTCCTCCCCAATTGATATCCCAAATTTTTTTTTATCTAAATCATTTGATACCCTCATCACCTTACTCTTTTCTATGTTCACTTTCAACTTTCTACCTTTACACACATTCCAAACTCATCCACTAACCTTTGCAATTTTTCTTTAGAATCTCCCGTAAGCACGTATCATCAGAAAAAGTAACTGTGTCAATTCCCATTTTGAATTTGATTCCCAAAATTTAATTTCCCAAACCCCTCTCCCGAACACCCTAGCATTTACTTCCTTTACATCCCATCTATAAATATATTAAAACAACCATGGTGACATTACACATCCTGTCTAAGACCTACTTTTACCGGGAAGTAGTCTCCCTCTCTTTACACACCCTAACCTGAGCCTCCTATCCTCATAAAAACTCTTATAGCATTTAATAACTTACCACCTATTCCATATACTTGCAACATCTGCCACATTGCTCCTCTGTCCACCTATCATATGCCTTTTCTAAATCCATAAATGCAATAAAAACTTCCCAAACCTTATCTAAATACTGTTCACATATATGCTTCAATGTAAACTTGATCTACATATCCCCCACCCACTCTGAAACTCCTTGCTCATTCGCAATCCTACTTTCTGTCTTACCTCTAATTCTTTCAATTATAACCCTACCGTACACTTTTCCTGGTATACTCAGTAAACTTATTCCTCTATTTAAATTTTTTCAGTCTCTTTTGTCCCCTTTCTCTTTATATAAAGGGACTATACATGCTCTCCGCCAATCCCCAGGTACCTTCCCCTCTTTCATACATTTATTAAACAAAAAATACCAACCACTCCAACACTATATTCCCCCCGCTTTTTAACATTTCTGTCATGATCCCATCAGTTCCAGCTGCTTTACCCCCTTTCATTCTACGTAATGCCTCACGTACCTCCCCCACACTTATTTTGCTCTTCTTCACTCCTAAAAGATGGTATAACTCCCTGACCAGTGCATGAAATTACTGCCTCTCTTTCTTCCTTAAAATTTAAAAGTTCCTCAAAATATCTCGCCATCTACCCAATACCTCCATCTCCCCATCTACTAACTCCCCTACCCCTGTTTTTAACTGACAAATCCATACTTTCCCTAGGTTTCTTAACTTGTTTAAACTCACTCCAAATTTTTTTCTTATTTTCATTTAAAATTTCTTGACAGTGCCTCTCCCATCTATCATCTGCTCTCCTTTTGCACTCTCTTACCACTCTCTTTACCTTTCTTTTACTCTCCTATACTCTGCTCTTCTTATAACACTTGTGCTTTAAAAAAAACCCTCCATAAGCTACCTTTTTCTCTTTTATCACAACCCTTTACTTCACCATTCCCACCAATCATCCTCTTTCCTCCTGCCCCCACCCTCCTATAACACAAACTTCTGCCCCACATTCTAATACTGCATTTTTAAAACTTTTCCCAAAACCCTCTTCAACCCCCCACTTCTCATCTTTTCACTAGCCCACCTTTTGCCAATAGTCGCTTATATTCTCACCCGAACTTCCTCCTCCCTTAGTTTATACACTTTCACCTCCCTCTTACTTGTTGTTTGCCACCTTCCTCTTTTCCCATCTACCTCTTACTTAACTGTAGCTAAAACTAAATAATGATCCGATAATCAGTTGCCCTCTAATAAACATGTACATCTGGAGCCTACCCATCAACCTTTTATCCACCAATACATAATCTAACAAACTACTTTCATTAACGTGCTACGTCATACCTTGTATATTTATTTATCCTTTTTTTCATAAAATATGTATTACTTATTACCAAATCTCTTTCTACACATAGCAATTAAAGACTCCCCATTTACATTTACCCCCCCGGCCCCCAAATTTACCTACTACTCCCTCCACAACATTTTTACCCACTTTAGCATGAAATCCCAACCACCATTACTCTCACACTTGATTCAAAACTCCCCCCGCATTCACTCAACATTTCCCAAAATCTCTCTCTCTCCTCTCACTTCTCTCTTCTCCGGTGCATACACGCTTATTATAACCCACTTTTCACATCCTATCTTTATTTTACTCCACATAATCCTTGAATTAATACATTTATAGTCCCTCTTTTCCTGCCACGCTTATCCTTCAACATTATTGCTACTCCTTCTTTAGCTCTAACTCTATTTGAAACCCCCTGACCCCAATCCCCTTTATTCCTCTCCATTGAAACTCTCCCACCCCCTTTAGCTTGTTTCACTTAAAGCCAGGACATCCAGCTTCTTCTCATTCATAACATCCACAAGCATCTCTTTCTTATCATTTGCACAACATCCACGCACATTCAGACTTCCCACTTCGACAATTTTCTTCTTATTCTTTTTAGTAATCTTTACAGGAAAAGGGGTTACTAGCCCATTGTTCCCGGCATTTTAGTTGACTTTTACAACACGCATGGCTTATGGAGGAAAGATTCTTATTCCACTTCCCCATGGATATAAAAGGAAAAGTAATAAGACCAAGAACTATTAAGATAAAATAAAAAAAAACTCAGATGAGTGTGTATAAATAAATGTGTATATGTATGTGCAGTGTGACCTAAGTGTAAGTAGAAGTAGCAAGACATACCTGTAATCTTGCATATTTATGAGACAGACAAAAGACATCATCAATCCTACCATCATGTAAAACAATTACAGGCTATCGTTTTACACTCACTTGGTAGGACGGTAGTACCTCCCTGGGTGGTTGCTGTCTACCAACTTACTACCATATATATATATATATATATATTTATGTGTGTGTGTGTGTGTGTGTGTGTGTGTGTGTGACTTTGTAAATGGTCCAAGTCGGACCGAAACGTCGTCGTAAGCTTCTCTCTTTTATATGGATGCCAACCAGGAGGAAGCAAGCAGCCAGGGAAATGGCACGGCTGGCAATACTAGGAGAGGCAAGTGTCGGTCATGCTTACAGCTTCGTTGTCTCAACTCTAATGGTTTCCTCCGCAAACACGGTAGTTGCCCTGGTTCAGGATGTCCTCCTGTGGAAAGTGATGATCCAGAGCCACCTCAGGCACCTGAACCCACTCCAACAGATTTCATCTCATCAGACAATCTCTTGGAAGCAATTAAAACAACAGGTACGAGGACACTCACACATATTCCCAAAGCAGCCCGTCCACACGCAGCTGGGAAACTTACAGACCTCCTGAAAAAAAGTAAACGATGGTTCCACTATCTTAAATGCTCCACCAACCATCAAGGCATGGCACAACTTGCTACTTTTTGGCAATGTCTGCTTAGCTGTGCCGGAAGGAAGGGGAAAGAGGCTAGCCTCAATGATAATTAAATCCTTAAGGATTTTCCTAGAGTTGATAACCTCATTCGCCTTCCCGTCAACACAAAAAAGGAGAGGCAGAAACCCCCACTCACTCTACTGACAGTGAAAAAGTCAGAGTCCAGGTATGCAAGAAAATTGAAGAGGGCAACACAGTGGGGGCAATCAGAATTATTACCAGTGAAGATACAGTTGCTTCCAGGGATGCTGACACGGCTGAAGCACTTAGAGGAAAGCACCCTGCCAGGGAAACCAGTGGCACCAACAGTTCCAACACCTCTGTCCCCACTATGGAACCATTGATTATGGAAGACTCAGACATTTACAAAGCAATAATGTCGTTCCCATCTGGCTCTGCTGGGGGTTTACACTGGAATAAGGCCACAGCATTTAAAGGAAATGGTTAATCCAGTTATTGGGGAAATTGCAGAGACACTGCTTTCAGAGATCACAAGGTTCGTCAACAATTCCTTGGCTGGTCTGATTCCTGATGAAATTAGACCTTTCTTTTTTGGTGCAACACTTTGTGCACTTAAAAAGAAGGATGGAGGAATTCGGCCAATTGCAGTAGGCAACACGTTACGCCGCCTCGTATCCAAAGCTGCTGTTCGAAGTATTCGTGCACAGGCAGCCATGATGCTTCAACCAAACCAGCTTGGCTTTGGGGTCTCTCAAGGAAGTGAAGCAGCGGTTCATGCAACAAGGGCGTATATCAACAACCTGCCTGAGGACAATGCAGTGGTAAAATTAGATTTCAAGAATGCGTTCAATCACCTGAAAAGAGACGTGGTAATTAGCAGCAGTACAAGAACATTTCCCTGGTCTCTTCCCTTTTGTTTTCAGCTGGGTATAGCAAGGAATCAATGCTTCTCTTTGGAGAGCATGAATATCACATCATCGGAGGGTGTCCAACAAGGAGATCCTCTTGCACCATTTCTCTTCTGTATAGCAGTTAGGGAAATCACAGTCAGACTGACCAGCGAGCTAAACATCTGGTTCCTAGATGATGGCACACTAGCAGGTACAAAGGAGTCCTCCTACTGACCTTACACAGGTAATGACACGGGGACAGGAAATGGGTCTCGTCCTGAATCCATCCAAATGCGAAATCATCTCAGTCAGTCAACAAGTGATAAATGCAGTGAGATCAAAACTACCAGGAGCAGCAGTCATTGCCCCCACAAATAGTGTCTTGCTAGGAGCACCTCTGGGAAGCAATGCCATTGACACAATTCTCAGGAAGAAATTGGAAGAGTTAAGGAGAATGGAACAACGAATAGGCAATCTGGACACCCATGATGCCTTGTACCTTCTCACAAAGTGCTTGAGTCTGCCCAGGTTGACATATTTCCTAAGATGTGCACCTTCATATGATAACCCTATACTGCACGAATATGACAGTATTCTGAGGCAGAGTTTTACGAGTCTTCTAGAGTCTTCTTCTTTGAGTCTTCTAGAGTAAGGTTAAGACCTTACTCTAGAAGACTCAAGAAATCGTAATGACACGATTGCAAACAAACCATACCCCCGGCCGGGATTGAACCCGCGGTCATAGAGTCTCAAAACTCCAGCCCGTCGCGTTAGCCACTAGACCAGCTAGCCACAATAAGACGGGCAGTGGAACCAAGCTACACTTCCAGTCAGACTAGGAGGCATTGGTGTCCGCAAGTCATCACAGATTGCGTTACCTGCTTTTCTGTCCTCGTGTATTGCATCCAGAGAGCTTGTAGCAGCGATTCTCCCTGAACATCTTAGGGACAAGATTGGAGTCCAGGACCAAAAATTCATTGACGGAGCAATGATCTGGGATAATCTAACGGGCTCTGAAACCAGACCTACTCCCCCCAACAACTACAAACAATCGCACTGGGAGTCCAATAGTGGAAAATAAAGCCTCATCAATGCTTCAGAGTGTGTCAGGGAAGGATAGAGCCCGCCTCCTGGCAGTGAGATCCCCTCATGCTGGGGACTTTCTGTTGGCTGTTCCCAACTCCAGCCTTGGCACACGCCTCGACCCACAGACCATCCGTATCGGTGTTGCCCTTCGACTTGCCGCCCCTATTCTCGCCGAACACAGGTGTATTTGTGGCAGTGAAGCAGCAGACCGATTCGGGCACCATCGTCTTGTGTGCCGTAAATCCGAGGGAAAGATTGCAAGACATGAGGAGGTTAATAACATTATGAAGAGGAGCCTCACAACAGCTGGATGCCCCAGCAGTAAGGGAGCCACCCCAACTATGCAGATCTGATGGCAGCCAGAAGCGTCCAGATGGTATCACCCTTCAAGCCTGGACAGATGGGAAGCAGGTGGTGTGGGACTATACATGTGCATCTACCTTGGCTGATACCTATCTCCAATACACCAGGGAGGAAGGAGGGGCAGCTGCCAGCTTCAGGGAGTCCCAAAAGTCTCGAAAATATGGAGAACTTGCCCATCATTATATGTTTGTTCCCATAGGCTCAGAGACCCTTGGCTCATGGGAAAAGAGTGCATCTAAATTCCTTAAGGAGCTGGGAAAAGACTCATCAGGGTAACTAGGATCCCAGGGCAGCTAGTTTTCTGTTCCAGCGGCTCAGTGCGGCTGTTCAAAGGGGTAATGCCTGCTGTATTTTGGGCACACGCCCAGCTCTGAGGAACTGGATGAGATTTTCGCCTTATAATCGGTGATACACACGTAACAACATGTACCTTATATGCCACCTTTATATCAACAATGTATCTCTTAAATCTTCTGTACCATATTATGTAATAAATATTCCTATTGGTAAAAAAAATATATATTAAAAGATGGGGTGGTAGGGGAAGTGGAATATTCAAACGACTTCAGGAAGAAATCCAAATATTCTTCCTTGAAGCCTTTTTTCCACATCTATAAATATATATATATATATTATATATATATAATATATATATATATATATATATATATATATATTATATATATATATATATATTTCTTAGAAACAGAGTTTACCGAGGCGGAGAGAATCTGAAGGAGAGATAGAAGGAAAAAATATTGATGATAAGAGACAACGTAAAGAGGAGAGGGATAATAGTGATGAAGTGTGAGAAAACTTAAAGGGCAGGAGAAAATGCTGGAGGGAAAATACATGGACTGTGACGTTACACGTCAGGGCGACCCGAGAAGAAAACAGATTCACCATCACTTTAACCGTCGCTCCCTTTTTCCAAGCTGGTACAGACGTCCTTATACAGTGATGACCCATCTAACAGCCACACTTCATCCCGGTTTTCAAACCGCAGGCGCTGTACTTCTCACCTCCAAAACTCTCAAATCCGGTTTATCGGTTTCCTTCAATCCGTACCTAGATATTACAATGCTTACGCTTAGATAACATGTTAATTCCTTAAACCTCTTGCCTTCACTCAGATCTAACACATGTGTCTGGTGGATGCTGAGGTCCTCTACTCCTCCTCCTCTTTTCAACACATCACAGAACGGGTGGGGTTCGAATCCATGGGGAGCGAGTCTTGAAATTGGCTTGAGTATTTTAGGACTTGCATATAATTTGTTGGAACCTCCGCTCATTCTGTGATTTGTTTACAATCGTGATACCCCCAATTTTAGATTTGTACTCGTTCTTGGCCAAATTGTAATCTGTCCCCGCCACATGATGGCATTTAGGCTTCATGCTTCTCTTCTTCTCCTGGATCTTCAGTTTTCACTTCTGTTTCTCTGCAGAATATTTCAGAAATGCATTTGTCGCAGACACGATATTTCTACTGCCTCCTCCTTGCTTTCTTTACATGTTGCTTTCTTTCCTCTTGCTTTCTTTACAGTTGCTTTCCAGTTAAACCAACTCATACTTACGTCCTCTGGGATTTACCTCACCCTTTACACACCCTTGTGCTGTGATGTTCACCCTGAAGAAAGTTCACTCAGGTCGTTCATATTTTTTTCTAAACTAATTTCCAGTCATTGATTCCCCCAATACCTATACATATTTTCTTCACTTTTATCTTTATTTTTTACACACTCTTCCAGGTCTCTCCTAAAACCACTGCAACTTATCCTCTGAGTCTTCTAATATCACTGACTTCTACAGGTGTGGCTACTCCCACATTACAACAGACTCGTGATGGAGAGACAAGCGTTGCACAACAAGAGTTTACTGGGATAACATTGCGCTCTGTTAGAGCTTTACCAAGTCCATGGGAAAAGTTTGCCTGTTCTTTACTATTGTTTCCAGTACGCCCTTTATATCCTTATTCGTTACCTTTAAAAAGTACTTCTCTCTCTCTCTCTCTCTCTCTCTCTCTCTCTCTCTCTCTCTCTCTCTCTCTCTTTTCTCTCTCTCCTTCCTCTCTCTCTCTCTCTCTCTCTCTCTCTCTAGCACACTAGCATTTACATATTTTCTGACCCCATATATAGAGTGAGCACATTAACGCAGTACTTACGCTACTCGGTCAGATCCCAGATTAAATAACCACTGCGACATCACACATACCTTGTGTAAGACTCATTTCTTTTTTTCCTGTAAAACATTAGCGGACGGAGGATCCACTACTCCTTGCCTCGAATAAGGGGTTATTCAAGGCTAGACCCGTGACAGGACTTTGTCTTGCATGTGAATAGAATTCTAATTTTCTATACACTCTAACTTTTGCCTTGCACATTCCTCATCTTTCCAACACCAGTCGCATCGTTCTCGTCCACCGTCATTCTCATCTTTCCGAGCTCATGATTGCAAAACATTTATCAAAAATTTTTTTTTTTGCTTATTTTGAAAACACTAAATTTCAAGCTTCATCGACACATCCTCTTTACCTTCTCAGTATATACTGCGCTTTCAAAGTCAACTGCAACTGTACACAGTAAACAGTTTAGCGGACAACCCCATTACAGTTCAAGACGTAACACTTTCCAGTAATCCTTTCTTGTATTTCTTCTCACATATACGAATATTTCTACATTTCTATCTATATCTATATCTTCATATCTACCTACCTATCTATGAAATTATTAAGAATAATATATATATATATATTATATATATATATATATAATATATATTATATATAATATATATAATAAATATATATATATATATATATATATATATATATATATATATATATATATATATATATATATATATATATATATATTATATATCATAATATTATATATATATTATAAGTTCAGAACTTCAAGGAGAAGAGCTCAACTCCGACGCTTACTGGACTGGTGGTGTTAACCTTACATTACAAATGTCTGCTACAAAGACCTCTTGTACAGGGACGATTACTTGTAATCCATGAGACAACTGCAAACATTTGTTACTGTGTTTAGGTTATATTGACAGTAATATAACCGTAAATGTGTAAAACCACAGGAATTAACGCAAAATATATAATAGGGATAAATTAACCTAAATTAAATAACATTTATTTAGAAATTTGAGCATTTATGTTAAGAAACTGACGTTATTGTTAGGAGGTCGAGATGGATATTTTATTCTCATAATATTGTCAGGTGTTGCTGTGTCAGGTGTTGCTGTGTCAGGTGTTGCTGTGTCAGGTGTTGCTGTGTCAGGTGTTGCTGTGTCAGGTGTTGCTGTGTCAGGTGTTGCTGTGTCAGGTGTTGCTGTGTCAGGTGTTGATGTGTCAGGTGTTGATGTGTCAGGTGTTGCTGTGTCAGGTGTTGCGTGTCAGGT
Organism: Cherax quadricarinatus; assembly: GCF_026875155.1. NCBI lineage: Eukaryota > Metazoa > Arthropoda > Malacostraca > Decapoda > Parastacidae > Cherax > Cherax quadricarinatus. Next base: position 85,943,679 of record NC_069400.1, on the reverse strand, counting down.
GTTGCTGTGTCAGGGTGTTGCTGTGTCAGGTGTTGCTGTGTCAGGTGTTGCTGTGTCAGGTGTTGCTGTGTCAGGTGTTGCTGTGTCAGGTGTTGCTGTGTCAGGTGTTGCTGTGTCAGGTGTTGCTGTGTCAGGTGTTGCTGTGTCAGGTGTTGCTGTGTCAGGTGTTGCTGTGTCAGGTGTTGCTGTGTCAGGTGTTGTTGTGTCAGATGTTGCTGTGTCAGGTCTTGCTGTGTCAGATGTTGCTGTGTCAAGTGTTGCTTTGTCAAGTGTTGCTTTGTCAGGTGTTGCTGTGTCAGATATTGCTGTGTCAGGTGTTGCTGTGTCAGATGTTGCCGTGTCAAGTGTTACCGTGTCAAGTGTTACCGTGTAAGGTATTAACGTGTCATGTGTTGCCGTGCCAGGTTTTACCATAAAATATTAAGTTTGACATTCATACAGCTTCTCAACTTTTCCTTTCCAGTAATAATACCTTTAATAGGATGTTGAAATCCAAACAATTCACGTAACTGTTGATTTTCTTATGAATTTCGAGCAATTTACTGGGAGAGACAGTGACTTCATACAATAATGAAATATATCACACAATTCCTGGTTTCACAAAAGAAAATGCTGCTTGACGCACAGAAATTAATTCTAGCAAGAAAAAAGGAACACGAAGCTAATAACTTGCTTGAAGGGTTTTATGTCATTATTCAAAACGTGTTAAGAAACATTTTAAATATAGTTTCATATATCAGGGAGAACAGATGAAATGCAATTGACAAGAGGAACAAAAAAATAATTCAAGAAGTGTTTGAAATAATATACAAATCGATGAGAGTGATTGCAGGGAAATATTAGTTAGGATTTAATTATCTCCTGTGGCTGTTACAACAATGAACACAGAACTTTCTAATTATGTCAGAGACTATAGGGCGAACAATGCAGAAATTTTATGTTTCGTCCATCAGTAATTTATGTGAGATGTGATTTAATTAAATTTGAACATCACGATTTATTTTTATTTTCAATTTAAGATGCATTGTTTCCACAAAACTGTTTGAGAAAATATATTCTTAATTAACAAATAGGATGAAGAGGTGAATTTTCATCTTTAACAAACCACTGCCAGTTTTCCCAATGTAAAGTGAGGTACAGCCTTAACATGGCACACTGTGAATCAAAGGTGCTCAACTTTTGCATCCTACGGCCACGCCTACGTACGTTTCAAAGTGGTGACCCACCACACGGCCCACCTTCCCATGTCTCAGTACGGTGAGGGGCCCACCACACAGCCCAGTTCTATTTTTTTTTTATTATCACATTGGCCGATTCCCACCAAGGCAGGGTGGCCTGAAAAAGAAAAACTTTCACCATCATTCACTCCATCACTGTCTTGCCAGAAGGGTGCTTTACACTACAGTTTTTAAACTGCAACATTAACACCCCTCCTTCAGAGTGCAGGCACTGTACTTCCCATCTCCAGGACTCAAGTCCGGCCTGCCGGTTTCCCTAAATCCTTTCATAAATGTTACTTTGCTCACATCCAACAACACGTCAAGTATTAAAAACCATTTGTCTCCATTCACTCCTATCAAACACGCTCACGCATGCCTGCTGGAAGTCCAAGCCCCTCGCACACAAAACCTCCTTTACCCCCTCCCTCCAACCTTTCCTAGGCAGACCCCTACCCCCGCCTTCTTCCACTACAGACTGATACACTCTTGAAGTCACTCTGTTTCGCTCCATTCTCTCTACATGTCCGAACCACCTCAACAACCCTTCCTCAGCCCTCTGGACAACAGTTTTGGTAATCCCGCACCTCCTCCTAACTTCCAAACTACGAATTCTCTGCATTATACTCACACCACACATTGCCCTCAGACATGACATCTCCACTGCCTCCAGCCTTCTCCTCGCTGTAACATTCATCACCCATGCTTCACACCCTTATAAGAGCGTTGGTAAAACTATACTCTCATACATTCCCCTCTTTGCCTCCAAGGACAAAGTTCTTTGTCTCCACAGACTCCTAAGTGCACCACTCACCCTTTTCCCTCTTGTAAATAGGCCAGTTCGCTTTATCCTTATCGTACGTACCTCCTTTTACTATATTGATTTTCATGCAGTTTTAGACATTTTAGACATTTGATCATTAGTAATATCTTCAAAAAGAATGAGTATGTATATCTTAGCTTAATATTTTTATTATGCACCTCGTACTCATCTTATGGGCGGTAGTTAGAAGATTACAGGTACATATAGGTCCAGGGACTGGACCAAAAGGTTATGTATGTATGTATATCTTCGAAGACCATCTACCAAGAGACTCTCGGAAAAAAATAATAGTCAGTAATCTTGTAACCTTAGTCTAATTCTTCGTGAAGGAATTGAAGATATGTGATGAGAAGTGTAACAGTGTCAGGGTGGCCGAGCGGTCTAAGGCGCCAGACTCGAGGTAGCTTCACTTCAAATAGAAGGGCCACGAGCGTTCTGGTCCTCTCTGAGGGCGTGGGTTCGAATACCTCTCCAGACATATGGAATTATTTTAAGGTACAACATCAGGTAATAATTTTTTTACATAACTTTAATTTAGAATGAGTTAAATTCACAGCCAAGTAAAGTTCATATTAGTAGAGAAAAAACTACTATTACAAATAATAATAATAATAATAATAATAATAATAATAATAATAATAATAATAATAATAACAACAACAACAATAATAATGATAATAATAATAATAATAATAATAACAAAATCTCGTATAGAATGTTGCTTTGGAAAACTTTTTGTCATAAAAAAATCATGCAGATTATTAATGATGTGCATATATTTCTATTTTTTACTCTGTAACAACATATCCAGGAAAAGTAGTTTTATTCTTTTCAGTCTCTACCGAGAATTTAATTGACGAGACCTGATTAATAATATCGGAGAATAGATACTCTTTGTACACAGTGCTGTAGTTCAGATACACAAGATAACATTAACACATCTCAGCCTAGTGATCGTCCTGAGATTTATGTCTGCAGAATAAGTCGTCTCATAAAACCTGTACACGGTGGTAAGAGGATGTTACCCCATGGCCGCACTAAAACTTTCTTCATCAAAGTGACCATAAAGAAAAATTACCTAATTTTTTGACATGTAGTTTAACGAAGTCCAGATAAGAGCCAGCTGATAAGCGCTAGTCATAATTTCACAACACACTGTAGAGAATCAACTGAAGTGGTGACCGACATCGCTGAAGCAACACAACTAAGAGTCGCTCCGTCTCCCAGCTCGTGCAGCTTTGGGTAGAAAGAATGAAACTTCTGGAAGAAAGAATGAAAAAAAAAAACATATCAAAACTAAGCAGCTTACTATCTGCAATGAGAGTAGTTGTTCATTTATTCACTAAATCAGAGACGCTGATAACGTTTGAGTCCAATTTCAGGCCTGGGTGTGTATTTAACAGGTTGCTGTACTAGTAATATGTAGAAAGGGACATTTGTGTACAGTTACGGACATTTATTAAAGGAAACATTTCGCCACGAGTGACATCGTGGAGAAACTTAGTTGTTTTAATTTTTAAGGTGATCATGTTTGATTGCTGTATCTTACAGATAAGTTTTAAAGAGGATGTTACACGAACCCTAGTGGGTTATCCCATGTAATTTACACATATGTTCCTATAAATGATAATTGAAATCACCTAAATTTATATAACTGCATTTATGTTTACATGCACCTAAATAAACCTGTTTAAAAAATAACATCTCGCCGATCTGCTGGGTGGGGACTATGGGCAAATTTCTTAACAACTGTTGCCTCCAGTACACCTAGCAGTGAATACGTACCAGGATGTTAGGTAACTGTTGTGGATTACATACTAGGAATAACAGTATACCTTAAAAGAGTTCTAGGCTTTAAAATAAGTTGAAATAATAGATTTTAACCTGTTATGCAACGATGATAAATGTCCCGTTGACACGATATTTTTAAAACGTTTACAACAATGTAAATATAAAATAGTTTAGGCAATCCTTCATTAGTAATATCGTCAAAAAATTATGTGAATCTATGAAGACCATCTACCAAGAGACTCTCGAAATATATATAAAAAAGTCACTGTTCTTACAAATGTAGTCTAGTTCTTTCTGCAGGAATCGAGAATGTAAGGCGAGATAGGGTCCCTAAGGGCTACGAGCGTTCTGGTCCTCTCTGTGGGCGTAGGTTCGAATCCCACTCCTGACCTGTGAATTTTGGTTTTAATTAAGGAACAACTTTAGGTAATAATCTTTTACATAACACTAATTTAGCGTGAGTTAAATTCACATCTAGGTAAAGTTCATATTGGTAAGAAAAATAGTTAATAATAATTATAATAATAAAAAAATCTCAGGTGAAGGAGAATATTGCTTTGGAAACTTTATTATAAAAAAATCATGCAGATTATGAGTGACTGATACTTCTGAATAATGTAATGATAGTTTTATTTTTTCACTTTGTAACAACATATCCAGGAAAAGTAGAGTTTTATTCTTCTCAGTCTCTACCGAGAATTTAAGTGACGAGACCTGATTAATAAGCTCGGAGAATAAATACTCTTTGTACACAGTACTGTAGTTCAGATACACAAGATACCAATAACGCATCTCAGCCTAGTGATCGTCCTGAGAATTATGTCAGCAACACAAGTCGTCTCAAAAAAAAACTGTACACGGGGCAAAGAGGATGTTACCTCATGGCCGCACTAAAACTTTCTTCACCAAAGTGACCATAAAAATAATTACTTAAACTTTTTGACATGTAGTTTAATGAAGTCCAGATAAGAGCCAGCTGATAAGCGCCAGCCATAATTTCGCAACACACTGTAGAGAATCAACTGAAGTGGCGCCCGAAATCGCAGAAGCAACACAACTAAGAGTCGCTCCGTCTCCCAGCTCGTGCAGCTTTGGGTAGAAAGAATGAAAAACAAACATCAAAACTAAGCAACTTATTATCTGCACTGAAAGTAGTTGTTGATTTATTCACTAAATCAGAGACGCTGAAGACATTTGAGTCCATTTCAGGCCTGGGTGTGGATATAACAGGTTGCTGTACTGGTAATATGTAGAAAGGAACACCAGTGTATAGCTGAGGACATTTGTTAAAGGAAACATTTCGCCATGAGTGACTTCATCGTGGCGAAACTTAGTTGCTTTATTTTTAAGATAATCATGATGGATATCTGCTGTATAGTATAGCTAAGTTTGAAATGGGACGTTAAACGAATCTCAGTGGATTATCCTCGATAATTTACAGATATGTTACTATAAACAATAATAGTAATCACTGAAATTCGTATGACTGTACTTATGTGTACATGTACCAAAAATAAACATTAAAAAAATGACATCCCGCAGAGGGCCCCAACAGAATTAAGCCACTTTGTCCGACCTGTTGGGTCGGGACTATGGGCAAATTTCTTAACAACTGTTGCCTACTGTTCACCAAGCAGTGAATATGTACCAGGATGTTAGGTAACTGTTGTGTTTTGTATACTAGGGAAAACAGTATACTTTAAAAGAGAGCTAGACTTTAAAATGAGTTGAAATAGGGTAATAGCTTTTTGCCTGTTTATGCAACGACGTAAAACGGCTGAAACGATATTTATAAAATATTTAGAGCAATGTATATATAAAACAATTTACCTGAATTATTACAGGCAAGTAATTTGGGTGAGATAAGTGGGACTTAAGTCACAGCAGGTCGCCAAACTTTTACTCCCTCGATGTCCACTCCCTACTACTCCCATAAAAAATGCTGAACCTAACATTAAATTAATAATTACATCATCAAAACCAGTTACTCTCGTAAATTAAAGCTGTGGACTGTGTATGATTAGGCTTGCTGGGTACACAAAAGAAATTCGTATTACCACCTACCATTTAATTACTGTAGATGAATCACACCACGACACCTGCCTCACACCTAGACCCTACGATGGCCAGCTAGAGATCTAAATAAAAGGACTAATGGTGCACTTTCCTGTGAGTGATGTTTGTATCCCTTATCTTCCGCCATCCACACGTAAATCCCACAAATTTCCTGTCCCAATTTTAAAGCAGAAGACATCAACACAGGTTCCTAATTACAAATACAGGCCAAAAAAGCCGATTTGGCTAGTAACACGCCAGATTATTAGCAGAATTTCCCACGACAAGCAGTTCTCGCAAATTACAAATAACATCCTCATTTTTTCTGTCCTCGTTGCCGAATTGTAAAGGTTTTTCCACACTGTTTATCCCAGCTCTTCAGCAGGAACGTGTCAGCTATTTATGAATAATGGATTGAGGCTGATATACACCAACTGACCTTCAAGAACGTCTGATTACATTGCATAATTCAGTCCATTGTTCACACATTAAATTCATTATGGCTTCTCTGCCGCATCACTCCCCCGGCTGTTCTGCATCCCCCCCCCCTCACTCGAAATTTCTCGAAGGGTCCAAATAGCATCACATTTTAATACACAGTTATTATATTATTCATTTATATATTCTATATTTAGGAAATTATGTAAAAAAAATCCACAAGAATGATTATGTAAATCTATAAAAGCCATCAACCAAGAGACTCTCGAAATAATAGTGTCAAAAATCTTTGAAATGTAGTCTAGTTCTTTCAGAAGAAACTGAAGACATGTGATGAGTAGTGTAACAGGTGTCAGGGTGGCCGAGTGGTCTAAGGCGCCAGACTCAAGGCAACTTCCTTTCTGACAGAAGGGCCACGAGCGTTCTGGTCCTCTCTGAGGGCGTGGGTTCGAATCCCACTCCTGACACGTGGGTTTTGGTTTTAATTAAGGCACAGCATCAGGTAATAATTTTTCATATAACTTTACCTTGAGTTAAATTCACATCTAGGTAAAGTAGGAAAAATAATCATAGTAATAATAATATTAATTAAAACAATAAAATCTGAGGTGTAGGAGATTATTACTTTGGAAAACTTTGTCATCAAAAAATCGTGCAGATTGTGAATGACTAATATTTCTCAATAATGTTCTAATAGTTTTACTTTTCATCATATAACAATATATCCTGGAAAAGTAGTTTTTGTTGTTGTTGTTGTTTTCAGTCTCTACCGAAAAATTAATTGACGAGACCTGGTTAATAAGCTCGGAGAATAAATATTCTTTGTACACAGTACTGTAGTTCAGATACACAAGATGCCATTAACACATCTCAATTTAATGATAGTTCTGAGAATTATTTTTGTAACATAAGTCGTCTCATAAAACTGTTCACGGGGTTAAGAGGAAGTTACTTTCTTTAAGTGACCACAAAAAAAAAATACTAAAATTTTTTTAAGTAGTTTAATTAAGTGCGGATAAGAGGCAGTTGATGCAAGAAAGGTCATAATTTCGCAATACACTTTAGGGGAGAAGCAACTGAAGTGGTGACTGACATCGCTGAAGCAACATAACTAGAGTCGCTTCGTCACCCAGCTCGTGCAACTTTTGGCAGAAAGAATGAAACTTTTGGTAGAAAGAGTGAAAAACAAACATCAAAACTAAGCAGCCTATCACCTGCACTGATTTATTCACTGAATCAGAGACGATGATGACATTCGAGTCCCACATGAGGCCTGAGTGTGGATATAACAGGTTGCTGTACTGGTAATACATAGAAAAGAACACTAGTGTACAGTTGAGGAAACATTTCACCAAACTAATGTGTCCTGCGAAAGAAGGAAGACAAAAAGAAAAAGAAGAAGAGAAGAAGAAGAAGAAGAAGAGAAGAAGAAGAAGAAGAAGAAGAAGAAGAAGAAGAAGAAGAAGAAGAAGAAGAAGAAGAAGAAGAAGAAGAAGAAAAGAAAAAGAAGAAGGGAAGACGAAAAAGAAAAAGGTGAAGGAGAAGAAGTCCCCTAAACGAAAAATAATCAATGGTATTTCATATTCGTCTTTATTTATTATTCGTTCATTACTAACTATGTTAAATATAATCAAATGAGCCACAACTGAATTCCTACACCATTAATATCTCAAGAGTGGTTCATATGTACAATGTTTCGTGATAACGTTTTTACCTAGATGTATTTCAATAGCTGCACGACCCCAGAGGGATCAGACGGACCCAGCACGGTACAACCCCAGTCCTCTGTACCTCAATACACGCGAAAGACATAGTGCAAAGTCTGCCATAAGTTTGAAATGCAGGTAAATATTGACGTTGAATGTTTTAAGTGAAAGGTAAGAGGCACTTATAAGTTACCACATGGAAACTAGTAGCCAAGTTCCTTAATAAAAATTGACAAATTATGACATACACAGCCTTACTGTGATTCATACCAAGAAAGACTAACTTTAACAGTATAAAGCCAGATTGAAGAGGCAGTCTGTAGTTACCTCACATAGAGTAATATCCCATTATACAACAACACTAAGTTTGAAGCCGCTCAGAAGTTGCACTTTCAAGTTATCAGGTTGAAGGTTTAAGTCCAATTGGATGAGGAAGTTGCAAATTATTTGGTCAAAGTTTCGAAATTTCTCCAATAAACAGGACAATTTCTACATAGATCAAAATCAATATTTTCTTTAATTTAGATTAACCAGCAATTAAGATTTAGTAAGCTTTATTTAGGCTTTGAATACATAACATACAAATTAGTTGCAGTGGCCAAGAGAACACGCAAATGTCACGAGTACATAACATTACATTACGTACATTTAACCTACGATAACCCAGTAAAGTCAAACACTGACGTCTGCTCCGGATAGACAGTCTCGTTATTTCAAATAATTCAGTTTGTTTAATAAAATAAAGGCGAAGCTTCGTTTGAGAAAAATCTCATCAGCACTGAGAGGTTCAAGCTGACCAGAAGCTTTATTTTTCTACTATTGCTCAGAACTCGACAATTTCAAGTTTACTAAGTAAAAACGTTAAGAAATTTGCACCTATCAGGTGCAGATTTCATCCTAATTTCATCCTCCTCCCCGTTTGGTGTACTAGCCTCCGCGAGCAGTATATACAGTATTGTAACCACGAGGTGGACTAAAACAACACGGGTTCGAATCCTCGGCTAGTCGCAGTGTTGTTAATCAATAAATAACACTTCTTCGTGGTTACAGTACTATGTATAATGCTCGTGGAGGCTAGTATACCAAACGGAAACGAGGATGAAATTATCTCTTAAGCACCCACACCAACGTATGACCTCGGATCACGGTACAACACCTAGCTCTTCTGGGTGCGTTATTTTTGTAGGATTGTATGGTCCCGTGGGTTAGAACGTCGTGAATTTTTGCTCATCATGAGGCGAGCTAAAACAACACGGGTTCGAATCCTTGTTTAGTCCCAGAGTTGTTATTGATTAAATACCACTTGTCCGTGGTTACAATACTATATATTATATATATATATATAATATATATATATATATATATATATATATATATATATATATATATATATATATATATATATTATAATATAATATATATATATATATATTATATATATATATATATAATATATATATATATATAAGTAGTGCTGAAGGCGGCTGAGTGGCTCCTTCTACAGAGCGGTCTCCTCCCGAAAGGGCTGCGGCTGAGTGGCTCCTTCTACAGAGCGGTCTCTTCCTGAGCGGTCTCTTCCTGAGTGGCTCCTTTTCCTGAGTGGCTCTCTTTCCTGAGCGGACTCCTTTTCACACCTATATGCTAATGACCTTGATCTCGCCCTCGAGACCACCTCACCCTCGAGACCACCTCGCCCTCGAGACCACCTCGCCCTCGAGACCACCCCACCCGCGACCCCCCCACCCGCGCCCCCTACCCACCCCCGCCCTCGCGCCCGCCCGCCGCACCCTCGCGCCCGCCCGCGCCCTCGCGCCCGCCCGCGCCTTCTGCTGCACCTTCTGCAGCGTCGTCCGGATCGCCCCCGCGCCCATCATGACATTAGGAGCCGGAGTGTAGTAGGTGGTGTTGGAATGGTGATGGTTGCTCTGGCTCCTACGTCGTGTTGGGCCGTCGGGGTTAAAACAACTCTAGGAGATATACGGAATGAATAAGGAAGGATGTTTTAGGGATGATGTGGATGAGGAATGTGATATGCAACATAAATGCGGTATGAATATTCATACCGCAATATGTCAATATGGGTTTTTTGGTGTATTCCTATTTAAGATGGTACCCCTTAGTTGGGGTGATTTTTAAAGTTTTGGTTTGTTTTGCCCTCAGTTTTTAAAAATTTTTGTGTTTGGGAAATTTGAATAATTTTGTGGGTGCCCTGTGTAATTTTTTTTTTTTTTGTGATGGTGATATTTTAAAATGTGCTCATTTTTATGTTATAGATTTTGGGTGAATTTGTCAGGGGAAATTTTTGTGATGCCCTTTTTTTTGTGCGAATTTTAAAAAAATAAGTGTTTTCAGTGACATGGGTATTTTGGGGATGCAAGATCTTAGTTTTTTTGGTGATTTTGGGTTGATAAATGTTGATAGATAAATTGGTAAACATGATATGGAATTGGGGGAATCGTGTTTTTTTGGGGTGAATAATTATAAAAATTTTGTTTTTCCTTTTATATTAATGGGGGGGGTCAAAAAAAACCGGGAATCGTCTTGGTTATGTGTTTTTAGAAAAATTAGGGGTACAACAGTTGAAACCAAGGGGGTTTGGGTGTGTGTTTACTAACCACCAAGTAAACACAGATGGGAGTGTGACGTCACTGGAGGGACCTCCCCGGTCCTTTTAGGTGTGACATCGTGTTTTGGGTGGTAGTGGGGGTTGATGACTTAGATTTTTTAAAAGGGTTTTTTTGTGTGAATTTTACAAAAAAATAGTGTTTTCTGTGAAAAATTTAGTAAATTTTTGGGGTAATTTAATTTTGGGTGTTTGTTTTGGTGGTTTTTCTTAGTTTTATGTGTGACAAATATGTTTCCAGTTGATGGTGATCAAAACCTAAGGGGTTTGCAAAAAAAAGGTTTTTGTGTTCAAGTTTTTTTTTTTTTTTTGCCCCCCAGGGGGAGGGAGTTTTTTTGGTTAAAAGGGGATTTAAAGGGAATTTCTATAAAAGGGAAAGGTTACTGGTGATCAAAATTTTAGATTCGGGTTTTTGCGGTTTTTTTGGAAAGTATTCCAGTGGTTATTTTGGTTTTAATCAGCAGTTTTTTTTGGAGTTTTTCGGGGGTTGGTTTGATGGTTTTTTTTTAAAAGGGTTTGTTCAAATGATGTGCAAGAATTTTTTTGAAGGTTTTTCCGTGGTTTTTGGGTTGTTTTCAGGAATGGTTCAAAGTTTTTAAATTGTTTTAATTTTAGGGTAATTTCCTGCATAAGCAATTAAATTATTTTTTTTTTTTTTCAAAAGTTGTAAATTTCGGGGAAAATGGGGGAGGATTTGGTGGATGAGATGAAATTTTCGGTTAATAAAAAATGTGAAAATGTGAATGTAAATTGGTGAGTGAGTTTAGAGAAGACAAAATTTAGGGTGATCTTAGAAAAAGTATAGATAGTTTTTAGTAAATTTTCCCGTTAGATATTTTTTTAAGAGAAGGGTTAAAAAAAAATGTGTGATTAGGGTGGGTTACAAAATTTTGGTAAACCCGGGTTTTGGGGGAAACTTAAAAATTGGAGATATAACAGGTTGAAACGGAAATTTTCCTCTCGTTAAGTTAAATGAATTAAAAGGGGGTGTACGTTGCTGATTTCCCAAGTAAACAAAAGGGGGATTGTGATGCCAGGGGAGGAATCCCTATCTTTTTGGGTTATTTTTGTAGGGGATGAGGGGGTGTTTTAATTTTATTTTTGGGAGTTGGTGATTGTGATTTTTTTGGCGAATTTTTAAAGAAAATGATTTTTTCCCTGCATCTTATGGTTTTGGGGTGAGTAGCCCTTTGATGATATTTTGTTTTTGGTTTTCAAAAGTTTTTTTTTTTTTTTTTTTTTTTTTTTTTGTGTGAAGGGGGGTTAAATTTGTTATAAATTTCAGTTGGTGGTGATCCCTGTTGTAAGTTTTTTTGGGGTGTTGTTTGGAAATGTTTTTAAAAAAGGTGTTTTTTTTTTTTTAGAAATTAAAAATGATTTATGAGTTTTTTTTTTTTTTTTGCCTAAATTTATAAAATTTAGTCCTGGGGTGAGGGGGATCGTTTTGGGGGTTTAAAGAGTGTTTTAAAGGGGTTTTTCCTAAAAAAGGGGGTGTTATTTGGTGATGTTTGATTTTTAGTTTCTGGTGATTTTTAGTGTTTTTTGGGGCAGTTTTGGGTGTTTTTTTTTGGTATTAATAAATGGTGTTTTGGAGTTTCAAAGGATTTTGAGTTTGTTTTTGAATGTTTAAAAATAAATGTTTTTGGAGTAATAAAAGGGTAATTGATTTTTTTTTTTTGGTGTTTTTTTAAAAAGGGTAAAGTGTGGGGGGTGTGGGGGTGTTTTTTCCTTTTATTTTTGGGGTAAAATGCTAAATGCCATAAGTGAAAGAGAAAAGTTTTGTGATAATTTTGGGTAAAGCCCTGGAGCCCTGAGGGAGTAGAAATGGGGTTTAGTTTGAAATTTTTTCCAGTTAATGAAATGTGTAAGTGTAGAAAAATTTAAAAGATAAAAATCTTATTTGGGGTTTTTAAAAATGATTTTTTGGAATTGTTTCCCAGTGTTGTTTGGAAATGTTAAAAGGGTGTTTATGGAGAAAACAAATGTTTTAAATGAAGTGTTTCGAAGTCCCCCCCCTTGGGGGTTTTTTTTTGGTAGTGAGATGAAAAATTTTTGGGGAAAGGGGAAAATTTTTTTCCCTTAAGAGATATTGAGAAAATTTGGTCACAAATAAATTATGAGAGGTTTTAAAAGGTTTGTTCAAAGTAATGAGGTGGTTTTGTGTGTGTTGTGGTTGTTTTGGTGTGTGTGGGGTGTGTGTTTGTGTGTGTGTTGTTTTAGGGGTCCTAAAAGTTTTTTGGGGAATTAATCTGGTTACAGTGATTTTAGTGGTTTTGAGATGGGGGATTAGATCATTTTTTGGAAGGAAAAAGTATTTTTTGTTTTGTTCAGAAGAGGGGTGTTGGGGGATGGGGGATGGAATTTTAAGAAAAAGTGGTTTAGATGGAGAGGGGAAGGGAGGGTTTTTTTTAGAAATTTAAAAAAAATAAGGGGAGATTTTAAATTAAAATAAAAATAATGGGTGAATATTTTTTCAAAAAAAATTATAAATTGAAAAAATTATGATATATTGGAAAAAAATGGAGGGTGTTGAAAAAGTCGCAATAGTTGGGGAGTAGATTTTTTTTTTTGTGAGTAAAATTTTCAAATTTTTTGTGGGGAAAAAGGAGATGGGGATGGAGAGGGTTTTTTTAAAAAATTTTAGTAATGAAAGAGGGAAAGCCTATTTAAAATTTTAAAATTCTTTAAAAAAAAGGGGGAAAAAATTTGGGATCGAATAAATTGTGAATAAATTTGGAAGTGATGGGGGGTTTGGGTAATGTAGTCCCAAATAGAGAAAGCTGAAAAGTGGTTTTAAGTTGTGGGTTGTTGTTTTTTGGCTTTTTTTGATTTAAAATTTTGTTAAAAAAGAGAAAAAATTTTAGGTTGTGGGTGTTTTGGGTTTAGGGGGTTTTTGGGTGTTGTTGTCCCAACTAGAGATACCGAAAAGAAAGGGAAAAAGTGGGTTTCTGTTTTGTTTTTTTTCTGATGAAAATTTTTAAAACGAGAAAAAATTTTGGGTTGTGGGGTTTGTTTGGGTTTTTTGGGTTATTGTTTTCGAACTAGAGATAAAAAAAAAAGATGTTATTTAAGGGTTTTTGTTGTGAGTGTTTGGGGGGTTGTGAGTGTTTGGGCTGTGGTTTTTGGGGGGTTTTTGGGGGAGGGTTTTTCGAACTTAAAAGATAAAAAAAAATTTTAAAAGGAAAAGGGGGTTGGGTTTTTTTGTGGGTGTTGGTTGGGGGTGGGGGAGTGGGTTGTTGGGGGTTTTTTGGGGTGTGGGGGTTTTTTGGGGTTTTGGGGGGTTGTTGCGAACTAAAGATTTCCCAAAAAATGTTAAAAAATTTGGGTTTTTTGGGTTTTGGGATGGGGGTTGTGGGGGTTGTGGATTGTGGGGGTTGGGGTTGGGCGTGTTTTGACACTAGAGTTTCGAAAAAATGTTATAATTTTTGGGGGTTGTTGTTTTTGGCTTTTTTTTTGAAGAAATTTGTTAAAAAAGAAAAAAAGTGTTTTAGTAGTATTCCTGGGGTATTTGGAAGGAAATCAAATGGTTTTTTTGAGACTATTCAAAAAGGGGTTTTTTTTTAAGGTGTTTCCAAAAAGATGGCAAGGGGTATTTTATGAAGGGGGTTTCCCGGGGGTATTCAGTGGTGATTTTGGGGGTTTTGAATGATGTTTTTTGGGGTATTTTAAAGTAAAATTGGGTGGTGTTTTTTTGGGGGTTTTTCAAAAAAATGTTGATTAGTTTTTTTTGATCTGGGTAAAAAACTGGAGAATGAAGGGGAAAGTTTTTGGGGGGAAAGATGTAATTTAATAAATTTTGAAAAATGTAATAAAAATTTGAGATGTTTAAAAACTTATTTGGGAAAATATTCCCAAAAAGTTGTCCCTTTTTAAAAGTTTAAATGGGTTTTTTTGGAAAAGTTCAAGTCATTTTTTTTGGGACTCAAGTTTTTATCTTAGTTTTTTGGGGAGTGACCATTTTAAAAAAGGGAATCGTCTTGGTTTTAAATATTTGAGGATTTTTGTGAAAATGGTCTGTTATGATGAAACTTATTTTTTGGGTTTTGGGGTGTTTTGGGCGTAATTTTAGTGGGGTTTTTTTGTAATTAAAAAATGGGTTTTTTTAAATATTTTTCAGTGGTGTTTTAAATAGTATTCCCGTGGTGAAATTTGGTATACTCCAAAAAGATATTTTGGAAGTTTTTTTGTTTGTTTTTGGGAAAATTTTTAAAGTAAATTTTTTTTGATATTCAAATATTTTTGAGATTTTTTTTGAAGGTGCAAATAAAGTGAGGTGTTTGTGGTATTTAAATTCGTAAAAATGTAAAATTGTGAGTAGTGAATTAATCGAAAAATTTTTTATAATTTTTGGTGGTGACTTTCTGATGAAATAGTTTAAAAAAGAGAAAAATGTCTAGACTTTTGTTGTAAATTTTTTTAAAGGGAAAATTTTGAAATTTTTTGTTTGGGAAATTAAAAAAAAAAAAAAAAGTTGGGAAATTTTTTGGGTTAAACTGAGTTAAAAAAGGGGGAAAATGTTTTTCCCCCATGTTGCATATGAAATGTGTAATACTGAGACTTTTTAACGAAGAAAACCCCGAAACAAAAAAAAAGCTAGAAAAAATTTTTTTTAAAAAGAAAAAAAATGTTGATTTTAGTCAATGAATTGTTTCCTTTTTTAAAGATTTTTTTTTGGATGTAAATGAAAGGGGAAAAGGGGTTTTAATAAAAATGATTTTCCTCCCTTTTATTTTTCGCTCGACAAGATACAGCCGGGGGTGCGGGGTCAAACACGTGACGGGCCCCTACATAGGGGGAAAGTCCCACAAGATTCCAGCCTGTATTGTGAGGTCATCACGTGACTTTACCGAAACCGCCGAGGGAAACACAGGTGGGTACGCACACTTGTTTTTAAAAATTTTAAAAAGAAAGAAACCCTGCCCCATGGAGGGGTTTTTATTTTGAAAGCTTACCCCGAGAGGGGGGGAAAAAAAAAAAACTTAAACCAAGGGGAATGGGGACCTTTGGGTTTCGAGAAAAACAAATCCGAGGGAATTTGGGGCTTTTATTAACGAGAAAACCTTGAAACAAAGGAGATGGGGTTCCCTTTTTATTATTCCCAGAAAAAACCCTTTATCCAAAAGAAAGAGGGGGGAAAATTTTTGGGGGGGAAAGGGGGGAGTCCATTTTGAATGCTTTTCCCCCCGGGGGGGAAACCCAAAAAACTTTGGGCCCAAAGGGGAAACATAAGAAAAAAAAAGAAAAATTTAAAAAAAAAAAAGGGGGTGTGGGGGGAAAAATGGGAGGGGGAACCTCAAAAATTGTAGAGGAGAAACATAAGAAAAGAAAATTTTAAAAAAAAAATTAAAAAAAAAAAACGGAAAAAAATCGGGGGGCGGGGGCAACCGGACGAAAGCGCAGAAGCGCAGCAGAAGGCGCGGGCGGGCGCGAGGGGCGGGCGCGAGGGCGCGGGGGCGAGGGCGCCGGGGGGCGAGGGGCGGGGGGGGTGCGGGGGTGCAGAGGCGGCGCGAGGGGGGGGGTTTGGGAGGGGGGGGGCGGGTGGGGGGGTCCCTGGGTGGGGTGGTCTCGGGGGGCAGGGGGTCTCGAAAGGGGGAGTCAAGGTTTATAACATATAGGTTTTGAAAAGGGGTCCGCCCAGGAAAAGAGCCACTCAGGAAAAAGGGGCCACCAGGGAAAGATTTGGGTTTTTTAAAAATTTGAGCTAAAACCCCTTCCCCTTTTCTAATTTTAATTTTTAAACAAGGAAAAAATTCCCGAAAATTTTTTTAAAAATTACCAAAAAGGGTTTTGCAATTTTAACATTATTAAGTTTTTTTTTAAGTTGCAAAACTTTTTGGGCCCAAAACCCCAAAAAGCAAGGCCGTTTTAATGTTTTTTTTCCCCAAAAATTTTAATCTAAAATAATAAATTTAAAAAAACCATTTTTTTGAAAATTTAAAAACTTTGTTCCCATTCTATAAACCTTTTTTGTTTATTTTTAAGAAAATAACTCATTGCCTTTTTTTAATTTTTAAATTTTTAAGGGTTTAAAAATGAATTTAAATTTAAAATTTACCCGAAAACCACAAATAACTGCCTAGGGCCACATTATTTTCCTTTGCATCAAGAAGATTCCCAAATGTCTTTTTTTTCATCAATGTTTTTTTAAGGGGCTTTTAAAGAATTTGTAGTCTTTTATTTTTAAATGAGGGAAATTTTCCCAAAATTTAAAGAAAAAAGGTAATGATTTAAAATACCCCAAAAAATTTAATTGAAAAAAAATCTTTTTTAAAATTCTAGGGAAAACTTTTTTTTAATCCAAAAAAAGGGGGAAACCCCCTTATTCAAAAAAAATATGTTGGGTTTTTCCCCCTTTTCCCTGAAAAAATTGGTTGAAATGCCTTTCCCCCTTCTTTAAAACTTTTAATAATTTAAAATTGTAATTTAAAAATCCCGATAAATTAAAAAAACCCTTTTTATTAAAATTCCCCCCAAAAAGCGAAGGATTTTTCTATAAGAATTTCCCTTTTAAAAAAATTTTTGATAAAGTTTATTCCCGGGCAAACTGGAAAAAACTCGAACTAAGATTTAAAACAACATAAATAAACAAATTAAAATGGGCAAGATTTTCCCCGCTCTATTTTTCTTTTAAAGATTTAAAACCCTCCAATTTATTTTCAAAAAATTTTTAAAAATAGTTTTCAAGCAAGTCCTTGGGCGACAGGAATTAATTTGAATCTTTTTTTATAAAAAGCATTTTTTTCAATAATATGAATATTTCCTTTGGTTTATATAAATTAGATCATTTATAATTAATAGAATTTGGGTAGAATTTAATAATACACTGGACAAATAAATAGCTTGGGGGTGAGTTTTGCAAAGGACCTGTTTAAGTTGGCTCGCCGCGCGTCACGTGTTTAACCGTTGTGGGATCTGATAGTGAGGTGCTGGCCGACCCCTTATATAGCTCCTTGGATGCTTCACTTTCATAGTTCCTTGATAATGTGAGTAGTCACGAAAGCGCTTGGAATTTCTCTATTCTTTCAGAGTGGTTGTTTTGCATATTTTGAAATCACCTGTTTACTGTGATCTTATTGCATATATATAAAATATATAAATATATATATATATATATATATATTATATAATATATATATATATAAAATATATATATATATATATATATTATTTTTTTATTTTTTTATTATCACACCGGCCGATTCCCACCAAGGCAGGGTTTGGGCCCCCAAAAAGAAAAACTTTCACCATCATTCACTCCATCACTGTCTTGCCAGAAGGGTGCTTTACACTACAGTTTTTAAACTGCAACATTAACACCCCTCCTTCAGAGTGCAGGCACTGTACTTCCCATCTCCAGGACTCAAGTCCGGCCTGCCGGTTTCCCTGAATCCCTTCATAAATTTTTCTTTGCTCACACTCCAACAGCACGTCAAGTATTAAAAACCATTGTCTCCATTCACTCCCATCAAACACGCTCACGCATGCCTGCTGGAAGTCCAAGCCCCTCGCACACAAAACCTCCTTTACCCCCTCCCTCCAACCCTTCCTAGGCCGACCCCTACCCCGCCTTCCTTCCACTACAGACTGATACACTCTTGAAGTCATTCTGTTTCGCTCCATTCTCTCTACATGTCCGAACCACCTCAACAACCCTTCCTCAGCCCTCTGGACAACAGTTTTGGTAATCCCGCACCTCCTCCTAACTTCCAAACTACGAATTCTCTGCATTATTTTTCACCCACACATTGCCCTCAGACATGACATCTCCACTGCCCCCAGCCTTCTCCTCGCTGCAACATTCATCACCCACGCTTCACCACCCATATAAGAGCGTTGGTAAAACTATAACTCTCATACATTCCCCTCTTTGCCTCCAAGGACAAAGTTCTTTGTCTCCCCAGACTCCTAAGTGCACCACTCACTCTTTTTCCCTCATCAATTCTATGATTCACCTCATCTTTCATAGACCCATCCGCTGACACGTCCACTCCCAAATATCTGAATACGTTCACCTCCTCCATACTCTCTCCCTCCAATCTGATATTCAATCTTTCATCACCTAATCTTTTGTTTATCCTCATAACCTTACTCTTTCCTGTATTCACCTTTAATTTTTCTTCTTTTGCACACCGTACCAAATTCATCCACCAATCTCTGCAACTTCTCTTCAGAATCTCCCAAGAGCACAGTGTCATCGGCAAAGAGCAGCTGTGACAACTCCCACTTTGTGTGTGATTCTTTATCTTTTAACTCCACGCCTCTTGCCAAGACCCTCGCATTTACTTCTCTTACAACCCCATCTATAAATATATTAAACAACCACGGTGACATCACACATCCTTGTCTAAGGCCTACTTTTACTGGGAAAAAATTTCCCTCTTTCCTACATACTCTAACTTGAGCCTCACTATCCTCGTAAAAACTCTTCACTGCTTTCAGTAACCTACCTCCTACACCATACACTTGCAACATCTGCCACATTGCCCCCCTATCCACCCTGTCATACGCCTTTTCCAAATCCATAAATGCCACAAAGACCTCTTTAGCCTTATCTAAATACTGTTCACTTATATGTTTCACTGTAAACACCTGGTCCACACACCCCCTACCTTTCCTAAAGCCTCCTTGTTCATCTGCTATCCTATTCTCCGTCTTACTCTTAATTCTTTCAATTATAACTCTACCATACACTTTACCAGGTACACATCAACGGACTTATCCCCCTATAATTTTTGCACTCTCTTTATCCCCTTTGCCTTTATACAAAGGAACTATGCATGCTCTCTGCCAATCCCTAGGTACCTTACCCTCTCCCATACATTTATTAAATAATTGCACCAACCACTCCAAAACTATATCCCCACCTGCTTTTAACATTTCTATCTTTATCCCATCATCCCGGCTGCCTTACCCCCTTTCATTTTACCTACTGCCTCACGAACTTCCCCCACACTCACAACTGGCTCTTCCTCACTCCTACAAGATGTTATTCCTCCTTGCCCTATACACGAAATCACAGCTTCCCTATCTTCATCAACATTTTAACAATTCCTCAAAATATTCCTTCCATCTTCCCAATACCTCTACCTCTCCATTTAAAAAACTCTCCTCTCCTATTTTTAACTGACAAATCCATTTGTTCTCTAGGCTTTCTTAACTTGTTAATCTCACTCCAAAACTTTTTCTTATTTTCACCCACTTTTTCTTATTTTCACCCACTCTCTCATTTGCTCTCTTTTTACATTGCTTCACCACTCTCTTAACTTCTCTCTTTTTCTCCATATACTCTTCCCTCCTTGCATCACTTCTACTTTGTAAAAACTTCTCATATGCTAACTTTTTCTACCCTTACTACTCTCTTTACATCATCATTCCACCAATCGCTCCTCTTCCCTCCTGCACCCACTTTCCTGTAACCACAAACTTCTGCTGAACACTCTAACACTACATTTTTAAACCTACCCCATACCTCTTCGACCCCATTGCCTATGCTCTCATTAGCCCATCTATCCTCCAATAGCTGTTTATATCTTACCCTAACTGCCTCCTCTTTTAGTTTATATAAACCTTCACCCTCTCTCTTCCCTGATGCTTCTATTCTCCTTGTATCCCATCTACCTTTTACTCTCAGTGTAGCTACAACTAGAAAGTGATCTGATATATCTGTGGCCCCTCTATAAACATGTACATCCTGAAGTCTACTCAACAGTCTTTTATCTACCAATACATAATCCAACAACTACTGTCATTTCGCCCTACATCATATCGTGTAACTTATTTATCCTCTTTTTCTTAAAATATGTAATTACCTATAACTAAACCCCTTTCTATACAAAGTTCAATCAAAAGGGCTCCCATTATCATTTACACCTGGCACCACCAAACTTACCTACCACACCCTCTCTAAAAGTTTCTCCTACTTTAGCATTCAAGTCCCCTACCACAATTACTCTCTCACTTGGTTCAAAGGCTCCTATACATTCACTTAACATCTCCCAAAATCTCTCTCTCTCCTCTGCATTCCTCTCTTCTCCAGGTGCATACACGCTTATTATGACCCACTTCTCGCATCCAACCTTTACTTTAATCCACATAATTCTTGAATTTACACATTCATATTCTCTTTTCTCCTTCCAATAACTGATCATTTAACATTACTGCTACCCCTTCCTTTGCTCTAACTCTCTCAGATACTCCAGATTTAATCCCATTTATTTCCCCCCACTGAAACTCTCCTACCCCCTTCAGCTTTGTTTCGCTTAGGGCCAGGACATCCAACTTCTTTTCATTCATAACATCAGCAATCATCTGTTTCTTGTCATCCGCACTACATCCACGCACATTAAGCAACCCAGTTTTATAAAGTTTTTTTCTCTTCTCTTTTTTAGTAATTGTATACAGGAGAAGGGGTTACTAGCCCATTGCTCCCGGCATTTTAGTCGCCTCATACGACACGCGCATGGCTTACGGAGGAAAGATTCTTTTCCACTTCCCCATGGACAATAGAAGAAATAAAAAAGAACAAGAGCTATTTAGAAAAAGGAGAAAAACCTAGATGTATGTATATATATATATGCATGTGCGTGTCTGTGAAGTGTGACCAAAGTGTAAGTAGGAGTAGCAAGATATCCCTGTTATCTTAGCGTGTTTATGAGACAGAAAAAGAAACCAGCAATCCCACCATCATGCAAAACAGTTTACAAGGTTGTATGATTTCCAGTCATCTGGCAGGATCGGTAGTACTTCCCTGGGTAGTGGCTGTCTACCATATTTATATATATATATATATATATATAAAATAATATATATATATATATACTATATATAATATATATAATATATATATATAAATTTTATTAAAGACATCGGCCGTCCCTCCCACCAGGGCAGAGGTGGCCTGAAAAAGAAAAACTTTCAACATTATTCACTCCAATCACTGTCTTACCAGAGGGGCATTTACACTACAGTTATAAAACTGCAACATTAACAACCCCTCCTTCAGAGTACAGACACTGTGCTTCCCATCTCCAGAAACTCAAGTCCGACCTGCGGTTTCCCTGATTCCTTCATAAATGTTTACCATATGGCTCTCACTCAAACAACACGTCAAGTCCTAAAAGCCTTTTGCTCTCCATTCACTCTATCTAACTACGCTCAACCGCATGCCTGCTGGAAGTCCCAAATCCCTCTCACAGCAAAACTCCTTTAACCCCCTCCCTCAACCTTTCCTAGGCCTACCCCGCCCGCCTTCCTCCACTTCAGATTTATACACTCTCGAAGTCATTCTATTTTGTTCCATCCGCTATAAATTCAGAACCACCTCAACAACCCCTCCTCCAGCCCTCTGGATAATAATTTTGGTAACCCTGGCAACCTCCTCCTAAATTTCCAACTAACGAATTCTCTGCATTATATTCCACAACAAACCACACATTGCCCTCAGACAATGACATCACCACTGCCTCCAGCCTTCTCCTAGCGTCAAAACATTCACCCACCCATGTTTTTCACCCATATAAGAGCATTGTTATAACTATACTCACATACATTCAAATCTTTGCTTCCATTGACAAAGTTTTTTGTCTCCACAGACTCCTAAGTGCACCACTCACCTTTTTCCCTTCATCAATTTTATGATTCACCTCATCTTTCATAGACCCATCTGCTGACACCTCCACTCCCAAAATTGAAAACACATTCACCTCCTCCATTCTCTCTCCTCCAATCTGATATCCAGTCTCTCGTCACCTAATTTTTGGGTTATCCTCATCACCTTACTCTTTCCTATATTCACTTTTAAATTTCTACTTTTACATACCTTACGAAACTCATCCAACAACCTCTGAAACTTCTTTTCAGAATTTCCCAATACCCAAAGTGTCATCACAAAGAGGACTGAACAACCTTATTTTGTGTTAGTTCTTATCTTTTAACCCCAAACCTCTTCCAACCCCCAAATTCATTTCTTTTACAACCCCATCATAAAAAATTTTGAACAACCATGGTGGCATCACACTCCTTGTCAAGACCACTTTTACTGGAAGTAACTCTCTCCTCTCCTACAACCTAACCTGAGCCTCCCCATCCTCTTAAAACTTTTCAGTGTTTTCAGAAACCCTACCCCCTATTCGACATATCAACATTGCCACATTGCCCCCTACCCCCTGTCACCCCCTTTTTTTCCAAATTCATAAACACTTGGTCTACACACCCTCTACCTTTCCTAAAGCTCCTTGTTTCCGCAACCTACCTTACTCTTAATTCTTTCAGTAATAAATCTACCATACACTTTATTAGGGATAATCAAAAACTATTTCCCTATAATTTTTTTACTCTCTTTTGTCCCCTTTTTCTTTATACAAAAGGAAAATATGCATCTCTCTGCATTCCCTATAAAAAAACTTAAAATGAAACTTGCCCTTTTGGGTTCCTTTAATCCCACGCGTGAGGGTTTCGCATGGTTTTATTTGCTTATGGATTAAAAGGCCTTTGTGTGGGGTAAAAGACAAAGCAATATTTTTTCCCAAAATAATCCAAGCATTACGGGGTTTTCTGGGGTGTTCTCCAAGAACCTTGAAAAAAAGAAAGATTATCGTATGTTTTGGGCACAGTTTTAAATATATTTCAAATTTTTTTATATGTTCACTATTTTGGTTTTGTTTTTTATGTTTATAATCTGTTTGTTTTCTGTAATGAAAATTGAATTAATTTTGTTTTTCAGGTAATAAGGTAACGCTGTAATTTTTATTTTTTGTTTTAATATACCTTTAGGCGGAGGTTATTCACACACACCACACACACACACACCCACACAACACACACACACACACACACACACACACACACACACACACACACACACACACACACACACACACACACACACACACACACACACACACACAGGTTAAGGGAAATCGACCTGATGACACTGGAGGACAGGAGAGATGGGGGAGATATGATAACGACATATAAAATACTGAGAGGAATCGACGAGGTGAACAGAGACAGAATGTTCCAGAGATGGGACAAACTAACAAGGGGTCACAGTTGGAAGTTGAAGACTCAGATGAAGCACAGGGATGTTAGGAAGTATTTCTTCAGTCACATAGTTGTCAGGAAGTGGAACAGTCTGCAAAGTGATGTAGTGGAGGCAGGATCCATACCTATCTTTAAGAAGAGGCATGATAAAGCTAATGGGACAGGAAGAGTGACCTAGTAGCGACCAGTGAAGAGGCGGGCCAGGAGCTGTGAAACGACCCCTGCAACCACAGATAGGTGAGTACACACACACACACACACACACACACACACACCACACACACACACACACACACACACACACATACACACACACACAACAACACACACACACACATACACACACCACACACACACACATACACACACACACACACACACACACACAACCACACACACACACACACACACACACACACACACACACACACACACACACACACACACACACACACACACACACACACACACACACAATGAACTAAGTTGGTATGGGAGAGGCAGAACTAACGTGTATCACACTAAAAGGACTCCCAGGAACCCACATAAGAAGATCCAACACATCTCTTGGAGAGATAAAGATTTTTCCCTGCCAGTAATGCCTTCAAAACCTCCATTCTGAGACCTCATCAGCGAGTGTGGAGTGGTCTTTCCCTCCTTAAAGACCAGCTAGAGCGCAGTGTATTGTTATTGTCCACAAGGGCGACGGGGAGAGCCTTCAGAAGGGCCATGGACCATCTCCATTACACAGGTTTGGGGGCCATGAATTGGTGGCCTCGTGAAAGAGTTTAGTTGATTTTCTAAGTCTCGGTAGGAACTACGACGAGCGTGCGCGATAAGGAGTTTACTGGACTCATTGTAAGTGCTGTAAGACTTGTCTCAGATGCAACGTTGATGACCCTCTGGTGAAGGTTAGCTAGTACCAACAGAGCCTCTGGTAACATAGCACCATCATCAGAGCCTTTAGCAACATAGCACCATCAACAGAGCCTCTAGAAACATAGCACCATCAACAGAGCCTCTAGTAACATAGCACCATCAACAGAGCCTCTAGTAACATAGCATCATCAACAGAGCCTCTAGGAACATAGCACCATCAACAGAGCCTCTAGTAACATAGCAATTATCAATAGAAGCGTCTAGCATCATAGCACCAACAGCAGGAGCCTCTAACATCACAACACTACAAACAGAGCCTCTAGTAACATAGCACCATCAACAGGATCCTCTAGCGTCTTGTCACCGACAACAAGATCCTCTAGCATCGTAGCACCAACAACAAGAGTTTCTAGGATCATAGCACCAACAACAGGAGCGTCTAGCATCATAGCACCACCAACGAAGCCTCTAGTAGCATAATGCCAACAACAGTACACTCTAGCATTATTGCACCAATAACAGGAGCCTCTAACATGATAGCACCACCAACACAGCCTGTAGTAACATAACACCAACAACAGGAGCCTCTAGCATCATAGCACCAACAACAGGAGCATCTAGCATCATAGCATCAACAAGAGCCTCTAGTACCATTTCACCAGCAGTAGTTACGAAGACTTTCCCATATTTGCTGAACCATTTTCAATACAATTCCTTCTTGATAAAGAAGGTTCGGTTAGCTTGGATCATCAAAGACTGAACGGTTGTCATTTTTTTTTTCATCGTTAATATGAGGTACTGATGGGTCCTGGTTGCTGGCTTATGATGTGTTGGTGTACAGTGGTGAAGATGAGAACCTGTGTTCGAAATATATTCCAGTAGTGAACATTAAAATGGTATAAAATGCCGACAGATTGTTAGGTAAGACACATATGCAACAGTTAGGTATCTTTATTTTGAAACGTTTCGCCTACACAGTAGGCTTCTTCAGTCGAGTACAGAAAAGTTGATAGAAGCAGAAGATACTTGAAGACGATGTAATCAGTCCATCACCCTTAAAGTTTTGAGGTGGTCAGTCCCTCAGTCTGGAGAAGAGCATTGTTCCGTTGTCTGAAACAATATTGTGTCAGACAACGGAACAATGCTCTTCTCCAGACTGAGGGACTGACCACCTCAAAACTTTAAGGGTGATGGACTGATTACATCGTCTTCAAGTATCTTCTGCTTCTATCAACTTTTCTGTACTCGACTGAAGAAGCCTACTGTGTAGGCGAAACGTTTCAAAATAAAGATACCTAACTGTTGCATATGTGTCTTACCTAACATATTCCAGTAGTGCCTAGTGTTTGTATTAAGAACACAAGAACATAAGAAAGAAGGAACACTGAACAGGTCTACTGGCCCATGCGAGGCAGGTCCAAGTCACCTCCCGGCTCAAACCAATAACCCACCTAGTCAGGTCAGGTCACATCCACTTAAGGAAGGAGCACGGCATCTGACCTAGTAGCACAAGCTAGTCAGGTTCCAACTCACACTCACTCTCACCCACTCTCACCCACTCTCACCCACTCATGCATTTATCTAGCCTATTTTTAAAACTACACAACGTTTTAGCTTCTAGAACGGTACTCAGGATTTTGTTTCACTCATCCACAACTCTATTACCAAACCAGTGCTTTCCTATATCCTTCCTGAATCTGAATTTTTCCAACTTAAAACCATTGCTGCGAGTCCTGTCTAGGCTACATATTTTTAGCACGCTATTTACTTTCTCTTTATTTATTCCTGTTTCCATTTATACACTTCAATAATATCCCCCCTAAGTCTACACCTTTCTTGAGAATGCAGACCCAGGGCCCTCAGTCTATCCTCATAGTTGAGATTTCTGATATATGGGATCAACTTTGTGATCCTCTTTTGTACGTTTTCAAGTGCATTTAATCCATTCTGTAATACGGTGACCAGAACTGTGCAGTATAATCTAAATGAGGTCTAACCAAAGATATACAGAGTTGAAGAACAACCTGAGGACTCCTATTATTTATGCTTCTTGATATGACGCCAAGGATTCCGTTCACTTTGTTGCAAACACTTATGCACTGTTGTCTTGGTTTTAGATTACTGCTAACCAGAACTCCCAAATCCTTTTCACAATCAGTAATTTAAGATCTACATTAGTTTATATGTGGCATGATTATTTTCTTGTCCACTGTTTAGAACTTTGCATTTGTCTATATTGAACTGCATCTGCCACTTCTCCGACCACTGCATCAGTCTATGCATTCAACTCTTCCTGGAGTTTTCTAATATCCTCATTAGAATGAATAAATTAGGCGACCTATTTTGGTGTCATAAGCAAACTTGCTTATGTCGCTATTAATTCCTTCATCAACGTCGTTTATATAAACTGTGAACAACATAGGGCTCAACACACACCCATATGGAACACCATTCGTGATGCGCCTCCACTCTGATTTATCCCCATTGATGCAAACTCTCTGCTGTCTATCTGTTAACCATACCTCTACCCAGGAAAATTTTTTCCCTCCTATTCCTCGTGCTTTAATTTTCCTTAGTAGTCTCTGATGTGGAACCCTATCGAAAGCCTTACTGAAGTCCATATACACAGTATCATATTCATTACTATGATCTACCTCCTTAAATACCTTGGTGGAAAACGTTAGTAAATTCGTAAGGTAGGAACGCCCCTTTGTAAAACCATGCTGAGATTCATTAATCAATTTATACTTTTGAAGATGGCTACGAATTGCCTTGGCAAATATTGATTCCATAAATTTTCCCACTATGGAGGTTAGGGATATTTCTTTATAGTTCGAAGCTAAGGACCTGTCACCTGCTTTGTAAAGAGGTATTACATTTGCCATTTTCGCTTGTCTGGCACCATGCCAGTTTGTAGTGATATGTTGAAAAGTCAAAGCCAAAGGTTTGCTAAGCTTCTCTTTACATTCCTTTAAAACCTTAGCATTCAGACGACATTTCTCTGTCAGGTTGAACCAGATCTCTGTTACAGTAATTATGTCTATATCACCTGCATATGCAAGTAATCTTAGCTCATCTATCTTATTTATTAGACTCCTACTATTAGTATAGTAAACCTTAAGGGAGCTAGTCACACTTTGCTCTCTACTGACTCAGTTGATCACATGCTTTGCCTTTACTAGCAACTTTATTCTGAATATTGTCTATTAAACATCCTCGAGGTATCCTGATAATATCTGCTGTTTCAACCCTTGTACTGCAGCTTGACTGTTTCCCATACACACCCATACCTCTATAATCTATCGGTTTAAAGTCCTAGACAATTCAGTAATAGCCCCCTCAATCGAGTTGGCTAATGCAACCACTCCAGCCCCTGAGAGATGTACCCCGTCCCTTGGTGAAGGGCGCTTGCGTTGGTGATGGATGTTTGTGTTCGTAATACTAATAAACTAACGGAAATCTGGTATAAGAAAAAGGAGAACAGGCTACACATTCTAAATGTGTCATGGATAGACTAGGACAAGGGGATAAAGAGAGAAGTAGAAGTCCCAGGTTAGGAAGCATCTTTACCTATTTAGGGACGTAAAGAAATGAACTAGGAATAACACACTAAAAGCTAAATCCATTAATGGTTTCTGAAGCAAGGACGAGAAAACATTTCAAGTCTGCCAACCATAACTTATAACTTAAGAAATCTTCACAAAAAAAATTTATATGACTTTGTGCACAGCAAACGTCAGGTCCTTCTTAGAATTTGTAGCACCAACTACAAACACCCATCTCACTCACCATGTTCATGAACTTGAAAAGGGACAAAGATGTGCTCTCAGATTAGTCTCAGAAAAATAGGTACACTATGAGGAGAGAGTAAACAAGATGAACCTGAAAACACTGGAAGAGTAAAGAACGAGGTGGCACATGATTACTGCATAAAAAATACTCAGAGGGAGTGATCAGGCTCATAAGAATAGGTTTGTTTTTATAAAGTAAGGACACAAATGTACAGAGATGAGTCGCAGGGATGTTAGGAAGTTGTTTTTCAGTCTCAAGGTGGTAGCAAAGTAGAATGAGCTAAATGTGGAAGTGGTGGGCTCTACGCAAGTCGATGCAGCTTCAGAGGCGGGACAAGGAGCCATGAATCGACCTCCGCGTACCCAGATCGGTGAATACACACACACACACACATACACACACACACACAAGTATTAGATTTCCTGCTTGTAATATGCACTACAAACCCATTTTGTGGGCAGTAATGGAAAATTTACAGAGCACAAATGAGTCTGGAACCTTTCAAACATCATTTGCTAAGCAGTTTACATGGTAATGAATATGATAACCAGAAGCTCAAATCTTTTGAAATATAATTTTTGTGTCAATTTAAGATGAATGTCCATTTTCTTGTCAATCTCGCGCGCTCTTGCTATTTGTGAGGCAAGTAATATAACTACTTTATCATCACTTCACACACACATTACATACAACACTTCCGATTTCTCATACACACATACAAACACAAAAGCGACCATTTTCCCCCAAACAACATCACATCGCTTCAAACCTTACATCAACGTCATATAAACGAACACAAGCATTCAACCACAACCAACACACACACACGCCTCCACCTGAACACATCCACACACAGCAACCATCTAACTTTCACTTAACACACACACCCTCACAACAACACACCACTCAACACATTGCAATAACACTACTAGTCCCATGACAACACACACACAACCTTACCAACACACAACACAGTACACACACATACATGACTACCCCTACACACCTTCACACAACGACACTACAAATTCACACACACACACACACACATTTCACACACCATGCGAATCAAACAATAACTTTAAAACACCACAACCACACAACACACAATCCACAATTTTCACACAAGCAAAAACATCACACACAGACGACACCTCTTTAAGGACCCTTACACGTGCCATTTTTTGGGACCATGAGTTGTATGTGACCAGTTTGGAACCCAAAGGTTTGCCCAAACACTCTTACATCTTGAAAAGCCAAGGTTTGCAACAAGACATTCCTACTGTAAGGGTTGACCAGAGTTAGGAGTTAAAGGTAATCAAACCCGCACATGGAGGAATGTTAGTATATGGGTACTGATAAGACATACAAATACTGAGAAATTGACAAGGTTACAAAGACAGCATGTTCAGAATTTGACACGTAACAAGGGACACTGTTGAAGCTGAAGACACAGAATTTATCTGGAAAGTTGGAATTATTTCTTCAGCACAGTAGTCATAAGTGGTATTCATTTCGGTAAGCTGCAGTTGACGTATTTCCCTACATAGCCCTTTACTCTAAGCTATGATAAATCTCACGGCCAGGGAGAGTGACCCTGAGCCGATCAATGAAAAGTGGGCCAGGACTCTGACTCGACCCCCGAACCTCAACTAGGTGAGTACACAGGGCGTACCACATGCACAGGTCCGGGGGTTCAGTACCTAAACACAGTGGTTCTGGTATTTTGAAAAAGGAGAACGAAGGAATAGACTGAGGTGTCCTGTTGAAGATGAGTGAAGTTGATGAGAAGAATTCATCGATCGAAAACCAGCAACTACAAAGGATCTGGACAGGTGCGACCGGTCCACAATTGGCTCCTGGAGTTCAACCCACCAATGCAAAATCATGAAATTGGGGGAATGCAAAGAACCCAGGAAAAATTTTTCCCTCCTATTCCGCGTGCTTTAATTTTCCTTAGTAGTCCCTGATGTGGAACCCTATCGAAAGCCTTACTGAAGTCCATATACACAGTATCATATTCATTACTATGATCTACCTCCTTAAATACCTTGGTGGAAAACGTTAGTAAATTCGTAAGGTAGGAACGCCCCTTTGTAAAACCATGCTGAGATTCATTAATCAATTTATACTTTTGAAGATGGCTACGAATTGCCTTGGCAAATATTGATTCCATAAATTTTCCCACTATGGAGGTTAGGGATATTTCTTTATAGTTCGAAGCTAAGGACCTGTCACCTGCTTTGTAAAGAGGTATTACATTTGCCATTTTTCGCTTGTCTGGCACCATGCCAGTTTGTAGTGATATGTTGAAAAGACTAGCCAAAGGTTTGCTAAGCTTCTCTTTACATTCCTTTAAAACCTTAGCATTCAGACGACATTTCTCTATCTGTCAGGTTGAACCAGATCTCTGTTACAGTAATTATGTCTATATCACCTGCATATGCAAGTAATCTTAGGTCATCTATCTTATTTATTAGACTCCTACTATTAGTATAGTAAACCTTAAGGGAGCTAGTCACACTTTGCTCTCTACTGACTCTGTTGATCACATGCTTTGCCTTTACTAGCAACTTTATTCTGAATATTGTCTATTAAACATCCTCGAGGTATCCTGATATCTGCTGTTTCAACCCTTGTACTGCAGCTTGACTGTTTCCCATACACACCCATACCTCTATAATCTATCGGTTTAAAGTCCTAGACAATTCAGCAATAGCCCCCTCAATCGAGTTGGCTAATGCAACCACTCCAGCCCCTGAGAGATGTACCCCGTCCCTTGGTGAAGGGCGCTTGCGTTGGTGATGGATGTTTGTGTTCGTAATACTAATAAACTAACGGAAATCTGGTATAAGAAAAAGGAGAACAGACTGCACATTCTAAATGTGTCATGGATAGACTAGGACAAGGGGATAAAGAGAGAAGTAGAAGTCCCAGAGAGGAGAAGTAGAAGTCCCAGGTTAGGGACGTAAAGAAATGAACTAGGAATAACACACTAAAAGCTAAATCCATTAATGGTTTCTGAAGCAAGGACGAGAAAACATTTCAAGTCTGCCAGCCATAACTTATAACTTAAGGAATCTTCACAAAAAAAATTTATGTGACTTTGTGCACAGCAAACGTCAGGCCCTTCTTAGAATTTGTAGCACCAACTACAAACACCCATCTCACTCACCATGTTCATGAACTTGAAAAGGGACAAAGATGTGCTCTCAGATTAGTCTCAGAAATATAAGAGGTACACTATGAGGAGAGAATAAAGAAGATGAACCTGAAAACACTGGAAGAGCAAAGAACGAGGTGGCACATGATTACTGCATAAAAAATATTCAGAGGGAGTGATCAGGCTCATAAGAATAGGTTTGTTTTTATAAAGTAAGGACACAGATGTACAGAGATGAGTCGCAGGGATGTTAGGAAGTTGTTTTTCAGTCTCAAGGTGGTAGCAAAGTAGAATGAGCTAAATGTGGAAGTGGTGGGCTCTACGCAAGTCGATGCAGCTTCAGAGGCGAGACAAGGAGCCATGAATCGACCCCCGCGTACCTAGATCGGTGAATACACACACACACACACACACACACACACACACACATACACACACACACACACAAGTATTAGATTTCCTGCTTGTAATATGCACTACAAACCCATTTTGTGGGCAGTAATGGAAAATTTACAGAGGCACAAAATGAGTCTGGGAACCGAACACCAACATTCATTTAGCTAAGCAAGTTACACTGGTAATGAACTAATGATAACAGGCAAAGTTTGGATGTTTGGTGAATATCAAGGTTTTTGTGTCAATTAAGATGAAATATTGTCCAGTTTCTTGTCGAATCTCGCGGCGCTCCTGCTACATTGTGAGGCAAGTAAATATAACTATCTTTATCATTCACTTCACACCACTACAACACACCACACACAACACACATACACACACACACACACATACACACACACACACACATTCACACACACACACACACACACAACACACACACACACACACACACACACACACACACACACACACACACACACATTCACACACACACACACACACACACACACAACACACACACACACACACACACACAACACACACACACACACACACACTATGCACACGACATCACACCATAGACATACACACCACACATACACACACACACACACACACACAACACACACACACACACACACACATACACACACACACACTCACACACACACACACACACACACACACACACACACACCACACACACACACACACACGGCAGAAGATATGAATTACAAATCACAGCAGCTGAAGCTATGGTACAGAGCTTAGTAGAAGAACTAAAGAGTCTGAAACAGTCTAAAGAACCAAAGGACAGTACAGCCATGAAACCAAAAACTACTACATCAGTCACCGATGAACAGACAGGAGGGGACAAAGGAAATGTACTGTACACGATGACTGTATCGGACCCAAGGGGAGCCTGGGAAAAGACAGGGAGAACAGCAGGAACTAATGAGGGGACTAAAGACAATGAAGGAGCTAGACTATACACAGGGGCTCTAACAGACAACTGCCATTCCCAGGAACAGATAAGCACAGGGGCACCGGATAGGGAAGAGACAGAAAGAAGCAACACGTCAATGGCAGGAATTAATTCGTATCAGAGGATGCTCAGGGAAGCACAGTGGGAGGACTAAAGGGAGAGTGCCGCTTTCGTCTATGGGCTCTGAGAAGTAGATGGGGAAACTTACAAGGCAAGGAAACAGGAGAAGAAAAAAACGATTGAAAGCATCATGAAAGCAGTAGGAGAGGACGACATGACCCAGCTGTCAAATGCTCGGAGAATTGGGTGGTTTGTGAGAGGAAAAAAGCGTCCAGTCAAAGTGATTTTCAAGGCAGAGTCAGCTCGAAACCGGATCCTGCAGGAGAAAGCTCACCTAAGGGACAATCAGGAGTTCCGGAGGGTGTACCTCGACCGAGACAGAACTCAAGAAGAAAGGATGATACTGAAAGAGAGGGTGCAGCATCGCAAGGAGGAATGGGAGGCAAGGAAGGTGGAGAGCAGGAGAAATCAGGCCCAGGTGGAAGAACAAACACAACCCCCTCCAGTACCACCCACAGAAGGAACACAACCTTGGCAATTCCAAAGCAATCAAACGACCTAACCCAAAACCCACACACTGTACCCTCTGCCCCATCCCCCTAAGTGCAAACCCCACTCCCACAGAAACCCTCAGTAACCCACACATCCGCCTCTGCACAAACCCCACCCCCACAGCAACCCTCAGTATCCCACACATCCCCCTCAGTTCAAACTCCACCCCCACTGAAACCCACGTAACCCCTCAATGTACTTCTCCCCCATCCCCCTCACCCCCAACCCCACCCCACAAACCCCACAGCAACCCACACAGTGTACCCACTCCCCCATCCCCTCCCCAAAAACCCCACCCCCACTTAACCCCCCATGGGCCCTCCCCCCATCCCTCCCCCCCCCCCCACAGAAACCCCTTATGGGCCCTCGCCCCCACACCCCACCACAACCCCCCCCCACAGCAACCCCCTAAGACCCCGGCCAGAGCCCCTGCTCCCCCAGCCCAACCCCCAGACCAAGTTATTAAAAAGAAATTGAAGTTTTGGAATGAACGGGGAGGAATAACAAATAAAGTGAGGATGGCATGAAAAAAATAAAGGAGATTCCCAGACTTTATGGGGTTACAAAACAAAACCACGGGGATAATAACAATGCAACTTCCCCCCCGGATATCAATACTGGGGAAGGATAGAAGGAGAAAGGGGGGAAGGGAGGGGTTGCACTACTAAAAAAAACCGGGTGGGTTATCAAAAATGGAAGGAATGGGGGGAATTGGAAAAAGGATTACAAGTAGGTACAGTTCAGCGGGGAAAAACACAAGGTAGTCATTGCGTGAGTAAATCCACCACAAACTCGGAGCCAAAAAGGGGAATATCATGTGAACAGAGCAATGAGGGACACACTGGCTAGGGGGCAAGAAGGGCTCACTCGAGAAAGGCACATTTATGGTCATGCACGACTTCAACACAGAGAGATTGATTGGGAAAACCGGAGCCCTGGGGCCCCCAAAACTGGACCCCCAAATGAGGGATGTGGTGCGGGAAAATTTGATGCCCCCAACGTGCGGGGACACTACCAGAGAGAAGGGAGGATGAACCACCAACAAAACCTTGTGTTCACCCAGATACTAGGAAAAATGAGCACATCACATATAAAAAGCCCCTTGGGCTAGTGCCCAGGTTATAAAGCTTGAATACATCGGGTGCAAAATGGAGGGGGAACGGGGAAAAAAGTAAAAGCTAAACTTAAAAGGGAACTCACGGGAAGGGGACCTTCCCAGGGGTTCTGGGAACGGGGGTTGGGTGGGGAAAATAAAGAAACGAATATTATTTGTAAAAAACAAAATCCCAGGAGGCAGAGGAAAAAGGGTTTAGTTCCCAAGGTAACAGAAATAGTGGAAGGACAAAACGAACCCTTGGGCTTTCCCGAAGGTGTGGGGAGGCAAAAAGTAATGCTCTAGAAAATGAAAAAGTCAAAAGGGAAAAAGGGGACTCAGAAAAAAAAAGAATAATCGACGAGCAGAACGAGTATCAGAGACAAAGGGGGGAGGCACAGGGGCAGTATAAAATACAGACGAAGTCAAGTCGACCCAAAACTCCCTACGGACTAAGGAGGAAGACAACAGTAAGGGCCCGGGAATCGCGGGGAAGGAGGTGGGGAGCTCACAAGAAACGACCAGGAATTTTGTGGGGGCTCAACATGAGATCTGAGGAAGCATTACGAAAAGGCTAAAAGGGACCCGGAAAAACAAAACAGGGGGGTACATCAACAAGGGATATCCCAAACAAGTGTGGTGAATTACACACAACTGAGTAGAGGGGGAAAAGCTCCTAAGTGACTTGTACCTCAAAAGGCGGGGGGCCGAAACAACATCTTCCGGGGATTCTTAGAGAGGGGCAAGACAAATGTGTGCCACAAATCAAAATCTTCAACACTTCCCCTTAAAACGGGCAACACCTGAAGTTGGAAGGAGGAAAATGTAACCCCCATTTTTAAGGAGAGGGAAATAAGCATAAATTTTTAAACCAGGTCACTGACGGTATAGAAATGCAAAGTTTTGGGGAAAGTTTATCAAAAAAAGGGGTGGAACCCCTTTAAAGGGGGAACAAGATTTAAACGACGCCAGCAGGGATTCGTGAAGGGAAAAATCCCTTGCACAAACCTACTAGGTTTATGACAAGGTAACGAATTAAAAAATTAAGAGAGGGGGGGGGTTGATTCATTTTTTTGGACTGCAAAAGGGCCTTCGACACAGTTCCTCAAAAAAATTTATACAGAAGCAGAGGAACGGGCACGTATAACGGGAAGGGACTGAATGGATCAGACAAACCTAACGGAGGCAACGCCAGTCAGGCCCCGTGATGAAGATACAGTGGGCGCCGGGTCGAGCGGGTCCCACGGGGGTCATCCGGCCCTGAATTTTGGTATAGGAACAATGATCGAAGGGAAGACTCAGAAGTGCCCTTTTTTGAAAAATGAGTAAGTTAATGAAAATTTAAATCAGACGCTAACAAGATGGTCTGCAAACAGCCCGGACAGGGGTGCGTGGTTAGAAATGCCCAAAAATTTTAAAACCCACCCCCAACAAAGTCATAAAGATCGGGGGAGGGCAAAAAAGACGCAGACGAGTATAGGCTAGGGGGAAAAAGGGCTGCAATCTCACTCAAGGAAAAAGACCTGGGAAATGATTTAAAATTCCGAGAACATCGCCAAAACCAAAATTAACCCGATAACTGCTGCGGGATATGCGGCTTGGCAAAAATGAGAAAGCGTTTCCCGGGACCCCTGTAAAGGGAAACGTTAAACACTTTATACGCTGAGTACGTCAGGGCCCCAAAGGGGAAAGCAGCACCAAATTTTGGAACCCACACCGGTCAAGAATCGAGAAATTTGGAAAAAGCAAAGGTTTGCAACAAGGCTAGTTCCCGAGCTAAATGGAAGGCTTAGAAGAAAGGTTAAGAAAAAACGATCTGACGCATGGAGGACAGGAAGCCAGGGGGGACATGATAAAGACTTTCAAAAAATGCGTGGAAAGACAAGGGGAAAAGAGACAGGATGTCCACAGATGGACAAAACAAGGGGGGCCAATTGAAACTGAAACTCAGATGAGTCAAAGGTATGTTTGGGAAAATTTCTTCGGGCATAGAGTAGTTAGGAAGTGGGAAAGCCCGGAAAAACGATGTGTGGAGGGAGGAACTAACTATTTATGAGGAGGGTTTAAAAGCTCATGAAACGGGGGAAGGGAGACCCAGCCGGGCAGTGAAAGGCGGGGGCCAGGGCTGAGTCCGACCCCGCAACCACAATTAGGTTAATTGGTGAGTACACACACCCCACACCACACACCACACACACACACACCCAAAACACACAACCCCATTCACAACACACACCCTACACAACCCCTCACACACACATTCAACACCACTCACCACACACCCACCATATAAACCCACACGTAAAACCACAATAATTTCACACACACTACCCACAACACACACACACTCACCACCACACACCCACACACCACCAACACACACAACACAACAAAACACACATACTCACACACACATTCACCACACACCAGGGGAGGGAAGAGGGAGCAGAAGTTGTGCGTACCACTTCCCAATTTCAACAATCCCCGGAAATGGCAAATACCTGGGATGGAAGACGGGAAATGTATTCCCATTTTTTAAAAAAGGAGACAGAAAAAAGGCACTAAACATAGACCTTGGGGCATTGACGTGTATATATCAAAATTATGGAGAAGTTATCAGGGGGAAGTGGGGACACCGGAACGGAACAGGGGTATAAAAGCCAACCAGCACGGATTCAGGGGAAGGAAATCCTGTGTCACAAACCCTTTTGAGTTTTAGATAAAAAAAAAGAAATAAAACAAAGGGGAGAGGGGGGGTTGATTTCATCCTTGGACTGCAAAAGGCCTTTTACACAGTTCCCCACAAGGATTATGCAGAAGCTGAGCATCGGCGCAATAAAGGGAAGGGGACGCAATGGGTAAAAATACCTGACAGGGAGGCAACAAAGAGTCATGTCGAATGAGTTCACAGTGGGAAATGGACGACGGGGGGCCCCCGGGTCGGTCCTAGGGCCAGTGCAATTTTTGGGTTTTTAACACAGACGAAGGGTTAGACTCAGAAGTGTCCCGTTTTCAGATATGTGAAATTAATGAGGGAATTAAATCATGAGGCCCGGCGGACTTCAAAGAGACCCGGGCAGACTGGGCACCGGCCGCAAATGGCTTATCGAATTTTAACCCGCCAAATGCAAAGTATGAAGATAGGGGAAGGGCACAAAGCCCAGAAAGTATAGGCAGGGGCCAAAGCTGCAAACCTCACTCAAAGGGGAAAGATCTTGGGGGGGTATAACACGAGCAGGCCCCCGGGAAACACACTCAATCAGATAAAAGCTGAGCATTGGGCCCGGCAAACCTGAGAAAAGATTTCCCAACCTTATAAGGAATCATTTAACACGTACCCTGTATGTCAGGCCCATAATGGGGTATGCAGCACTGTTTGGAACCCCCACTTTAAAGCACGTCAAGAAACAGAGAAATACAAAAGGTTTGCACAAGTTAGTTCCCGGCTAAGGGGGAAGTCCCATGAAGAAAGATTAAGGGAAAAACGCCACGAATGGAGGAAGAGGGTCAGGGAGACATAAAACGACTTTTAAAAAAAAGCGTGGAATAGACAGGGGACAAGGAAGGGGTTTCCCGGAGGGGACACAGAAACAAGAGGCCACAATTGGAAATTGAAAACACAAATAGTCAGAAGATATAGGAAGATTTTTTTCAGTCAAGAGTTGTAAGGCAGGAATAGCCTGAAAATGACTAGTGGAGCAGGAACCAACATTTTAAGACGGTTTGTAAAACTCATGGGGCGGGGAAAGAGGGCCCAGTAGCAAACCGTGAAAGGCGGGGGCCAGGGGCAAAGGGCTCGACCCCCTGCAACACAAATAGGGAGTCAAAAAGGGAAATACACACACACAACACCCACACACACACATTAGACACACACACACACACACCACACACACCACACACACACCACCACAACACCACAACACACACACACCGATCCCTCTGTTTACACCCCCCCCACCAAGTTACAGTATTAGAAAAGAATTGAAGGTTTGGTACCAAATGAGATGGATTTAAAGATAAACATGAGGAAGCAAAAAGAACAATGAGAAGTCCCCAGACATCATAGCAGTTACAGAAAAAAAAACTCATGGAGACAATATCAGAGAAATTTCCCCCGGGATACCAGATCAGAGAAAGATAGAAGGGGCAGGGGGGAGGGGGGGTTGCTCTGCTGAAAAAAAACAGATGGGAAAATTTGAGAAAATGGGAAAGGAATAGATGAGAGGGAAAAGAGACTACTAGCAGGTACATTTATCGGGAACACAAAGGGTCATTGCGTGTTTTTATAATCCCCACAAACTGCAGGGGGCCAAAAAGGAATATGAAGAGAACAGAGGGGAATGGTGGACACATTGCGGGTGGAAGAAGAGCCACTCCCGCAGAGCAAAGTTGCTGGTTAGGGGGATTTTAACCACAGGGAGTTTACTGGGGAAAAAACCGGAGCCACATGGGGGCCCGAAACATGGAGAGCCCGGATTAGTGTTGCTGGAAAAACCCCTGCACCCAAAATGTTAAGGACCTCCCCAAATAGAGGGGAGGGGAACCAGCAAGATTTGGGCCCTTTTGTTCCCCTGGGCCTCAGATTTGAACACAAGTTGAGAGTCCCCCCAGGGGCTAGCACCACTGGTTCTGTGCTTTGAAACATATAGAGCGCAAGGGAGAAAAACAGGAGTTGAATGGGGAAAAACCTGACTTTTAAAAAAGGGACACATGGGTTTAAGATCTTCCCGCTAAGGTCCAGTGGGACAGAGAACTGCAGGAAAACCCTAAATGAAATGATGGGAAAAGAAAACAAAATGCAAAGGGGGCAGTGGAAAGGTTTTTTCCCCAAAGGGCAACAGTAACAAAGGGAAGACCGAAAAGAGCCCCCGGGTTTTCCCGACGGTGTAAGGAGGGAAAAAAAAAAGTGCAATAGAGAATGGAAAAAATACAGAAGGGAGGAAACACGAAA
>NC_069400.1:85884590-85903608 GCF_026875155.1 Cherax quadricarinatus | reverse complement strand
GGGGACTCCGTCCGCTAATGTTTTACAGGAAAAAAAAAAAATTTGAGTCTTACACAAGGTATGTGTGATGTCGCAGGGTTATTTATCTGGGATCTGACGAGTAGCGTAAGTACTGCGTTAATGTGCTCACTCTATAGATGGGGTCAGAAAATATGTAAATGCTAGTGTGCTAGAGAGAGAGAGAGAAAAGGGGAGAGAGAGAGAGAGCAGAGAGAGAGAGAGAGAGAGAGAAGAGAGAGAGAAGAGAGAGAGAGAGAGAGAAGTACTTTTTAAAGGTAACGAATAAGGATATAAAGGGCGTACTGGAAACAATAGTAAAGAAAAGGCAAACTTTTCCCACGGACTTGGTAAAGCTCTAACAGAGCGCAATGTTATCCCAGTAAACTCTTGTGCAACGCTTGTCTCTCCATCACTAGTCTGTTGTAATGTGGGAGTAGCCACACCTGTAGAAGTCAGTGATATTAGAAGACTCAGAGGATAAGCTGCAGTGGTTTTAGGAGAGACCTGGAAGAGTGTGTAAAAAAATAAAGATAAAAGTGAAGAAAATATGTATAGGTATTGGGGGAATCAATGACTGGAAATTAGTTTAGAAAAAAATATGAACGACCTGAGTGAACTTTCTTCAGGGTGAACATCACAGCACAAGGGCCTGTAAAGGGTGAGGTAAATCCCAGAGGACGTAAGTATGAGTTGTTTTGTTTAAACTGAGGAAAGAAAGCAACATGTAAAGAAAGCAAGGAGGAGGAAAGAAAGCAACATGTAAAGAAAGCAAGGAGGAGGCAGTAGAAATATCGTGTCTGCGACAAATGCATTTCTGAAATATTCTGCAGAGAAACAGAAGTGAAAACTGAAGATCCAGGAGAAGAAGAGAAGCAATGAAGCCTAAATGCCATCATGTGGCGGGGACAGATTACAATTTGGCCAAGAACGAGTACAAATCTAAAATTGGGGGTATCACGATTGTAAACAAATCACAGAATGAGCGGAGGTTCCAACAAATTATAGGCAAGTCCTAAAATACACAAGCCAATTTCAAGACTCGCTCCCCATGGATTCGAACCCCACCCGTTCTGTGATGTGTTGAAAAGAGGAGGAGGAGTAGAGGACCTCAGCATCCACCAGACACATGTGTTAGATCTGAGTGAAGGCAAGAGGTTTAAGGAATTAACATGTTATCTAAGCGTAAGCATTGTAATATCTAGGTACGGATTGAAGGAAACCGATAAACCGGATTTGAGAGTTTTGGAGGTGAGAAGTACAGCGCCTGCAGTTTGAAAACCGGGATGAAGTGTGGCTGTTAGATGGGTCATCACTGTATAAGGACGTCTGTACCAGCTTGGAAAAAGGGAGCGACGGTTAAAGTGATGGTGAATCTGTTTTCTTCCTCGGGTCGCCCTGACGTGTAACGTCACAGTCCATGTATTTTCCCTCCAGCATTTTCTCTTGCCCTTTAAGTTTTCTCACACTTCATCACTATTATCCCTCTCTTCTTTACGTTGCCTCTTATCATCAATATTTTTTCCTTCTATCTCTCCTTCAGATTCTCTCCGCCTCGGTAAACTCTGTTTCTAAAGAAATATATATATATATATATATATATATATATATATATATATATATATATTATATATTATATATATATGATATATATATATATAATAGATAGTGGATTAAAAAGGCTTCAAGGAAGAATATTTGGATTTCTTCCTGAAGTCGTTTGAATATTCCACTTCCCCTACCACCCCATCTTTTATATATATTATTTTTTTACCAATAGAATATTTTATTACATAAAGGTACAGAAGA
This sequence comes from Cherax quadricarinatus, assembly GCF_026875155.1. Classification (NCBI taxonomy): domain Eukaryota; kingdom Metazoa; phylum Arthropoda; class Malacostraca; order Decapoda; family Parastacidae; genus Cherax; species Cherax quadricarinatus. The sequence goes on along the minus strand of NC_069400.1, from coordinate 85,901,802 downwards.
TAAAGGGTACATTTTGATTAAAGGGGGCATATAAGGTACATGTTGTTAGGTGTATCACCGTTTAAAAGGCGAAAATCTCATCCAGTTCCTCAGAGTGGGGCGTGGGGGCCCAAAATCAGCAGGCATTACCCTTTGAACAGCCGCACTGAGCCGCGGGAACAGAAAACTAGTGCCCTGGGTCCCTAGTTCCCTGATGAGTCTTTTTCCCAGCCCCTTTAAAGGAAATTTAGATGCACTCTTTTCCCTGAGCCAAGGGTCTCTGAGCTATGGGAAAAAAACATAAAATGATGGGCAAGTTCTCCATTTTTTCGAGACTTTTGGACCCCAAAAGCGGGCAGCTGCCCCCCTTCCCCCGGGTGTATTGGGATAGGTACAGCCAAGGTAGTCACTGTATAGTCCCAACCCCCGCTTCCCATCTGTCCAGGCTTAAAGGGGTGATACCATCTGGACGTTTGGCTGCCATCAGATCTGCTATTTGGGGTGGCTCCCTTACTGCGGGGGGCACCGCTGTTTGAGGTCCTCTTCATAATTTTTAATAACCCTCAGTTTGCAATTTTTCCTCGGTTTACGGCACAAAAGACGAGGGGCCCCGAACGGTTGCTTTACGCCACAATACCCCTGTGTTCGGCGAGAATAGGGGCGCAAGTGAAGGGAAAACCCCGTACGGATGGTCTGTGGGTCGAGGCGGGGCCCAAGGTGGATTTGGGGAACACCCAAACAGAAAGTCCCCGCATGGGGGGTCTCATGCCAGGAGGGGGGCTCTATCCCCCCTGACACACCTGAAGCATGATGAGGTTTTATTTCCACATTACTCCCAGTGCGTTGTTTTAGTTTTTTGGGGGGAGAGGTCTGGTTCAGAGCCCTTAGATTATCCCGATCATTGCTCCGTTAAATGATTTTTGGCCCTGGACTCCAATTTTCCCAAAGATGTTCGGGAAAATCCTGCTACAAGCTTTTGGGATGCAAACACGGGCAAAAAGCAGGTAACGCAATCTGGATGTTTGCGGACACCAATGCCTCAGTCTGACTGAAGTGTAGTTGGTTCCACTCCCCGTCTTTTGGGGCAGTGGTCTAGTGGCTAACGCGACGGGCTGGAGTTTTGGACTCTATGCCCGGGGGGTTCAACCCCCGGCCCCGGGGGTATGGTTTGTTTGCAATCGTGTCATTACGTTTCTTGAGTCTTCTAGAGTAAGGTCTACCTTACTCTAGAACTAAAAGAAAAGACTCTAGAAGACTCTTTAAACTTGCCTCAAAAATACTGTCATTTTCTGCAGTATGGGGTTTTTCATATGAAGGTGCACTTAAAAAATATGTCAACCTGGCAGACCAAGCATTTTGTGAAAAGGGTACAAGGCATCAGGGGTGCCCAGTTTGCCTATTCGTTGTTCCATTCTCCTTAACCTTCCAATTTCTCCTGAGAATTGTGTCAAGGCATTGCTTCCCGGGGTGCTCCCAAGAACTATTTGTGGGGGCAATGACTGTGTCCTGGTAGTTTTGATCTCACTGCATTTTTCACTTTTTTGATGACTGAGGTTTTCGCATTTGATGGATTCAGGACGAGACCCTTTTTCCCTGTCCCGGTCATTACCTGTGAAAGGGTCATGTAGGGGGGGACCCCTTTGTACCTGCTAGTGTGCCATAACTGGGAAACCAGTTTTTTAGCCGCTGGTCGTCGACGTGATTTCCCCAACTGCTATACAAAGAGAAATGGTTGAAGGGGATCTCCTTGTTGGAACCCTCCGATGATTTTGATTTCATGCTCCCCAAAAAGAGAAGCATTGATTCCTTGCTATCCCCAGCTGAAAAAAAAGGGGAAGAGACCAGGGAAATGTTTTGTACTCCCGCAAATACCAGTCCTTTTTTGGGTGATTGAACGCATTCTTAAAATTTAAAATTTTTACCACTGCTTTGTCCCGGAGGTTTTTTGATTCCCCTTGTTGCTGAACCCCGCTTCATTTCCCTTGAGAGCCCCCCAAAGCCAATGGTTTGGGTTTTGAAGATCATGGTGCCTGGCACGAAACTTCGAACGCAGCTTTGGATACGGGGGCTGTGTTGCCTACTGCAATTGGCCGAATTCCTCCATCCTCTTTTTAAGTCCCAAAAAGGTTGCACCAAAAAAAAAGGTTAATTTTCATCGGAATCAGCCCGCCAAGGAATGTTGCAAACCCTTTGTATCTCTAAAAGGGCAGTGTCTTGAAATTTTCCCCCCATAACTGGTTTAACCATTCCTTTTAAAATGCTGGGCCTTTTTCCAGTGAAACCCCCCAGCAGACCCAGAGGGGAAAGACATTATTGCTTTGTAATGTCTGAGTCTTCCAAATCAATGGTTCCATGGGGGACAGAGGTTTGGAATTTTGGGTGCCCTGTTTCCCCTGGCGGGGTGCTTTCCTCTAATGCTTCACCCGTGTCGCATCCCGGGAACAACTGTTCTTCACTGGAAATTTAATTCTGACCCCCCACTGTGTTGCCCCTTCAATTTTCTTGCATCCTGGACTCTGACTTTTTTCACTGCAGTAGAGTGGTGGGGGTTCTGCCTCCCCCTTTTTTGTTTTTGAGGGGGAAGGCAAAATGAGGTTACAACTCTAGGAAAATTTTCTAAATTTTTTTATCATTGAGGCTAGCCTCTTTCCCCTTTCCCTTCCGGCACACTAACAGACAGCCAAAAAGTAGCAAGTTGTGCCTGCCCTTATGGTTGGTGGGGCATTAAGATAGTGGAACCCTCGTTTACTTTTTTTCGGGTCTGTAAGTTTCCCAGTGGTGTGGGCGGGGTGCTTTGGGGAAAATGTGTGAGTGTCCTCGACCCGTTGTTTTTAAATTTCTTCCAAGGATTGTCTGATGAGTGAAACTTTGGAGTGGGGGTTTAGGTGCCTGGGTGGCTCTGGCATCACTTCCACAGGGGACATCCTGAACCAGGGCAACTACCGTGTTTCGGGGAAAAACCTTTGGTTGAGACAACGAAGCTGTAAGCATGACCCCAAATTTCCCTCCTAGTATTGCCCGGGCCTGCCATTTCCCCGGTGCTTTCTTCCTCCTGGTTTGGCATCCAATTTAAAAAAAGGGAAAAACTTACGACGACGTTTCGGTCCGACTTGGACCCTTTTAAAAGTCACACACACCAACCACCACACACACACCATAAATATATATTTATATAATTTTGGTAGTAAGTTTTGGGAGACGCAACCCCCAGGGAGGTACTACTCCACCAAATGAGTGTAAAAAGATAGGGCCTTTAATTTTTTTACATGTGGTAGGATTGATGATGTCTTTTTCTGTCCATAAATATGCAAGATTACAGTATGTCTTGCACTTTACTTCACTTTGGTCACACTGCAAAAATCATATACAATTTATTATACACACTCATCTGAGTTTTTTTTTATTTATCTTTAAAAGTTTTTGGTCTTATTACTTTTCCTTTTTATCCATGGGGAAGTGGAATAAGAATCTTTCCTCCCTAAACCATGCTGTTGTAAAAGTCAACTAAAATGCCGGGAACAAAGGGGGTGTAACCCCCTTTTTCCCGTAAAGATTACTAAAAAAAAATAAGAAAAAAATTTGCCCAAGGGAAGTTGAAGTGCGTGGAGTTGTGCAAATGTAAGAAAAGATGTTGTGGTGTTAAATGAAAGAAGCTGGTGTCCCGGGTTTAAGTGAAAACAAAATGAAGGGGTGGGGAGTTTCAATGGAGAGGGAAAAAATGGGATTGGCAGGGGGTTTTAAATAGGTTAGAGCTAAAGAAGGGTACAATAAAAGTTGAAGGATAAGCTGTGGCAGGGGAAAAAAGGGTATAAATGTATTAATTCAAAGGGTTTTGGAGTAAATAAAGAAAGGAGTGAAAAAATGGGTAAAAAAGGGGTGTAGCACCTGGAGAAAGAAAAGTGTAGGGAGGAGAGAGATTTTGGGGAAATGTTTTAGTAATGCGTGGGGATTTTGAATAAGGTGAAGTAAAAGGGGGTTGGGGATTTCAATGCTTTAAGTGGGTAAAAGTTTTGGGGGGGGGGGAGTGAGGTAAATTTGGGGTGCCAGGGGGTAAAGTAAAGGGGGGGTCTTTAATTGAGCTATGTGTAGAAAAGATTTTGGGAATAAATAATACATATTTTATGAAAAAAAGGATAAAAAAATATAAAAGTATGACGTAGCACGTTTAAAGAAAAAAGGTTTTTTTAGATTAGTATTGGTGGATAAAAGGGTTTTAGGGGAGGCCCAGGTGAATGTTTTTAGAGGGCAACTGAATTCGGTCATTATTGTTGTATACGTTAGAGTAAGAGGTAGATGGGAAAAAAGGAAGGTGGCAACAAAAGTAAAGGGAGGTGAAAGTGTATAAACTAAGGGAGGAGGAAGTTCGGGTGAGAAAAAACGACTATTGGCAGAAAAGGGGGGGCTAGTGAAAAGATGAGAAGGGGGGGGTTGAAGAGGGTTGGAAAAATTTTTAAAAAAGCTTATTAAAAATGTGGGGCAGAAGTTTGTGGTTTTTGGAGGGGGGGGCAGGAGGAAAGAAAAGGGCTGATTTGGGGGGAATGGGGAAGTAAAGGGTGTGTAAAAAGAAAAAAAGGGACTTATGAGAGGTTTTTTTCAAGCAAAGTTTTAGAGAGCGATATAGGAGAGAAAAGAAAGGTAAAGAGAGTGGTAAAGAGTGCAAAGGAGGCAATGATAGAGTGGGGGGGAGGGATGTCAAGAAATTTTTTGAAAAAAAAAAAAAAAATTTGGGGGTGAGTTTAAAAAAGTTAAAAAGCAGGGGAAAAATATGGGTTTTTCAGTTAAAAACAGAGTAGGGGGGTTTGTAGATGGGGAGAGGAGGTATTAGGGAGAGGGCCCAGAATATTTTGAGAACTTTTAAAAGTTTAAGGAAGAAAGAGAGGCAGTAATTTATGCACTGGTCAGGGGTTTTTACCATCTTTTTGGGGTGAAAAAACAAATATAAGTGGGGGGAGGTAGTGAGGCATTAGTAAAAAAGGGGGGTTTTAAACAGCTGGCTGATGGGGTCATGACAGAAATTTAAAAGAGGGGGGAATTGGTTTGGAGTGGTTGGTATTTTTGTTTAAAAAAGTTGAAAGAGGGGAAGGTACCTAGGGGGTTTGGGGGAAGAATGTATAGTCCCTTTTTAAAGAGAAAGGGGACAAAAAAGAGACTGTAAAATTATGAGGGAAAAAGTTTACTGAGTTCCAGGAAAATTTTACGGTAGGGGGTTTTAATTTTAAAAGAATTGAGGTAAGACAGAAAAATAGGATGCGAAGAGCAAGGAGGTTTTAGAGTGGGTGGGGGATTGAGATCATTTTTAAAATTGAAGCAAAATGGAACGTATTTGATAAAGGGGGGAAGTTTTTATGCATTTAGGGTTTAGAAAAAGGCATATAAGAGTGGACAGAGGGCAATGTGGAGAGTTGCAATTGGAATAGGTGGTAAGATTAAAAAGCTTAAAGAGTTTTTATGAGGATAGTGAGGCCCGGTTGGGGTGTGAGAAGAGAGGGGGACTACTTCCCCTTTAAAAAAAAGGTCTTAGAAGGGATGTGTAATGTACCCCTGGTTTTTAATTATTTTTAGATGGGGATGTAAAAGGAAATAAATGCAGGGGTCGGGGGGGGGTGGGGTTAAAAATTTTTGGGGATCAAATTCAAAAGGGAATTGACACAGTTACTTTTTTCTGATGATACTGGCTTACGGGAGATTCTAAAGAAAAATTTCAAAGGGTTGTGGGTGGGGGTTGGGGAAAGTGGAAAAGGGAGAAATTGAAAGTAAATAGAAAAGAGAAAGGTGATGGGGTATAAAATGATTTAGTAAGAAAAAATTGGTATCAAATGGGGGGAGGAGTAGGAAAAAGGGATTTTTTTCAGATATTTGGGGAGTGACGTGTCGGCGGATGGATTTATAAAGGAGGGGGGGTAATCATAGAATTGATGAGGGAAAAAAGGTGAGTGGTGCGTTGAGTAAAAGTGGAGTCAAAAAACTTTATCTATGGAGGCAAAAGAAGGGAAGTATGAAGTTAGTAGTCCAACACCTTATAGGGGGGTGTGAAGCTTGGGGGGTAATGCAGCAGCGAGGAAGGGTTTTGGAGGCAGGGGAGTTTCCCGTTTAAGGGCAATGTGGGAGAAAATATTATGCAGAAAATTTCGGAGTGTGGAAATTAGGAAAAGGTGTGGATTAATAAAAGTTTAGCAGAGGGCAAAAGAGGGTTGTTGAGGTGGTTTGGTCTTTTAGAGAAAATGAATCAAAGAAAAATGACAGGGAAAAGCATAAAAATTAAAGGGGGAAGGAAGGCGGTGTGGGGTCTTCCTCGAAAGGGTTGGAGAGAGGGGGTAAAGGAGGTTTTGTGGGCAAGGGGTTTGGGGTTCCAGCAAGCGTGCGGAGCGGTTAGATAGGAGTGATGGAGACGAAGGGGTACTTGGGCCCCGCGATCTGTTGGGTTGGGCAGGGAAATTTTAGTGAAGGGATTAGGGGAAACCAGTTATTTTCATACAGTGGGATTGAGCCCGGAAAGGGGGAAGTATAACCTGCCTTTAAAAGGGGGGGTTTGGGATTTGGCATTTTGGGAGGGGAATTTGTGTTCTTTATATGTGTATGCTTCAAAAAGTTGATTCTGAGCCCCTGCAAAAAACGTGAAATGTGTTTGGGGTTAAAAGTGTTAAATGTAAGAAATAAAAACATGACAAGGAAACACTGCAGAAGGCCTAGGCCCATGCGAGGGGGTCCAAGTTCCTACGGCTTAACCCAATGACCCAGCCTAGTAGGTCAGTAAATTGATTTAAGGGAGGAACACGGCAACCGACCTGGTAGCACAAGCTTCAGGTCCAAAATCACACCCCCCACATCCACTCATGTATTTTTCCAACCTATTTTTTAAAACTACAAACGGGGGATTTTTTTTTCTTTTTTGGGGCACCCGCCTCGGGGGGGACGGGGACTTGTTTAATAAATATAAAATATAATAATATATATAATATTATATATAATATATATATATTTATATAATTTTTAATATATTATTATTAATAAAAATATATTTAATTATTATATAAATATTTATATATATATAATAAAAAAATTTTAATTATATATATATAATATTATATATAATTTTATATATATAAATTTAATATATGTCGTGCCGAATATGTAAAACGGTCAATTAGCAAAAATCATTTAAAAAATTTAAACCCTTTTTAAAATTTTCTTTATATTTAAGATAATTTTTTAAAAATTTTTTTTTTTAAAAAAATTTAAATTGCAACCAATAAAACTTAAAAAAACACCAACCTAAAAAACAAAACAAAAAAACCCCCCCAAAAAAAAAATTTTTAAATTTTTTTCCAAAAAAATTTAACAAACAAACACAAAAAAACTATCAAAAATTTTCCAAATTATTCTAACAAATTTTTATTTTAAGGCAAGGGCGTTACAAAGCCTCGAATTTGCAGGCAAAATTATTTTTAATTTTTATATAATATAATATTTATATAAATTTATATTTATTTTAAAATATATATATATTATATATATAAATATAATATATAATATATATATGTCGTGCCCAAAGGCGAAATTGCGATCAGGCTTAAAAGCAAAAGTCTTTCCAATAGACAAGTGAAAATTTTTTGTATGCAATAATTGCCAAAATCATTCTAAAACCCAAGAAAAAAATATATTTCACTGGGTTTGTTGTATTAAAAAATTTTGTAAACAAATCTAAAAATATTTAGTTGATTTGGCTAAAAAAATTGCGCTTGTTATAATAAGGTTTGGTAAATTTTTTAAGTTGCTTTTGGTGCAAAATTATAAATTTTTTTCGTCAACATTAAAGAAAAAAAAAAAAATCTTTAAAAAGTATAAAAGAAAATTTTAGAAAGGGCTTAAATTTTAAATGAGTTTGCTAATTGACCTTTTACAATTTGGCACGACAAAAATTTTATATATATAAAAATTTTATTATAATATATATATATATATTATATATATATATATATAAAATATGTGTGTGGGTGTGTGGGGGTGTGGTTGTGGTGTATCACCTAATTCACCTAATTTGGTTTCAGGGGGGGGCGAGATAGCTCCTAGCCCCGCCTCTTTACTGTCGCTATGTCCTCTCTCTCCCTTTTCTTCCTAGCTTTGTCATCCTCTTCTTAAAAAATTGTTTTTGGTTCCTGCCTCCACACTTCACTTTCTAGGTATTTCCCCTTGTGACAACTCTTGACTGAAAAAAACTTCCTAAATTCCCGTGATGTCTGAGTCTTCACTTTCCCGTTGTGACCCCTTTCCCTGTGCCCCTCTCTGGAAAATCCTATCTCTGCCCCCCCCCCCCTTGTCTTTCCCCGCAGTATTTGTAGTCGTTATCATGTTCCCCGACCCTTTTTCCCCCTGCGTCAGTCCCATTACCCTTAACCTTTTTCCTGTAGACATTCCCCCTTTAGCTCTGGGACTAGCCCGTTGCAACCTTTGTACTTTCTCAACTTCTTGACGTGCTTGACCAGGTGTGGTTCCAGACGGGGCGCATACTCCAGTAGGGCCCAAATACCGTGTACAGGTCTTTAACGACCCTTTTTAAGGTATGGAACGCTTTCCAGGTTTGCCAGGCGCCCGATGTTGCAGCGGTTTTTTGGTTAAATTTTGGTGCTCCGATGATGTCTCGTGTTATGGTCACCCCAAGGTCTTTCTCCCTGAGGGAGGTCTGTGTCTTTGTCCCCCTAGCCTATACTCTGTCGGGGGTTTTTCTTGCCCCCCCCCAACCCAGACTCTGCATTTGGCTGGTTGAATTCGAGAAGCCAGTTGCTGGGCCCCCTGTCCCGCCTGCCCCGGTCTCTTTGCAGTCCTGCCTTATCTCGTCCCCATTTTTCTTCTCACAACTTCACGTCATTGCGAAAAGGGAACTTTGAGTCTATTCCCTTCCCTCATTCGTTCCCAAAATTCAAAAATAGACTGGCCCGAAAGACCCCTGTGGGACCCGCTGTAACAGGGGCCCCCCTGGATACCTCTTCACGTACCCTATGTTTTCTCCTCCCTGTCAGGTATTCCCTTTTCCTTTCAGTGCCCCCCTTTTACGTGCGCCTGATCTCCAGCTTTCCTAACTCTTGTGGGGAATGTGTAAAAAGGCCTTCCTGCAGTCGGGGGGAAAACGCAATCTACCCCCCCCCTCCTTGTGTCTTACTTTGTCTAAAACTCCGGGAGGTTTGTGATACAAATTTGCCTCCAAACCCATGCTGGTTTTCATTTATAATTTTTCCCTTTCCAGGTGTTCGACCACTCTCCTCCTGAAATTTCCCATGACTTTCCCACACAAAATGTCGAGACACGGGTCGTAGTTTAGGCCCTCGTTTCTGTTTCCTTTCTTAAATATGGAAAAATTAGCTGTCTTCCCTTTTCCAGGTAGTTGCCCCTTTCAAGGGATGTGTTGAAGATTGTGGTTAGAGGCACGACAGCATCTCTGCCCCTTCTCTAAGGACCCATGGGGAGATGTTTCGGCCCCCTCCCCTTTGAGGTGTCAAGGTCACAAAGACTTCTTCCCCCTCTCGTTGTTCGTAGTCTCCAACACTTTTTGGAAATTTCCCTCTTTTATGTTTCCCCTTTGTCTGTCTTCCCCCGCCCTTCCTGTTCTACTGTAAAAAAATTCCTTTAAATTCCTGTTAGCCCCCCACTACCTCCTGATCATTTTTGTGAGTTCTCCCTTTTTCCCTTTAAATTGATCACGGTCTTTGACTGTTTTTCTTCCTCCTAATTTGGCTATACAAAGTTTCGGTCAGTCTGATTTTCGATGCTAGCATTTTCATACTGTCCTGGGCCCCCCTCCCTTATGCGATACCTGGCTCTCGATGATCTCCCTTTTTCGTGTGTTCTCTGGTTTTGTACTTTTTCCATTCCTATTGCACTTTTTTTTGCCTCCTTACACCGCGGGAAACCCTGGGTGTTTCCCGGCTTCCCGTTGTTATTTGTTGGGGAAAAAACCTTTCCACTGCCCCTTGCATTTTTGTTACATATTCCATCATTTTACTTACTGGCTTTCCCGCCTGTTCTCTGTCCCCCCCCGGGCCTCCCGCGGAAGTTCTTCAACCCCATGTAGTCCTCTTTTATAGTCAAGCTTTTCCCATTCAACTCCTGTTTTCTCTCCCCTTTCAGCTCTATATGTATTCAAAGCACAGAACCACGTGGTCCTAGCTCCTAGGGGACTCTATACTTTGATGTCTCATGTCTGAGCTGCCGGGTGAACACAAGGTCCAATCTTGCGGGATCCCCCCCTCTCATTTGGGTGTGTCCTTAACATGTGGTGCATGGGGTTTTCCAGCACCCGCCCAAAATCCTGGCTCTCCTTTTCGGGCCCCCTGTGGCTCCGGGTTTTTCCCAGTCAATCTCCCTTGGTTAAAACCCCCCCATAACCAGAAAATTTGCTTGCGGAGTGAGCTCTTCTTGCCACCCAGCAAGTGTGTTCCCCATTGTCTGTTGCTCTTTTATATTTCCTCTCTTGGCTCTGCAGTTTGGGGGGTTTATACATCATGCCAATGCCACTTTGTTTTCCCCCAGACGAGTGTACCTGTTGAAATTCTTTTTTCCCCGTTCATCTATTCCTTCCTTTTCTCAAATTTTTTCCATCTTTTTTTTTACGAGCAAAGCAACCCCCCCTCCCCCCTCCCCCTTCTTCTTTCCTCATGATCTGGTATCCTTGGGGAAGTTTGCACTTTTTATTTCTCCATGAGTTTTTTCTGAAATGCTTAGGTTTTGGGGGACTTCTATTGATTTTTCTTGCCTTCCTATGTTTATTTTTTTAACCATCTGCATTTGTGTAAAAAAAACCCTTTTAAAACTTCTGTTCAAATACTGAAACTGTGTGCGGGGGGTGGAAACAGAGGGACGGAGTGGTTGGTTGGTTTGGATTTTTCAGTTGCCTTGGGGGGTGTTGGCTGGAGTCCTTCTGCAGGTGTTTCTGGGGGTGGCTTGTTTTCCTTTTGTCCGGGTTTATTCGCTCTCCTTTTTCATTTCTCCCATTTCTCCTTTCGTTTTGAACTTTTTCCTTTCATCGTTTTCCCTTTTCGTGCTGTGTTCTGTCTCGATCGGGTACACATCGGGAACTCCTGCTTGCCTCTCGCCGTGTTTTCCCTGCGGGACAGGGTTTCGGGTTGATTCGCCTTGAAAATTATTGAGGGCCGTTTCCCTTTTTTTTGTGAAAACCCCCAATTTTCGAAAATTTGCCCCCTGGGTCATGTCCCCCTCGCCATCACCCTCATGAATCTTCAAACCTTTTTTTTTCCCCCTTTCTTTTTTTATCATAAATTTCCCCTTTAGCTTTGTCTAGCCCATAGACAAACACGGATCTTTCCCCTTTCCCCCTCCCACGGGACTCCCCCTTCATCCCCTGATTGTTTGTTCCCCCGGGAGTGTTTCCCCTTTCCCTTTAGTCCCCTTCCCCGTTATGGCCCCTATGTTCTTGGTTTATCCTTTCCTGTCAGCTCCCGGCCCCCCCAGGGATCTGGGAATTTCCCTTGCACTGTCCCGTTCCTTCAATTCTTCCCCAAACACCTTCGTCCCAGTGGCCCCTGTCTTTGTTTTGGGCCCCCTGTGGGTTGACAGGACCTCTGCTACAGTTTAGTTTCATGCTTTCTTTAGCCTCTTGTCTGTGTTTGATGTAGCCATTGCCCATGCTACTTCTTAATATCTTGTCTCTGTCTGTTTCAGATGTTCAGCTCCCTTCTAATCTCTCTATCTTGATTTCTGCTGCTGTGGGGTGTTGCTTTTCCCCCATCGATTCTGCTGCTAAACCTCTCTTCCTCTTTTCCTTTCCCGATCTAGTTCCTTCCCCGTCTTCCTCCCCTTTTTTGGGCTCTCCCCATTCCCCCCTCCCAGATTCCCTTTGGGGCCCCTTTCCTCATCCCCGGTTAGGGGGGGGGGGGAACAGTGGTTAGGGGGAGGGGGTGGATGGTTGTGGGGGGGGGAGGGGAAAGTTATTGGAAAGGGAGAGATAGTTGGGGAGGGGGTTAGATGGTTTGGGGAAAAGGGGGAATATGGTTTGGAGGAGGGGAAGGATGGTTATTGGGGGGAGGGAGGTAGTTGGGGGGGTTAGACGGGGTTTGGGGAGGGGTTAGGGGGTTTGGGGGGGGATTTGGTGGTAGGTAGGTGGTTAGGGAAGGGGGGGAAGTGGTTAGGGGAGGGGGGGGGGGTACGTGTTTTATCAAGGTTTGTGGGCAAGTGGTGGGGGTGTTGGGGGGGTGGGGGTGTGTGTGATGTGGTGTGTGTTGCGTTGGTGTGGGGTGTGGTGGGTGTGTGTGTGTGTGGGGTGTGTGTGTGTGGTGTGTGTGTGTGGTGTGTGTGGTGTGTGTGTGTTGGTGGTTGTGTGGGGATGTGTGGGTGTGGTGTGGGTGGTGTGTGTGTGTAGTGTTGTGGTGGTTGTGTGGTGTGTGTGGTGTGGTGTTGGTGGTGTGGTGCGTGGTGCGTGTGGGGGTGGGTTGTGTGTGGTGTGTGTGGGGTGTGATTGGGGGTGTTTAAAGTTGTGAGGGGTGATGTGTGGTGTGTGTTGTGTGGTGTGGGTGTGTGTGGTGGTGTTGTGTGTTGGGGTGGTGTTGGTGTGTTGGTGGGGTATATGTGTGTGGTTTTTTGGGGTGTGGTGTGTGTGTGTGTGTTGTGTATGTGGTTTGTATGTATGTGTGTTTTTTGGGGTGCATGTAGTTGGTGTGTTGTGTTGTGTGTGTACTCACCTATTTTTTTCCCCCCTATTTGTGGTTGCGGGGGGCGAGTCCTAGCTCCTGGCCCCGCCCTTCACCGGTTGCTTTCTAGGCCCCTCTCCCCCGCTCCCTGAGCTTTTCAAACCGCTTAAAACTGGATGGTTCCTGCCCCACTACGTCATTTTTCTAGGTATTCCCGCCTTACACTTATCTGAGAAATACTTCCCACTTTTTCCCGACTCATTTGTGTCCCTTCAAAATTCCAATTTTGGCCCTTGTTTTTTGTCCCCTCCCGGAAATCCTTCTTTGTCCACCTTGTCTATTCCCGCGTTTTTAAATTTGTTATCATGTCTCCCCTGCCCTCCCGTCCCCCCGTGAGGGCAGGCCCATTTCCCTTAATCTTTCTTCTAGGCATTCCCCCCTTTGCTCGGGAAATAACCTTTTCGCAAAACCCTTTTTACTTCTCTAGTTTCCGACTGCTTTATCAAGTGCGGGTCCAAACAGGTGCTGCATGTGTGTGGTGTGTGTGTGTTTTGGGTTTGTGGGGTGTTGTGTGTGTGTGTGTGTGTGTGTGTGTGTGTTGTGTGTGAGTGTGAGTGTGTGTGGTCACCTTGTGTGTGTGCTTGGGGTTGAGGGAGGGGGGTGGGGGGGGTACGTTTTTGGTTAAAAGATTGTCTGGGGCACAAATTTTGTTCTTTATTTTTTCCCATTATCTACTTCTCCACTTATTCCCCTTTTTTGGGTTTTTCGGATTAATTGTTCGGGTTAAAATTATCTTTCCTTGTTCACATTGAGAGAGGATTCCTAGTTTCCCAATATTTTTATGCTAATAACACCGGGAACACTGCCCGTGTGTGTGTTGAGGGTGTTTGTGTTGGTGTGTGTGTGAGAGAGTCTTTTGCGGGGGTTTAAAGACTGGCCGCAACTTCTTTTGGGCCCCGACACAACCCTCCTGGGGCCTGGCCCTAGCACGTTTAAGTTTTTCCCCCAAAAGCTTGTCCCAAACCCACCTTCTCACACTCGTCAACACATTTCTCTATGTTTTTATGCATTTTATTCAATTTGGTAATAACTTTCGGGTGAGTGATCAGATCAAACATATGCAAGGCCAGCCAGGGCCCTCAATGCAAAACCACAAAAGGGGAATAAATGGGGACAGGCCAGCTGCTATGCGAAGCGTCGTACGTAGGCCTTAAATCCCCATTTTGGAGATCCTTCACCGTGGATTATAACCATTATTTTCCATACATCCCCCTTCCCCCGCGTTTTTACCTTTTATGAGATAGATACACTTCAATTTAAACACTTCACTTTATATGTATAATGGAACACAACTTTTCGTGACGTCACTTCTTCAGACCTTTCCCGCTACCAATGTGGCAACAGCCCCTTAAGACCCCCAACGGTTTGCGCTTTAAAATATTTGTTTCAGTTTTCCTCCACTTTTTTTAGCTAATAATTTTTAATTATCACTCGTAGATTTTTCACTGACGTTCCACTACCATGTTCTGCTAACTGTTATTGAAAGGCCTACAACGCTAAGGATCTCGGACCCTTGTTACCTACGTCTTCACCCCACGGACCCACGCTAGTGGGATTGGTGTAAAATTAAAATATTTGTTGTTGGGGGTGTGTGTGTGTGTGTGGTACTAAATTTTGGGTACTCACCTATTTGAGGTTGCGGGGTCACCAACTCCGGGCCCCTGCCTCTTCATGTCGCCATAGGCACTCTCCCTAAAAACCATGAGCTTTATCGACTCGCTTAAAGCTATTAGGATCCTGCCTCCATCATCTCTTCCCAAACTATCCATTCCTGATACTCTGTGGCTGAAGAATATTTCCAAAACATCCCTGGATTCACTGTTCTTCAACTTCCAACTGTGCCCCTTGTTGTTTTGGTCCAGTTCTGGAACATCCTGTCTTTGTCCACCTTGTAAATTCCTTCAGTTTTTTGAAAGTCTTTTATCATGTCCCCCCCTATCTCCCCGTCCTCCAGTGCGTCAGGTTGATTTCCCTTAACCTCCCCTCTGGGGACATACCTCTGCCGGGACTATCTTGTGGTAAACCTTTGACTTTCTTAGTTTCTTTACAGTTTGGCTAGGGTGGGTTCCAAACGGGGTGCCGCTACCCCAAATTATGGGCCTAACTACACGGTTTACAGGGTCCTGAACGACTCCTTATTAAGATGTGGGAATGGTTCTGAGGTTTGCAAGGCGCCCATAGCTGCAGAGTTTTTTGGTTGATGTGTGTGTGTGTGGGTGTGTGTGTGTGTGGTTTTGGTGTGTGTGTGTGTGTGTGTGTGTGTGTGTGTGTGTGTGGTGGGGTTGTGTGTGTGTGTGTGTGTGTGTGTAGAAGTGATTGCCCCAAAAACGCTGATCACTGACAAAAAGGTTGGTCCTGACTAAAAGACTGTAAGCTCACAAAAAGGCTGTCGCAAATAAAAGATTGATCACCCGACAAAAGATTACCAGATTACTAAAAGCGTCACTGAATAAATGATGGCTGCTAGTACCTGTTCTTTTTTAGGGTGGTTGCCCCGTTTGTCGCCAAGTGCGGCGAAACAGTCTGGAGGCAAGATGGGTCAGGAGGCTAGCATACATAAAGATGGGTGGTTGCTATACAATCTGAAGGCTGGGTACAATAAGGGAGACTTACTACAATCCGGATGGCGAAAAATATCGGGGTTTTGGGAAAAAAACAATGCTGGTGGCTTGATAAAAATTTGTTTGGGTGACACAATCTGTTGGGGGGGATGCGTGTGGGGGGTTGGTGGTTGCCTGCTTGGTCTAAGAGCCCGCCCGCCTCCTTCCAATCTGGAGGGAAACCCGTGCATCGTTTTCGGAGCGTTAGATAAGGGGCCCCGCCTCTGGCAGGGTTTGTGCTTCTGCTCCACGCAATCCCGGAGGGAAAAATGCTTCGGAAAGGAAAGGAGGAGGAGGGGGAGAGGGGGAGGAGGGGGCAGGAGGAGGCAAGCGTTTGATACCCCCCCGGGGAATGTAAAAAGTTCCCAACGAGGAGTGGGGGCAAGCCGAGGGTTTGGGTTAAAGGGGGTCGTTGGGGCTGCGTGTACCCTTTCTCCCCCCGTCTAGTTATTTAAAATTTCCCAAATGTAGGGATTAAAGTACATCCGAGCTGGGGCACCCCCCCAGCTCTGAGGGCTGGATGAGATTTTGCCTTATAATCAAATCAAATCAAATCAAATCAAGTTTATTTCCATAAGGATTAAAATGTGGTTTACAAATTTGGTTTTTTGGGTGGTTTACAGTTTTAAAATACTAATTACAGGGGGGGCCCAGTAGAACACCAAGCATGGTAGGCTTTTGGGTAGTTTTAGATTAATTTTTAAACTTTAAAATATTACAAATTTGAGGTAAGTTGGTTTATGGCTAAGTGACAAAATACTAGTTTTGGTTTAGCAAGTAATGCTTTTGTTTTAACAATACATAGTTTCATATTGGAACACGCGTATCAACATTACCGTATATGCCCCCTTTTATCAACAATGTATCTCTTAAATCTTTTGTCCCATATTTTAAAAAAATATTCCTATTGGTAAATATTTAATATTTATATATATATATATAAAATTTTATATAATATATAATAAATATATTTTTTATATATATATTTATATATATTTAAAATATAATATGAAAAGATGGGGGTGGAGAGGAAGGGGAAAAAATTTTCAAACGGCTTCGGAAGAAACCCAAAAAAATTTTCTTCCTTGAAGCCTTTTTCCCACTTCTCCGAGGCTATGGGTCCCCAATTTACACCAGGGTGGCCCCATTTATAATGACACAATGTGGTCAACGACTCATTAAAAAAAACCCCTTTTTTCACGGATGCCCAGCCGGAGGGGCCCCCCACTAGCAGCCAACAATACCAACAACTCACCAAACCGCCCCGCGGGACACCATTATCCTTGGAAAAATGGTAAGCTTTTACATGGGGCTATCCTTGTGTCCCCACTGGCTGCACCTATATTCATCCAGGTGGGGCACAGGGAGGAGCTGTGACCCCAAAGGGGGGAGTACAAGATCCAAAATACAGGGACAAAGCCAAGAGTATCAAATTGTCCCCCGTGGGGTCAGGACCTTGGGATATGGGGGAAAAAAAAGCCACAGTTTCCCTTTAAAAAATTGGGTTCCAGACTCATCGACACCCCCCCGGGGCCCCAAAAGGCAGCCCCCCTTCATGTTCCGCACCTCAGCGTGCAAACCAAGGGGAAATGCTTGTGCATACTTAGCTCGCATCCAGCCTCGGAGGAGCTGAGGAAATTCATGATCTTGATACATTGTCCCCTTGTATCATGTTATGTTTTTTTCTGAAAATGTTCACTAGAAATAAAAAAAATTTGGGGGTGGTAGGGGAAAAAATTTCAAACAGCTCCGGGGAAACCTTGAGTTTTTCCCCGAGGTAGTTTATTGTTTCTCTGAGGATGGGGGCCCCAACCCCTTAGAGGTGGGACTTTCCCTAATATATATAATAATATATTATATATATATACGGGTCCCCCGCTTTTCGTAGTTCCAGGCAATCATAAAAAATTTGCCAATCGTTGGGGTATTTTTTGT
>NC_069400.1:85866153-85884090 GCF_026875155.1 Cherax quadricarinatus | reverse complement strand
CAAATTCTGAAAGAAATTTTTTTTTTTTTATTTTTTTTTTTTTCAAAATTTCTTGGCCCCACTGGGGCACGCACCCCTTCAGATTTGGCCTTGGACCCTGAAAGGGTTAAGTACTTTCTGCATGCAGATCTAAATGTCGTCCACTTCTGTACAGACATTGTCATGCTGAAATATAATATCTTATCTATTGTGTCTTTACAACCTTGGTGATTTGGGGTTGTTTAGTCTATTACTTTCCTTTACGTTTTTGTATTTCCACAAACTATACACTGTGGTACAGGTCCGCCATCACAAATCCGGCAATCAGTTATTCGGTTCCTTCAGTTATTCGGCACTAATTTTGGCTAGCATAATTTCAAATTTTCAGGGTCGCCACACCAACCTGCTGGTAATGTTTGGTGGTGCTACTTGCTGCATAAGTCATTCCAATTTCTTTTTCTCCATTTATTGTTTTAACTTGCTTACTTTTAGCCCTAGCCATGGTTCCAATGAATAAAAGAAATGCTTCTCATTATGTAAAGCACCTACACAGTACGTTATCCTTTAAAGATAAGGTGGCTTTGAAGCCACTGTCGGTTGCCATGAGCTCAGTCTCACGAAGCAGGAGAATATGCTTTATTATTACGCTAATATCAACACTACAGCTTATTTGCCTATCACAATTTATCTAATATGACATAAGAAACAATATAAATAACATAAAACATGTTAAATACTCCAGAATGAATAATATTTGGCATAATACCGAGCAGTTCGACGGAGGTATGAAGAGGATATGGTATACAAATACCATTCTCCTATCCCTGTCTTGGGGCTTATATTAGAGAAAACGGAGTGTAACACAGGGCTAACTGTGATACACACTCGTACTGCACCATAAACCTGAAACAAAAAAGTTATTTTCTCTATTTAGATTATCACACATAGCAGCATATGTGTAGAGAACCTAGGATAACCCCAAAAAAGTCAACGTGGCTTATTTTTAGTACCTGGCTTGGGTTAGCCATATATGATTTTTTGTAAATATTCGATTCCCAGCCAGGGTAGAAACATTAGGCATATTTCTTTACACCTGTTGTCTATGTTTACCCATCAGTAAATGGGTACCTGGGTGTTAGCCGACTGGTGTGGATGTTATCCTGTTATTCTTGAAATACTCTGCATAACAAGTGTCTTTCTATGCAGTAGTATGTCACTGATGTCAGTTTGGCCTGTATACCTTGTACATGTATGTGTAGTAAATAAAGATATTATTATTATTATTATTATTATTATTATTATTATTATTATTATTATTATTATTATTATTTTCTCAGTTGTTTGTTGGGTTATCTTATTCAAACTTGGGCAATGTATGATGGAAAGATACTTCTTCACGTACACCAAAAATGAAAGAAATCAAACCATAAATAGCAAGTTCACTTCTCAGCCATTAGAGGCCGCTCTACCGGTATATTTTTGTATGGTTGTTATGGTTATATTCTCATTTTTCGATCTCATTTGATAGAATGAAAGATATATTACAGAATTAGATATGATTTTGATGCTTTCATGACGAAAAGTACAGTGGTCCCTCGCTTTTTTCGTAGTTCTTGGCAATCGTAGATTTCGTATAAACATGGAATCGCTTTTCATAGTTGACTCACGAATAGTAGTTCGTCTGGGACGCATACGCACAATGTGAGCCGGGGAGGCCTCCCTACCCAGCCAGTCTGGCATTGTTTACCAGTGAGTGAAGGTCCCCTCAAGTGCTCCTACGAAATATTTCATAATATTCCACTCATTTTAGTGCTTGCAAGTACTAAATAAGCTACCATGGCTCCAAAGAAAACTCCTAGTGCCAAGCCTGTGGTAAAGAAGGTGAGAAATATGTACAGTGACAAAGTCTTGGGCCATTTTAGGGAAGTGTTAGAGACGCCAGAAACAGAGCTCTCTCCACAGTTACTTTGCAAGACAGGACTAGAGTGACTCTCAAGGTGGTCCTAGTGGCATTAAGAAACAGAGAAGAGAAGCAACCCCAGAGAAGCAATTGGTACCTGAGGTGTTGCTGGAAGGGGATTCCCCTTCCAAACTGTAAACAATCCAATCTCTCTCCTCCTCCAGTCTCCCATACACTAAGAAGAATCTCCAATAAAGGTAAGTGTTATGCTGTTAATGTTTCATTCATTTCCCATTGTATTATTTATGTACTACATGTATATTTCATGTAAAAAATTTTTTTGTTTTAATACTTCTGGGTGTCAGGAACAGATTAATTGTATTTACATTATTTCTTATGGGGAAAATTGATTTGTAAATCGTAAATTTCGTTTATAGTAATGGCTCCAGGAACGGATTAATTACGAAAAACGAGGGACCACTGTACCTTGAAATTGAGCTCACAGTAGCGAAAATGTTCTATTCTTTAGCAAAGCTCAAGAGTAAACAAATGACATCACCGTCCAATACCTGTCCGCCTGCCAGTCTAAATTCCAGTACGGAGTCAAGAATGGCTTGACATTATTTATACAATTATTACAATAATGCAGCAGTCTGCATAACAGTAAATCTTCTATTTTTTTGTCTACCTGGAGTCTACCTGGAGGGCATTCCGGGGATCAACGTCCCCGCAGCCCGGTCCACGACCAGGCCTCCCGGTGGATCAGGGCCTGATCAACGAGGCTGTTACTGCTGGCCACACATAATCCAACGTACGAGCCACAGCCCGGATGATCTGGCACCGTCTTTAGGTATCTGTCAAGCTCCCTCTTGAAGACAACCAGGGGCCTTCCCGTAATGCCCCTTGTTGCTGGTGGGAGCCTGTTGAACAGTCTTGGGCCCCGGACACTTATTGTGTTTTCTCTTAGTGTACCAGTGACACCCCTACTTTTCACTGGGAGTATGTTGCATCGCCTGCCAAGTCTTTTGCTTTTGTATGGAGTGATTGCTGTGTGCATATTAGGGACCAGTCCCTCCAGAATCTTCCAGTTGTAGATTACAATATATCTCTCTCGCCTGCCCCTCTAGTGAGTATAAGTCAAGTGCTTCCAGGTGCTCCAGTAGTTAAGGTGTTTGATGGAACTTATACGTACAGTAAAGGTTCTCTGTACATTCTCTAGCTCTGCAATTTCACCTGCCTTGAATGGGGATGTTAATGTACAGCATGGTGGCCCGGTGGCCTGGTGGCTAAAGCTCCCCGCTTCACACACGGAGGGCCCGGGTTCGATTCCCGGCGGGTGGAAACATTCCGACACGTTTCCTTACACCTGTTGTCCTGTTCACCTAGCAGCAAATAGGTACCTGGGTGTTAGTCGACTGGTGTGGGTCGCATCCTGGGGGACAAGATTAAGGACCCCAATGGAAATAAGTTAGACAGTCCTCGATGACGCACTGACTTTCTTGGGTTATCCTGGGTGGCTAACCCTCCGGGGTTAAAAATCCGAACGAAATCTTATCTTATCTTATCTTAGTATTCCAGCCTAGAAAGAATAAGTGATTTAAAAAGGATCATCATTGGCTTAGCATCTCTTGTCTTGAATGTTCTCATTATCCATCCTATCAGTTTCCTAGCAGATGTGATAGTGGCATTGATGTGGTCCTTGAAGGTGAGGTTTTTTCAGACATTACCACACCCAGGTCCTTCACATTACTTTTCCTCTCTATTGTGTGATTGGAGTTTGTAGTATACAGTGGACCCCCGCATACCGTACGCATCGCATACCGTTCAATCCGCATACCGCTCGCTTTTATCGCAAAAATTTTGCCTCGCATACCGCCCAAAAACCCGCTCACCGCTCTTCGTCCGAGACGCGTCCAATGTGCGCCCTTAGCCAGCCTCACGTGCCGCCGGTGGCATTGTTTACCAGCCAGCCTCCGCGTAACATCCAAGCATACAATCGGAACATTTCGTATTATTACAGTGTTTTTGGTGATTTTTTCTGGAAAATAAGTGACCATGGGCCCCAAGAAAGCTTCTAGTGCCAACCCTACAGCAAAAAGGGGTGAGAATTACTATAGAGATGAAGAAAAAGATCATTGATAAGTATGAAAGTGGAGTGCGTGTCTCCGAGCTGGCCAGGTTGTATAATAAACCCCAATCAACCATCGCTACTATTGTGGTACAAGCTGCTGCTGCTGTAGTACCATCTGCTGCTGCTGTAGCATCATCTGCTGCTGCTGTAGCATCATCTGCTGCTGCTGTAGCACTTGTCAGCTGCTGCTGCTGTTGTACCACCATCCCGCTGCTGCTGCTGCTGCTGTAGTACCATCTGCTGCTGCTGTAGCATCGTCTGCTGCTGCTGTAGCATCGTCTGCTGCTGCTGTAGCATCGTCTGCTGCTGCTGTAGCACTTGTCAGCTGCTGCTGCTGTTGTACCACTGTCAGCTGCTGCTGCTGCGCTGTAGTACCGTCTGCTGCTGCTGTAGCATCGTCTGCTGCTGCTGTAGCATCGTCTGCTGCTGCTGTAGCACTGTCAGCTGCTGCTGCTGCTGCTGTAAACACCGTTGTTGGTGTGGCTTATTGAGAATACCAAGAAACAATTAACCCCAGAGGATTTTCCACCCAGGATAACCCAAAAAAGTCAGTGTCATCGAAGACTGTCTAACTTATTTCCATTGGGGTCCTTAATCTTGTCTCCCAGGATGCAACCCACACCAGTCGACTAACACCCATGTGAACAGGGAAAAATGCCTGGAACTAGTGCTCATATTGGTGAATTTAAAGCCAGCAAAGGTTGGTTTGAGAGATTTAAGAATCGTAGTGGCATACATAGTGTGATAAGGAATGGTGAGGCTGCCAGTTTGGACCAAAAAGCAGCTGAAAAATATGTGCAGGAATTCAAGGAGTACATAGACAGTGAAGAATTGAAACTTGAACAAGTGTTTAATTGTGATACTGACAATGTTGTGAAACAGTTTAGGAATGTCATAAAGGAACGGGAGATACAGGCCTCTATGGACAGATATGTTGTGCGACAGAAGTCCAGTGACTCTGAAGCTGGTCCTAGTGGCATTAAAGAAGAAGGGAAGTAACCCCGAAAAAGGACTTGCCACCTCAAGTCCTAATGGAAGGGGATTCCCCTTCTAAACACTAACAACATCAACACTCTCCCCTCCTCCCATCCCATCAATCATCACCAGATCTTCAATAAAGGTAAGTGTCATGTAACTGTGCATGTCTTCTTCAGTTTGTGTATATTAAAATTAATATTTCAAGTTGTAAATTTTTTTTTTTCAATACTTTTGGGTGTCTTGCACGGATTAATTTGATTTCCATTATTTCTTATAGGTAGTAGGTTGGAAGACAGCAACCACCCAGGGAAGTACTACCGTCCTGCCAAATGACTGTGAAACAAAAACCTGTAACTGTTTTGCATGATGGTAGGATTGCTGGTTTCTTTTTCTGTCTCATAAACATGCTAGATAACAGGGATATCTTGCTTCTCCTACTTACACTTTGGTCACACTTCACAGACACACACATGCATATATATATATACATACATCTAGGTTTTTCTCCTTTTTCTAAATAGCTCTTGTTCTTTTTTATTTCTTCTATTGTCCATGGGGAAGTGGAAAAGAATCTTTCCTCCGTAAGCCATGCGTGTCGTATGAGGCGACTAAAATGCCGGGAGCAATGGGCTAGTAACCCCTTCTCCTGTATACATTTACTAAAAAAGAGAAGAAGAAAAACTTTATAAAACTGGGATGCTTAAATGTGCGTGGATGTAGTGCGGATGACAAGAAACAGATGATTGCTGATGTTATGAATGAAAAGAAGTTGGATGTCCTGGCTCTAAGCGAAACAAAGCTGAAGGGGGTAGGAGAGTTTCAGTGGGGGGAAATAAATGGGATTAAATCTGGAGTATCTGAGAGAGTTAGAGCAAAGGAAGGGGTAGCAGTAATGTTAAATGATCAGTTATGGAAGGTAGAAAAGAGAATATGAATGTGTAAATTCAAGAATTATGTGGATTAAAGTAAAGGTTGGATGCGAGAAGTGGGTCATAATAAGCGTGTATGCACCTGGAGAAGAGAGGAATGCAGAGGAGAGAGAGAGATTTTGGGAGATGTTAAGTGAATGTATAGGAGCCTTTGAACCAAGTGAGAGAGATAATTGTGGTAGGGGACCTGAATGCTAAAGTAGGAGAAACTTTTAGAGAGGGTGTGGTAGGTAAGTTTGGGGTGCCAGGTGTAAATGATAATGGGAGCCCTTTGATTGAACTTTGTATAGAAAGGGGTTTAGTTATAGGTAATACATATTTTAAGAAAAAGAGGATAAATAAGTATACACGATATGATGTAGGGCGAAATGACAGTAGTTTGTTGGATTATGCATTGGTAGATAAAAGACTGTTGAGTAGACTTCAGGATGTACATGTTTATAGAGGGGCCACAGATATATCAGATCACTTTCTAGTTGTAGCTACACTGAGAGTAAAAGGTAGATGGGATACAAGGAGAATAGAAGCATCAGGGAAGAGAGAGGTGAAGGTTTATAAACTAAAAGAGGAGGCAGTTAGGGTAAGATATAAACAGCTATTGGAGGATAGATGGGCTAATGAGAGCATAGGCAATGGGGTCGAAGAGGTATGGGTAGGTTTAAAAATGTAGTTTTAGAGTGTTCAGCAGAAGTTTGTGGTTACAGGAAAGTGGGTGCAGGAGGGAAGAGAGTGATTGGTGGAATGATGATGTAAAGAGAGTAGTAAGGGAGAAAAAGTTAGCATATGAGAAGTTTTTACAAAGTAGAAGTGATGCAAGGAGGGAAGAGTATATGGAGAAAAAGATGAGAGGTTAAGGAGAGTGGTGAAGCAATGTTAAAAAGAGAGCAAATGAGAGAGTGGGTGAGATGTTATCAACAAATTTTGTTGAAAATAAGAAAAAGTTTTGGAGTGAGATTAACAAGTTAAGAAAGCCTAGAGAACAAATGGATTTGTCAGTTAAAAATAGGAGAGGAGAGTTATTAAATGGAGAGTTAGAGGTATTGGGAAGATGGAGGGAATATTTTGAGGAATTGTTAAATGTTGATGAAGATAGGGAAGCTGTGATTTCGTGTATAGGGCAAGGAGGAATAACATCTTGTAGGAGTGAGGAAGAGCCAGTTGTGAGTGTGGGGAAGTTCGTGAGGCAGTAGGTAAAATGAAAGGGGGTAAGGCAGCTGGGATTGATGGGATAAAGATAGAAATGTTAAAAGCAGGTGGGATATAGTTTTGGAGTGGTTGGTGCAATTATTTAATAAATGTATGGAAGAGGGTAAGGTACCTAGGGATTGGCAGAGAGCATGCATAGTTCCTTTGTATAAAGGCAAAGGGGATAAAAGAGAGTGCAAAAATTATAGGGGGATAAGTCTGTTGAGTGTACCTGGTAAAGTGTATGGTAGAGTTATAATTGAAAGAATTAAGAGTAAGACGGAGAATAGGATAGCAGATGAACAAGGAGGCTTTAGGAAAGGTAGGGGGTGTGTGGACCAGGTGTTTACAGTGAAACAATATAAGTGAACAGTATTTAGATAAGGCTAAAGAGGTCTTTTGTGGCATTTATGGATTTGGAAAAGGCGTATGACAGGGTGGATAGGGGGGCAATGTGGCAGATGTTGCAAGTGTATGGTGTAGGAGGTAGGTTACTGAAAGCAGTGAAGAGTTTTTTACGAGGATAGTGAGGCTCAAGTTAGAGTATGTAGGAAAGAGGGAAATTTTTTCCCAGTAAAAGTAGGCCTTAGACAAGGATGTGTGATGTCACCGTGGTTGTTTAATATATTTATAGATGGGTTGTAAGAGAAGTAAATGCGAGGGTCTTTGGCAAGAAGGCGTGGAGTTAAAAGAAAAGAATCACACACAAAGTGGAGTTGTCACGCTGCTCTTTGCTGTTTGACACTGTGCTCTTGGAGATTCTGAAGAGAAGCTGCAGAGATTGGGGGATGAATTTGGTAGGGTGTGCAAAAAAAAGGAAAATTAAAGGTGAAATAAAGGAAAGAGTAAGGTTATGAGGATAAAAAAAAGATTAGGTGATGAAAGATTGAATATCAGATTGGAGGGGGAGAGTAGGGAGGAGGTGAACGTATTCAGATATTTGGGAGTGGACGTGTCAGCGGATGGGTCTATGAAAGATGGGATGAATCATAGAATTGATGGGGGGAAAAAAGAGTGAGTGGTGCACTTAGGAGTCTGTGGAGACAAAGAACTTTGTCCTTGGAGGCAAAGAGGGAATGTATGAAAAGTATAGTTTTACCAACGCTCTTATATGGGTGTGAAGCGTGGGTGATGAATGTTGCAGCAGAGGAGAAGGCTGAGGCAGTGGAGATGTCATGTCTGAGGGCAATGTGGTGTGAATATAATGCAGAGAATTCGTAGTTTGGAAGTTAGGAGGAGGTGCGGGATTACCAAAACTGTTGTCCAGAGGCTGAGGAAGGTTGTTGAGGTGGTTCGGACATGTAAGAGAATGGAGCGAAACAGAATGACTTCAAGAGTGATCAGTCTGTAGTGGAAGGAAGGGGGGGTAGGGTTCGGCCTAGGAAAGGTTGGAGGGAGGGGGGTAAAAGGAGGTTTTGTGTGCGAGGGCTTGGACTTCCAGCAGGCATGCGTGAGCGTGTTTAAATAGGAGTGAATGGAGACAAATGGTTTTTAATACTTGACGTGCTGTTGGAGTGTGAGCAAAGTAAACATTTTGAAGGATTCAGGGAAACCAGGCGGCCGGACTTGAGTCCTGGAGATGGGAAGTACAGTGCCTGCACTCTGAAGGAGGGGTGTTAATGTTGCAGTTTAAAAACTGTAGTGTAAAGCACCCTTCTGGCAAGACAGTGATGGAGTGAATGATGGTGAAAGTTTTTCTTTTTCAGGCCACCCTGCCTTGGTGGGAATCGGCCAGTGTGATAATAAAATAATAAATAAATAATTATTTCTTATGGGGAAAATTAACTCGACTAACAATAATTTTGATTAACGATGAGCTCTCAGGAACGGATTAATATCGCTGGTCGAGGGTCCACTGTATACTCATGACTGCTGGCAACTGTTTGCAATTGGGGTTTCTAGTTAGGCCTATCTCTTCACTCCTGTTTACCACCATACCATTTACTATGGTATCCTTATGCTGTACACATTGGTATCACTATCTTATACACTGTGACCTCTTTGTTATACACTGTGACCACTATGTGTTACACTCTGTTATAAAAGAGACTTTCCTTCCTCTCACAATATTTAATACTATGTATTTATTTACACACGGCACTGTTTGTGTCTGTTTTATTTTTATTTATTTATGTCTTTGAAAATAGTACATTGAGATTATGTATTTAAAAAAATGGTTGCAATGCAAAAGAGCCTCTATTATGCCTAGGCATTATGGGCCAACTTAAAATTATGGCTTACTGACTACTTAAAAACCCCAAAGAATTATATCATAGTTGTACAGTAGATCAAATTAATTATAAGTGAATCTAATTTATATAGAACAAAAGATATATTTATATATTCAAAAATGCATTTTGTGAAGCAGTCATTCAATTATATTCATGTCGACAATGGATAATAGGTTCAAAAGTAATTCCAGTGGATCCTCCAGTTTTGGCAGCATCGACTTTTGTGAAATTCGACTTTCGGCAAGTTTTTTTGGCAAAATTTGGGCCCCGAGTTTCGTGATTAGACTTGGAAATTTTCGGCGACCGCCAGTACCCATCTGCCCATCACCGCGCACACCAAGCTAGTCTCCCACGCCATTCATGCTCAGTGTGCCATTGTTTACCAACACGTTGCCATCACCCAACGGGTTTTATATTAATAATCCATCGTTTTTTGTGATTCAAGTGCTAAATAGGTCACCATGGGGCCCCAAAGGAAAGCTAGTGCAAGCCCTTTGGTAAAGAAAGTGAGGAACACGATCGAATTCAAGAAGGAAATCATTGAAAAAAATAGAGTGGAGTGCGTTTACAGAGCTTGCCAGGGTGTATGGCAAACCCATTCAACCATCACTTCGATCGTGGGAAAGGAAAGGAAATAAAGTGTGGTGTTGTTGCAGAAGGGGTGGATATGTTGACAAAAAGGAGATCACAAATCCTCGAAGAAGTGGAGAGGTTTTTGTTGGTGTGGATTACCAAAAACAATTAGCAGGAGATAGTGTTACGCAGTCAATAATATGTGAAAAGGCAAGGCAGTTGCATGACGATCTCGTAAAGAAAATGCCTGCAACAATTGGTGATGCTTGTGATTTTAAGGCCAGGCAAGGTTGGTTTGAGAGATTTAAGAAGCGTAGTGGCATTCACAGTGTGATAAGGCATGGGGAGGCTGCCAGTTCTGACAAAAATTGCAGCTGAGAAGTTTGTACAGGAGTTTAAGGAGTGCTTAAACATGGAGAATTCAACCCCATCAAGTGTTTAATTGTGACAAAACAGGCCTCTTCTGGAAAAAAAATGACAGAGAGGACCTACATCACGCAGGAGGAAACCACACTCCCAGGACACAAGCCCATGAAGGATAGGCTTACTCTCATGTTTTTGTAGTAATGCTAGTGGGGATTTTTAAAGAGAAGACTTTATTTTTGTATCACTCTGAAAATCCCCAGAGTGTTCAAGAAATAGTGTTGCCAAGAGTAATTTGTGTGTGATGTGGAAGGCTAACAGTAAGGCATGGGTCACAAGTGATATTTTCCTAGACTGGTTTTAATGAAGTGTTTGGCCCAGTGTGAAGAAATACCTCCTTGAAAATGCACTGTCATTCAAGTGCCTCCTGGGAATGGACAATGCTCCTGCTCATCCTCCAGACTTTGGAAGAGCAAAATAGTGGAGGAGTTTAGTTTCATCACGGTGAAGTTCTTGCCCCCCAATCCTCTCCTCCAGCCCATGGACCAGCAGGTCATTTCAAACCTTCAAAAAACTCTACACAAAAGCAGTGTTTTTAAAGTCTTTGAATGACCTCAGACACTGAATTGACCCTAAGAGAGTTCTGGAAAGATCACTTAATATCCTCCATTGCGTAAACCTTATAGGTAAGTTCTTGGGAGGGAGTGACTTCCAGGACTTAAGATTAAGGAAAATTTTGTGCAAAGTGGACTGAAGTGCAAACTTTATGGATGAACTTTACCCTTGCAAAGCTATTGCAGGCTGTATTGGCAACATTACAATGACAGTGTTGTGTCCCACTTCAGACAAATCTTAAAGAAACGCCAGAAACAGAGCTCTCTTGACTGATATTTTGTGCGCAGGGGTCCAGTGGCTCTCAAGTTGTTTCCAGTGCCAGTGTCTTTAAAAAACAAAGAAGGGAAGTAACCCCAGATAAGGACTTCATACCTGTAGTCCTAATGGAAGGAGATTCTCCTTCCAAACAATAGTGTACACCTTCTTCCTATCCCTCCTCCTGTCTTCCATCCACCCAGAAGTCTTCAGTAAAGGTAAGTGTAATGTTGTTATTATTTTTTTAAATGCATGTACGTGATTTCTGATTGTTTTCATTATGTAAATCTTTATTTAACTTGAAAAAAATATTTTATTTTAATATTTTTGGGTGTCTGGAACGAATTAATTTTATTTCCATTTTTTCTTATTGGGAAAATGGTTCAAGTTTCATGAATTTTGACTTTCGGCAGGCTCTCTGGAACAGATTAATCACGAAACTCAGGGGTCCACTGTATTGAAATTATGATATAGGAATACGTATAAAGCACCAAAAAGGGTTGCTTTTAAACACTACAGTATTTTAAAACTGTCAACATTCAACCCCTCCTTCAGAGTACAGCACGTATTTCCATCTCCAGGACACAAGTCCGGCCCTGCCGGTTTCCTCCCTGAATCCCTCATAAATGTTACTTTGCTCCACTCCAAAACACACTCAAATATAAAAACACCATTTCCTCCATTCACTCCTATCAAACACGCTCACACATGCCTGCTGGAGGTCCAAGCCCTCGCACACAAACCTCCTTTACCCCCTCCCTCCAACCTTTCCTAGGCCGACCCCTACACCCGCCTTCCTTCCACTACAGACTGATACACTCTCGAAGTCATTCTGTTTTGTTCCATTCTCTCTACATGTCCGAACCACCTCAACAACCCTTCCTCAGCCCTCTGGACAACAGTTTTGGTAATCCCGCACCTCCTCCTAACTTCCAAACTACTAATTCTCTGCATATATTCACACCACACATTGCCCTCAGATATGACATCTCCACTGCCTCCAGCCTTCTCCTCACTGCAACATTCATCACCCATGCTTCACACCCATATAAGAGCGTTGGTAAAGCTATACTCTCATACATTCCCCTCTTTGCCTCCAAGGACAAAGTTCTTTGTCTCCACAGACTCCTAAGTGCACCGCTCACCCTTTTCCCCTCATCAATTCTATGATTCACCTCATCTTTCATAGACCCATCCACTGACACGTCCACTTCCAAATATCTGAATACATTAACCTCCTCCATACTCTCTCCCTCAAGCCTGATATCCAATCTTTCATCACCTAATCTTTTTGTTATCCTCATAACCTTACTCTTTCCTGTATTCACTTTTAATTTTCTTCTTTTACATACCCTACCAAATTCATCCACCAACCTCTGCAACTTCTCTTCAGAATCTCCCAAGAGCACAGTGCCATCAGCAAAGAGCAACTGTGACAACTCCCACTTTATGTGTGATTCTTTTTCTTTTAACTCCACGCCTCTTGCCAAGACCCCCGCATTTACTTCTCTTACAACCCCATCTATAATATATTAAACAACCACAGTGACATCACACATCCTTGTCTAAGGCCTACTTTTACTGATAAATAATCTCCCTCCTTCCTACACACTCTAACTTGAGCCTCACTATCCTCGTAAAAACTCTTCACTGCTTTCAGTAACCTACCTCCTATTTCATACACCTGCAACATCTGCCACATTGCCCCCCTATCCACCCTGTCATACGCCTTTTCCAAATCCATAAATGCCACAAAAACCTCTTTAGCCTTATCTAAATACTGTTCACTTATATGTTTCACTGTAAACACCTGGTCCACACACCCCCTACCTTTCCTAAAGCCTCCTTGTTCATCTGCTATCCAATTCTCTGTCTTACTCTTAATTCTTTCAATAATAACTCTACCATACACTTTACCAGGTATACTCAACAGACTTTTTTTATTATTTTTTATTATCACACTGGCCGATTCCCACCAAGGCAGGGTGGCCCGAAAAAGAAAAACAGACAGACTTATCCCCTTATAAATTTTGCACTTTCTTTTGTCCCCTTTGCCTTTATACAAAGGAACTATGCATGCTCTCTGCCAATCCCTAGGTACCTTACCCTCTTCCATACATTTATTTAATAATAGCACCAACCACTCCAAAACTGTATCCCCACGTGCTTTTAACATTTCTATCTTATCCATCAATTTCAGCTGCCTTACCCCCTTTCATTTTACCTACTGCCTCACGAACTTCCCCACACTCACAACTGGCTCTTCCTCACTCCTACAAGATGTTATTCTTCCTTGCTCTATACATGAAATCACAGCTTCCCTATCTTCATCAACATTTAACAATTCCTCAAAATATTCCCTCCATCTTCCCAATACTCTAACTCTCTATTTAATAACTCTCCTCTCTTATTTTTAACTGACAAATCCATTTGTTCTCTAGGCTTCCTTAACTTGTTAATCTCACTCCAAAACTTTTTCTTATTTTCAACAAAATTTGTTGATAACATCTCACCCACTCTCTCATTTGCTCTCTTTTTAAATTGCTTCACCACTCCTCTTAACCTCTCTCTTTTTCTCCATATACTCTTCCCTCCTTGCATCACTTCTACTTTGTAAAAACTTCTCATATGCTAACTTTTTCTCCCTTACTACCCTCTTTACATCATCATTCCACCAATCGCTCCTCTTCCCTCCCGCACCCACTTTCCTGTAACCACAAACTTCTGCTGAACACACCTAACACTACATTTTTAAACCTACCCCATACCTCTTCGACCCCATTGCCTATGCTCTCATTAGCCCATCTATCCTCCAATAGCTGTTTATATCTTACCCTAACTGCCTCCTCTTTTAGTTTATAAATCTTAACCTCTCTTTTCCCTGATGCTTCTATTCTTCTTGTATCCCATCTACCTTTTACTCTCAATGTAGCTACAACTAAAAAGTGATCTGATATATCTGTGGCCCTTCTATAAAAAAAGTACACCTGAAGTCTACTCAACAGTCTTTTATCTACCAATACATAATCCAACAAACTACTGTCATTTCACCCTACATCATATCTTGTATACTTATTTATCCTCTTTTTCTTAAAATATGTATTACCTATAACAAAACCCCCTTTCTATACGAAGTTCAATCAAGGGCTCCCATTACCATTTACACCTGGCCCCCCAAATTTTTACCTACCACACCCTCTCTAAAAGTTCTTCTACTTTAGCATTCAGGTCCCCTACCAAAAATTATTCTCTCACTTGGTTCAAAGGTTTCTATACATTCACTTAACATCTCTCAAAATCTCTCTCCTCTTTATTCCTGTCTTCTCCAGGTGCATACATGCTTATTATGACCCACTTTTCACATCCAACCTTTACTTTAATCCACATAATCCTTGAATTTACACATTCATATTTTCTTTTCTCCTTCCATAACTGATCCTTCAACATTATTGCTACCCCCTTCCTTAGCTCTAACTCTCTCAGATACTCCAGATTTAATCCCATTTATTTCCCCACACCGAAACTCCCCTGCTCCCTTCAGCCTTGTTTCGCTTAGGGCCAGGACATCCAACTTCTTTTCATTCATAACATCAGCAATCATCTGTTTCTTGTCATCCACACTACATCCACGCACATTCAAGCATCCCAGTTTTATAAAGTTTTTCTTCTTCTCTTTTTTATTAAATGTTTATAGGAGAAGGGGTTACTAGCCCATTGCTCCCGCCATTTTAGTCACCTCATATGACACGCATGGCTTACGGAGGAAAGATTCTTTTCCACTTCCCCATGGATAATAGTAGAAATAAAGGAGAACAAGAGCTATTTAGAAAAAAGGAGACAAACCTAGATGTATGTATATATATATATGCATATGCATGTCTGTGAAGTGTGACCAAATGTAAGTAGGAGTAGCCAGATATCCCTGTTATCTAGCATGTTTATGAGACAGAAAAAGACACCAGCAATCCTACCATCATGTAAAACAGTTACAGGTTTCTGTTTCACAGTCATCTGGCAGGACAGTAGTACTTACCTGGGTGGTTGCTGTCTACCAACCTTCTACCTATTATAGTCATGTGTCATGTTAAGGTTGGTGAGGAGAAGTTTGAGTGGAAGGTTTATATTTGTGTGTATTGTTCTGTGCATGTAGTAGGCACATGAATAAGTATGAATGTTCTTAATGGTGAGCAGATTTAGACTTTTGAAAATTTGTGGATTATGCTGTCGGGAGTGGGAATTTGTTATCATTCTGACTGCTGCCTTTTGCTGGGTTATTAGAGGTCTTAGGTGATTTAATGTTGTTGATCCCCATACACAAATTCCATATATGAGATAAGGGTATATGAGTGAATGGTGCAGTGCCAGGAGAGCTGATTGTGGAACGTAGTACCGTATCTTTGATAGTATGCTTACAGTCTTAGAGATTTTCTTGGTGATTTGCTGTATGTGTATCTGGAACTTCAGGCTAATGTCAAGGTGGATACCTAGGAATTTCCCCTCTGCAAGTCTTGTGACTGGTGATTCGTTTAGCATTATGTTAAGTGGAACATTTGCAGCTTTGTTTCCAAACTGAAAGAAATAGGTTTTATCAGAATTCAGTATTTATTTGTCATCATCCAGGCAGATATTTTCTGCAGTTCGGCATTGACAATGTTGGCGAGTATGACTGTGTTTGGGTGGGAGAAGATGTATGTAGTGTCATCTGCAAATAATATGGGCTTGAGTAGCTGTGATGCATTCGGTAGATCATTGATGTAGATGAGAAAGAGGAGTGGTCCAAGGACACTTTCTTGTGAGACTCCTACTGTGATTGGTTGGGTGGAATAGTTTGCACCATTTGTGTACACATATTGGCTTCTGCTACTAAGGTATGACTTTAGGTAGTTGAGGGAGTGGCCTCCGATACCATAGTGTGTTAATTTAGAGTACAGCAATTCATGGTCGACTGTATCAAAAGCTTTACATAAATCAATGAAAATTCCCAGTGGGACTTCTTTCTTTTCGAGTGCGGTATATATTAGTTCTAACATGTGTATGATAGCATCATTTGTGCTTTTATTATTCCTGAATCCAACCTGACAAGGATTTAATATGTTGTGTGAGACGAGGTAGGAATAGATCCTTCTATGAATTAATTTTTCAAAGATTTTAGAGAGCAGTGGTAAGTTAGATATTGGTCTATAGGTTTTCAAGTCAGCTTGGTCACCTCCTTTATGGATCGGAGTGACCCTCGCTATTTTGAGGATTGTTGGGAAGGTAGATGATTCAATGGATTTGTTAAAGAGTGTTGCAATAATTGGTGACAATACTTGAGAAGCTTTCTGGTACATAAAAGCAGGCAAGTTGTTTATGTCTCCTGCCTTATTTTTAAGGGTGTTGATGATGAGCGAGACTTCTGGTGGGTTGGTTGGAGGTAGGACTAGTGTATTTGGGTAGGTACCTGTGAGGTAGTCTGATGGACGGGTTTTTGAGCTTGGTATTTTGTTCGCTCAATTTTTTCCTATTGTGGAGAAGAAAACATTTTGTCTGTTTGCTGTTTCATTTGGTGTGAGTAGGGGTTTGTCTGATTTTGTTAATTTGATTGTTTTGTTTTTGGATAACTTTTTAGTTCAAAGAATTTCAGATAGAGTTTTTCAGGTGTTTTTCATATCACCTTTGATATTATGTAATCTATTTTCATAATACAGGTACCATCTGTCTTACAACCGAGCTTGGTTTGACCAACTGGTCGAAAGTCAAAATGGATGTAAAATCGAACCTTTGAAGATTGCAGACATACTGGGTTAGGCATAATGTCAAGCCTTTGCTATATAAACTACCTACATAGTACACTGTATGTAATT
Organism: Cherax quadricarinatus; assembly: GCF_026875155.1. NCBI lineage: Eukaryota > Metazoa > Arthropoda > Malacostraca > Decapoda > Parastacidae > Cherax > Cherax quadricarinatus. The sequence goes on along the minus strand of NC_069400.1, from coordinate 85,867,108 downwards.
ACAATCATTATTTCATTCTTTTTAACATAATTTACTTCTATGATATATTTTAATCATTTGTGTACTGTAACAGTGGACCCTCGACAAAAGATATTAATCCATTCCTGAGGACTCATCGTTAATCGAAATTATAGTTAGTCGATTAATTTTCCCTAAGAAAAAAATGGAAATCAAATTAATCCGTGCAAGACACCCAAAAGTATTGAAAAAAAAATTTTTACCACATGAAATATTAATTTTTAAAACACACAAACTGAAGAAGACATGTACAATTACATGACACTTACCTTTATTGAAGATCTGGTGATGATTGATGGGATGGTAGGAGGGGGAGACTGTGGATGGTGTTAGTGTTTTAGAAAGGGGAATCCCCCTTTCCCTTAGGACTTGAGGTTTTCAAGTCCTTTTCCGGGGTTACTTCCCTTCTCTTTTAATGCCACTAACCAGCTTGAGAGTAACTGGTCCTCTGTCGCACAACATATCTGTCCATAGAGGCCTATACCCCCGTTCCTTTATGACATTCCTAAAATTTTTCACAACATTGTCAGTGTCACAATTAAACACTTGTCAGGTTTCAATTCTTCACTGTCTATGTACCCCCTTTAATTCTTGCACATATTTTTCAGCTGCTTTTTTGGGCCAAACTGACAGCCTCACCATTCCTTATCACACTATGTATGCCACTACAATTCTTAACCCAAAAAACGGTCCGAACGTATATATACGTTTTTACCGCTAGTGCCCCAAACATAAAGTATACGTTTTATGTGTCATACATTTTACATTGCCACACTAAGCCTGAGTTGCCCAGACATGAGAGAATGGGTGTGAGCACTCACTGTGTGCCATATTAAAATAATTGGGGTGCCTGGGTACCATAGGCTTTTTTCCCATTAAAAAACGCAAATTTTTTTTTCTCCAAAAGTTGGGGCAGTACGGGGAGTGAACTATTTAT
>NC_069400.1:85844111-85865653 GCF_026875155.1 Cherax quadricarinatus | reverse complement strand
CTGTACCACCTACTACCTAGTACAGTGGACCCTCGACCAACGATGGCATCATCTAACGTTAAATCTGACTAGCGATACATTTTAACGCAAAAATTTTGCCTCAACTAGCGCTAAAAAACTCGACCAACAAGATTCGTTCCATCTGAGATGCGCCCACTTGTGGCCAGTGTTTACAAGCCAGCCAGCCACCTCGGTCCCATCCAAACATACAATCGGAACATTTCATATTATCACAGCGTTTTTAGTGATTGCACCTGCAAAATAAGTCACCATGGGCCCCAAGAAAGCTTCTAGTGCCAACCCTACAGCAAAAAGGGTGAGAATTACTATGGATATGAAGAAAGACATCATTGCTAAGTATGAAAGTGGAGTGCGTGTCTCCGAGCTGGCCAGGTTCTACACAAAACCACAATCAACCATCGCTACTCTTGTGGCCAAGAAAAAGGCAATCAAGGAAGCTGTTCTTGCCAAAGGTGCAACTAAATTTTCAAAACTGAGATCGCAAGTGATAGAAGATGTTGAGAGACTGTTACTGGTGTGGGTAAACGAAAAACAGATAGCAGGAGATAGCATCTCTCAAGTGATCATATGTGAAAAGGCTAGGAAGTTGCATGAGGATTTAATTAGAAAAATGCCTGCAACTAGTGATGTGAGTGAATTTAAGGCCAGCAAAGGTTGGTTTGAGAGATTTAACCCATAAACGGTCCAAACATATAAATACGTTCACTACCGTACTGCCCCAACTTTTGGAGAAAAAAAAATATTGCTGTTTTTTAATAGGAAAAAAGACCATATGGTACCCAGGCATCCCCAATTATTTTAATATGGCACACAGTGAGTGCTCACACCCATTCTCTCATGTCTAGGCAACTCAGGCTTAGTGTGGCAATGTAAAATGTATGACACATAAAACGTATACATATGTTTGGGGCACTAGCGGTAAAAACGTATATATACGTTCGGACCGTTTATGGGTTAAGAATTGTAGTGGCATACATAGTGTGATAAGGAATGGTGAGGCTGTCAGTTTGGACCAAAAAGCAGCTGAAAAATATGTGCAAGAATTCAAGGGGTACATAGACAGTGAAGAATTGAAACCTGAACAAGTGTTTAATTGTGACACTGACAATGTTGTGAAACACTTTAGGAATGTCATAAAGGAACGGGAGGTATAGGCCTCTATGGACAGATATGTTGTGCGACAGAGGACCAGTTACTCTCAAGCTGGTCCTAGTGGCATTAAAAGAAGAAGGGAAGTAACCCCGGAAAAGGACTTGACACCTCAAGTCCTAATGGAAGGGGATTCCCCTTCTAAACACTAACACCATCCACAGTCTCCCCTCCTACCATCCCATCAATCATCACCAGATCTTCAATAAAGGTAAGTGTCATGTAATTGTACATGTCTTCTTCAGTTTGTGTGTATTAAAATTAATATTTCATGTGGTAAAAATTTTTTTTTTTCAATACTTTTGGGTGTCTTGCACGGATTAATTTGATTTCCATTATTTCTTATGGGGAAAATTAACTCGACTAACTATAATTTCGATTAACGATGAGCTCTCAGGAATGGATTAATATCGTTTGTCGAGGGTCCACTGTATACAGTACACAAATGATTAAAATATATCAATAGAAGTAAATTATGATAAAAAGAATGAAATAATGATTGTACATTACATACAGTAGTACTATGTAGGTAGTTTATATAGCAAAGGCTTGACATTATGCCCTACCCAGTATGTCTGCAATCTTCAAAGGTTCGACTTACATCCATTTTGACTTTCGACCAGTTGGTCAGAACCAAGCTCGGTTGTAAGACAGATGGTACCTGTATTATGAAAATAGATTACATAATATCAAAGGTGATATGAAAAACACCTGAAAAACTCTATCTGAAATTCTTTGAACTAAAAAGTTATCCAAAAACAAAACAATCAAATTAACAAAATCAGAAAAAAACCCCTACTCACACCAAATGAAACAGCAAACAACAAAATTTTTTTCTTCTCCCACAATGGGAAAAATTGAGCAACAAAATACCAAGCTCAAAAACCCGTCCATCAACTACCCACAGGTACCTCCCCAAATACACTAGTCCTACCTCCAACCAACCCACCGAAGCTCGTAATCATCAAACCCTTAAAAATAAGGCAGGAGACTAAACAATTTGCCGCTTTTATTACCGAAAGTTCTCAAGTATTGTCACCAATTATTGAAACATCTTTAAAAAAACCCATTGAATCATCTACCCCCCAAACAATCCTCAAAATAGCGAGGGTCATCCGATCCTTTTAAAGGAGGTGCCCAAAGCGATTGAAAACCTATAGCCCAATATCTAATTCCCACTGCTCTTAAAATCTTTGAAAAATTAATTTAAGGATTATTCCTCCCTCGTCTCACACAACATATTAAACCCTTGTCGGGTTTGGGATTCGGAAATATAAAAGCACAAATGATGCTATATACATGTTAGAACTAATATTCCCGCACTCGAAAAGAAAAAGTCCACGGGGAATTTTCTTTGATTTATGAAAGTTTTGAACAGTCGACCATGAATTCTGTCTCTAAATTAACCACTATGGTAGGGAGGCCACCCCTAACTACCAAAGTCATCTTAGTAGCAGAAAAAATATGTGTACACAAATGGTGCAAACTATTCCACCCAACCAATACAGTAGGAGTCTCACAAAAAAGTGTCCTTTGGACCACCCCTCTTTCTCATCTCATCAATGATCTACCGAATGACACAGTCTCAAAACCCATATTATTTGCAGATGACATACATACATTTCTCCCCCCAAAACATCATACTCGCCAACATTTTCAAACCGAAATGCAGAAAATATTGCCCGGATGATGACAAAAAAATACTGAATTCTATAAAACCTATTTCTTTCAGTTTGGAAACAAACGCCCAAATGTTCCACTTTAAATAATGCTAAAAGAATCACCCGTCACAAGATTGCAGGGGGAAATTCCTAGGTTTCCACCTTTAAATTAGCCTGAAGTTTCCCGATACACATACAGCAAACACCCAAGAAAATCTCTAAGACGTAAGCATATATCAAAATACGGTACTACGTTCCACAATCCCCCCGGCACGCACCCTTCACCAATACCTTTCTCATAATGGAATTTGTGTATGGGGTCAACAACATTAAATCACCTAACCTCTAAAAACCAGCAAAAAGGGGCAGTCAAATGATAAAAAATTCCACTCCCGACAGCATAATCCCCAAAAATTTTAAAAGTCTAAAATTTTCCCCCTTAAGAACATTCAACTTATTTTATGTGCCCTAAAATGCAAGAACAATACACACAAAAAAAAAAACCTTCCACTAAACTTCTCCTCACCAAACCCTTTAAAATGACACATGACTATAAAAGGTAAAGGGGTTGGTAGACAGCAACCCCCCAGGGAAGTACACGTCCTGCCAGTGACTTGGAAACGAAACCTGTAACTGTTTTACATGATGGTAGGGTTGCGGTGTTTTTTCTGTCTCATAAACTGCAGATAACAGGGATTCTCTACTCCTCTTACATTTGGCACACTTCACAGACTTTCATATGCATATATATATATACATAATCAGGTTGTCTCCTTTTTTCTAAAAAGCTCTTGTTCTCTTTATTTCTTCATTATATGGGGAAGTGGAAAAGAATCTTTCCCCCGTAAGCATGGTGTCATATGAGGTGACTAAAAAGGCGGGAGCAATGGGGAGTAACCCCTTCTCCCATAAACATTTAATAAAAAAGAGAAGAAAAAAACTTTAAAAAACTGGGAGCTTGAATGTGCGTGGAGTAGTTTGGGGTGAAAAAACAGATGATTGCTGAGTTTGAATGAAAAAAGTTTGGGGTCCTGGCCCTAAACGAAAAAGGGTAAGGGAGCAGGGGAGTTTTTTGGTGTGGGGAAATAATGGGATTTTAAAATTTGGGGTATCTGAGAGAGTTAGGCTAAAGGGGGGGGTAGCAAAAATGTTGAAAGGTCAGTTATGGGAAGGGGAAAAGGAAAAAATGAAATTTTAAATTCAAGGATTATGTGGATTAAAGTAAAGGTTGGATGTGAAAAGTGGGTCATAATAAGCATGTATGCACCTGGAGAAGACAGGAATAAAGAGGAGAGAGATTTTGAGAGATGTTAAGTGAATGTATAGAAACCTTTGAACCAAGTGAGAGAATAATTGTGGTAGGGGACCTGAATGCTAAAGTAGAAGAAACTTTTAGAGAGGGTGTGGTAGGTAAATTTGGGGTGCCAGGTGTAAATGGTAATGGGAGCCCTTTGATTGAACTTCGTATAGAAAGGGGTTTAGTTATAGGTAATACATATTTTAAGAAAAAGAGGATAAATAAGTATACAAGATATGATGTAGGGTGAAATGACAGTAGTTTGTTGGATTATGTATTGGTAGATAAAAGACTGTTGAGTAGACTTCAGGATGTACATGTTTATAGAAGGGCCACAGATATATCAGATCACTTTTTAGTTGTAGCTACATTGAGAGTAAAAGGTAGATGGGATACATGAAGAATAGAAGCATCAGGGAAGAGAGAGGTTAAGATTTATAAACTAAAAGAGGAGGCAGTTAGGGTAAGATATAAACAGCTATTGGAGGATAGATGGGCTAATGAGAGCATAGGCAATGGGGTCGAAGAGGTATGGGGTAGGTTTAAAAATGTAGTGTTAGTGTGTTCAGCAGAAGTTTGTGGTTACAGGAAAGTGGGTGCGGGAGGGAAGAGGAGCGATTGGTGGAATGATGATGTAAAGAGGGTAGTAAGGGAGAAAAAGTTAGCATATGAGAAGTTTTTACAAAGTAGAAGTGATGCAAGGAGGGAAGAGTATATGGAGAAAAAGAGAGAGGTTAAGAGAGTGGTGAAGCAATTTAAAAAGAGAGCAAATGAGAGAGTGGGTGAGATGTTATCAACAAATTTTGTTGAAAATAAGAAAAAGTTTTGGAGTGAGATTAACAAGTTAAGGAAGCCTAGAGAACAAATGGATTTGTCAGTTAAAAATAAGAGAGGAGAGTTATTAAATAGAGAGTTAGAAGTATTGGGAAGATGGAGGGAATATTTTGAGGAATTGTTAAATGTTGATGAAGATAGGGAAGCTGTGATTTCATGTATAGAGCAAGGAAGAATAACATCTTGTAGGAGTGAGGAAGAGCCAGTTGTGAGTGTGGGGGAAGTTCGTGAGGCAGTAGGTAAAATGAAAGGGGGTAAGGCAGCTGAAATTGATGGGATAAAGATAGAAATGTTAAAAGCACGTGGGGATACAGTTTTGGAGTGGTTGGTGCTATTATTAAATAAATGTATGGAAGAGGGTAAGGTACCTAGGGATTGGCAGAGAGCATGCATAGTTCCTTTGTATAAAGGCAAAGGGGACAAAAGAAAGTGCAAAATTTATAAGGGGATAAGTCTGTCTGTTTTTCTTTTTCGGGCCACCCTGCCTTGGTGGGAATCGGCCAGTGTGATAATAAAAAATAATAAAAAAGTCTGTTGAGTATACCTGGTAAAGTGTATGGTAGAGTTATTATTGAAAGAATTAAGAGTAAGACAGAGAATTGGATAGCAGATGAACAAGGAGGCTTTAGGAAAGGTAGGGGGTGTGTGGACCAGGTGTTTACAGTGAAACATATAAGTGAACAGTATTTAGATAAGGCTAAAGAGGTTTTTGTGGCATTTATGGATTTGGAAAAGGCGTATGACAGGGTGGATAGGGGGGCAATGTGGCAGATGTTGCAGGTGTATGAAATAGGAGGTAGGTTACTGAAAGCAGTGAAGAGTTTTTACGAGGATAGTGAGGCTCAAGTTAGAGTGTGTAGGAAGGAGGGAGATTATTTATCAGTAAAAGTAGGCCTTAGACAAGGATGTGTGATGTCACTGTGGTTGTTTAATATATTTATAGATGGGGTTGTAAGAGAAGTAAATGCGGGGGTCTTGGCAAGAGGCGTGGAGTTAAAAGAAAAAGAATCACACATAAAGTGGGAGTTGTCACAGTTGCTCTTTGCTGATGGCACTGTGCTCTTGGGAGATTCTGAAGAGAAGTTGCAGAGGTTGGTGGATGAATTTGGTAGGGTATGTAAAAGAAGAAAATTAAAAGTGAATACAGGAAAGAGTAAGGTTATGAGGATAACAAAAAGATTAGGTGATGAAAGATTGGATATCAGGCTTGAGGGAGAGAGTATGGAGGAGGTTAATGTATTCAGATATTTGGAAGTGGACGTGTCAGTGGATGGGTCTATGAAAGATGAGGTGAATCATAGAATTGATGAGGGGAAAAGGGTGAGCGGTGCACTTAGGAGTCTGTGGAGACAAAGAACTTTGTCCTTGGAGGCAAAGAGGGGAATGTATGAGAGTATAGCTTTACCAACGCTCTTATATGGGTGTGAAGCATGGGTGATGAATGTTGCAGTGAGGAGAAGGCTGGAGGCAGTGGAGATGTCATATCTGAGGGCAATGTGTGGTGTGAATATAATGCAGAGAATTAGTAGTTTGGAAGTTAGGAGGAGGTGCGGGATTACCAAAACTGTTGTCCAGAGGGCTGAGGAAGGGTTGTTGAGGTGGTTCGGACATGTAGAGAGAATGGAACAAAACAGAATGACTTCGAGAGTGTATCAGTCTGTAGTGGAAGGAAGGCGGGGTAGGGGTCGGCCTAGGAAAGGTGAGGAGTGGGTAAAGATGTTTGTGTGCGAGGGGCTGGACCTCCACAGGCATGTGTGAGCGTTTTGATAGGATGATGGAGACAAAGGTTTTAATATTGCGTGTTTTTGGTGTGAGCAAAGTAACATTTATGAGGATTCAGGGAAACCGCAGGCCGATTGAGTCCTGGAGATGGAAATACGTGCCTGCACTCTGAAGGAGGGGTTAATGTTGCAGTTAAAACTGTAGTGTAAGACCCTTGGAAGACGTGGATGGAGTGAATGATGGTGAATTTTTATTTTCGGCCACCCTGCTTGGTGGGAACGCCATGTGTTAATAAAATAAAAATCAGGGTAAACACAAGCACCCGACCCTTTTTGATGTCCTGGTCCATATCATGCTGTGAAAAACTCTATGCACATAAAGGGGGCCAAAATTATGGAATTCGATTACAAAGATCTAACTAACCAGTCTGAAACAACTTAAGACTTTTCAAAAGCACTTAATCACCTAGACTAAATTGTCAATACTCAGTATTCCCATACCCAATACGTATTCCTATATCATAATTTCAATACAGTGGACCCCTGAGTTTCGTGATTAATCTGTTCCAGAGAGCCTGCCGAAAGTCAAAATTCATGAAACTGAAACCATTTTCCCAATAAGAAAAAATGGAAATAAAATTAATTCGTTCCAGACACCCAAAAATATTAAAATAAAATATTTTTTTCAAGTTAAATAAAGATTTACATAATGAAAACAATCAGAAATCACGTACATGCATTTAAAAAAATAATAACAACATTACACTTACCTTTACTGAAGACTTCTGGGTGGATGGAAGACAGGAGGAGGGGATAGGAAGAAGGTGTACACTATTGTTTGGAAGGAGAATCTCCTTCCATTAGGACTACAGGTATGAAGTCCTTATCTGGGGTTACTTCCCTTCTTTGTTTTTTAAAGACACTGGCACTGGAAACAACTTGAGAGCCACTGGACCCCTGCGCACAAAATATCAGTCAAGAGAGCTCTGTTTCTGGCGTTTCTTTAAGATTTGTCTGAAGTGGGACACAACACTGTCATTGTACATGTTGCCAATACAGCCTGCAATAGCTTTGCAAGGGTAAAGTTCATCCATAAATGTTTGCACTTCAGTCCACTTTGCACAAATGTCCTTAATCTTAAGTCCTGGAAGTCACTCCCTCCCAAGACTTACCTATAAGGTTTACGCAATGGAGGATATTAAAGTGATCTTTCCAGAACTCTCTTAGGGTCAATTCAGTGTCTGAGGTCACTTCAAAGCACTTTGAAACACTGCTTTTGTGTAGAGTTTTTTGAAGTTTGAAATGACCTGCTGGTCCATGGGCTGGAGGAGAGGATTAGGGGGCAAGAACTTCACCGTGATGAAACTAAACTCCTCCACTATTTGCTCTTCCAAGTCTGGAGGATGAGCAGGAGCATTGTCCATTACCAGGAGGCACTTGAATGACAGTGCATTTTCCAGGAGGTATTTCTTCACACTGGGGCCAAACACTTCATTAAACCAGTCTAGGAAAATATCACTTGTGACCCATGCCTTACTGTTAGCCTTCCACATCACACACAAATTACTCTTGGCAACACTATTTCTTGAACACTCTGGGATTTTCAGAGTGATACAACAATAAAGTCTTCTCTTTAAAATCCCCACTAGCATTACTACAAAACATGAGAGTAAGCCTATCCTTCATAGGCTTGTGTCCTGGGAGTGTGGTTTCCTCCTGCGTGATGTAGGTCCTCTCTGTCATTTTCTTCCAGAAGAGGCCTGTTTTGTCACAATTAAACACTTGATGGGGTTTGAATTCTCCAGTGTTTAAGCACTCCTTAAACTCCTGTACAAACTTCTCAGCTGCAATTTTGTCAGAACTGGCAGCCTCACCATGCCTTATCACACTGTGAATGCCACTACGCTTCTTAAATCTCTCAAACCAACCTTAGCTGGCCTTAAAATCACAAGCATCACCAATTGTTGCAGGCATTTTCTTTACGAGATCGTCATGCAACTGCCTTGCCTTTTCACATATTATTGACTGCGTAACACTATCTCCTGCTAATTGTTTTTCGGTAATCCACACCAACAATAACCTCTCCACTTCTTCGAGGATTTGTGATCTCCTTTTTGTCAACATATCCACCCCTTCTGCAACAACACCACACTTTATTTCCTTTCCTTTCACCACGATCGAAGTGATGGTTGAATGGGGTTTGCCATACATCCTGGCAAGCTCTGTAACACGCACTCCACTCTCATATTTTTCAATGATTTCCTTCTTGAATTCGATCGTGTTCCTCACTTTCTTTACCAAAGGGCTTGCACTAGCTTTCCTTGGGCCCATGGTGACCTATTTAGCACTTGCAATCACAAAAAACGATGGATTATTACGTATGAACCCGTTGGGTGATGGCAACGTGTTGGTAAACAATGGCACACTGAGCATGAATGGCGTGGGAGACTAGCTTGGTGTGCGCGGTGATGGGCAGATGGGTACTGGACGGTCGCCGAATCACGAGTCTAATCACGAAACTCGAGGCCAAATTTTGCCAAAAAAACTTGCCGAAAGTCGAATTTCACAAAAGTCGATGCTGCCAAAACTGGAGGATCCACTGGAATTACTTTTGAACCTATTATCCATTGTCGACATGAATATAATTGAATGACTGCTTCACAAAATGCATTTTTGAATATATAAATATATCTTTTGTTCTATATAAATTAGATTCACTTATAATTAATAGATCTACTGTACAACTATGATATAATTCTTTAGTGTTAAGTAGTCAGTAAGCCAATAATGTTAAGTTGGCCCATAATGCCTAGGCATAATAGAGGCTCTCTTTGCATTGCAACCCATTATTTTAAATACATAATCTCAATGTACTATTTGCAAAGACATAAATAAAATAAAAATAAAACAGACACAAACAGTGCCGTGTGTAAATAAATACATAGTATTAAATATTGTGAGAGGAAGGAAAGTCTCTTTTATAACAGAGTGTAACACATAGTGGTCACAGTGTATAACAAAGAGGTCACAGTGTATAAGATAGTGATACCAATGTGTACAGCATAAGGATACCATAGTAAATGGTATGGTGGTAAACAGGAGTGAAGAGATAGGCCTAACTAGAAACCCCAATTGCAAACAGTTGCCAGCAGTCATGAGTATACAGTGGACCCTCGACCAGCGATATTAATCCGTTCCTGAGAGCTCATCGTTAATCAAAATTATTGTTAGTCGAGTTAATTTCCCAAATAATAATTATTATTTATTATTTTATTAACACACTGCCGATTCCCACTCAAGGCAGGTGGCCTAAAAAGAAAACTTCACCATATTCATCCATCACTGTCTTGGCCAAAGGGTGCTTTACACACTACAGTTTTTAAACTGCAACATTAACACCCCTCCTTCAGAGTGCAGGCACTGTACTTCCCATCTCCAGGACTCAAGTCCGGCCTGCCGGTTTCCCTGAATCCCTTCATAAATGTTACTTTGCTCACACTCCAACAGCACGTCAAGTATTAAAAACCATTTGTCTCCATTCACTCCTATCAAACACGCTCACGCATGCCTGCTGGAAGTCCAAGCCCCTCGCACACAAAACCTCCTTTACCCCCTCCCTCCAACCTTTCCTAGGCCGACCCCTACCCCGCCTTCCTTCCACTACAGACTGATACACTCTTGAAGTCATTCTGTTTCGCTCCATTCTCTCTACATGTCCGAACCACCATCAACAACCCTTCCTCGCCCTCTGGACAACAGTTTTGGTAATCCCGCACCTCCTCCTAACTTCCAAACTACGAATTCTCTGCATTATATTCACACCACACATTGCCCTCAGACATGACATCTCCACTGCCTCAGCCTTCTCCTCGCTGCAACATTCATCACCCACGCTTCACACCCATATAAGAGCGTTGGTAAAACTATACTCTCTATACATTCCCCTCTTTGCCTCCAAGGACAAAGTTCTTTGTCTCCCACAGACTCCTAAGTGCACCACTCACTCTTTTTCCCTCATCAATTCTATGATTCCCCTCATCTTTCATAGACCCATCCGCTGACACGTCCACTCCCAATATCTAAATTTACGTTCACCTCCTCCATACTCCCCCCCTCCAATCTGATATTAAAATTTTTTCATCACCTAATCTTTTTGTTATCCTCATAACCTTACTCTTTCCTTTATTCACCTTTAATTTTTCTTCTTTTGCACACCCTACCAAATTCACCCACCAATCTCTGCAGCTTCTCTTCAGAATCTCCCAAGAGCACAGTGTCATCAGCAAAAAAGCAGCTGTGACAACTCCACTTTGTGTGTGATTCTTTATCTTTTAACCCCACGCCTCTTGCCAAACCCTCGCATTTATTCTTTTACAACCCCATCTATAAATATATTAAACAACCACGGGGACATCACACATCCTTGTCTAAGACCTACTTTTACTGGGAAAAAATTTCCTCTTTCCTACATATCTAAACTTTTTTAGCCTCACTATCCTCGTAAAAAACTCTTCACTGCTTTCAGTAACCTACCTCCTACAAACCATACACTTGCAACATCTGCCACATTGCCCCCCTATCCACCCTGTCATACGCCTTTTCCAAATCCATAAATGCCACAAAGACCTCTTTAGCCTTATCTAAATACTGTTCACTTATATGTTTCACTGTAAACACCTGGTCCACACACCCCCTACCTTTCCTAAAGCCTCCTTGTTCATCTGCTATCCTATTCTCCGTCTTACTCTTAATTCTTTCAATTATAACTCTACCATACACTTTACCAGGTACACTCAACAGACTTATCCCCCTATAATTTTTGCACTCTCTTTTATCCCCTTTGCCTTTATACAAAGGAACTATGCATGCTCTCTGCCAATCCCTAGGTACCTTACCCTCTTCCATACATTTATTAAATAATTGCACCAACCACTCCAAAACTATATCCCCACCTGCTTTTAACATTTCTATCTTTATCCCATCAATCCCAGCTGCCTTACCCCCTTTCATTTTACCTACTGCCTCACGAACTTCCCCCACTCACAACTGGCTCTTCCTCACTCCTACAAGATGTTATTCCTCCTTGCCCTATACACGAAATCACAGCTTCCCTATCTTCATCAACATTTAACAATTCCTCAAAATATTCCCTCCATCTTCCCAATACCTCTAACTCTCCATTTAATAACTCTCCTCTCCTATTTTTAACTGACAAATCCATTTGTTCTCTAGGCTTTCTTAACTTGTTAATCTCACTCCAAAACTTTTTCTTATTTTCAACAAAATTTGTTGATAACATCTCACCCACTCTCTCATTTGCTCTCTTTTTACATTGCTTCACCACTCTCTTAACCTCTCTCTTTTTCTCCATATACTCTTCCCTCCTTGCATCACTTCTACTTTGTAAAAACTTCTCATATGCTAACTTTTTCTCCCTTACTACTCTCTTTACATCATCATTCCACCAATCACTCCTCTTCCCTCCTGCACCCACTTTCTGTAACCACAAACTTCTGCTGAACACTCTAAAACTACATTTTTAAACCTACCCCATACCTCTTCGACCCCATTGCCTATGCTCTCATTAGCCCATCTATCCTCCAATAGCTGTTTATATCTTACCCTAACTGCCTCCTCTTTTAGTTTATTAAACCTTCACCTCTCTCTTCCCTGATGCTTCTATTCTCCTTGTATCCCATCTACCTTTTACTCTCAGTGTAGCTACAACTAGAAAGTGATCTGATATATCTGTGGCCCCTCTATAAACATGTACATCCTGAAGTCTACTCAACAGTCTTTTATCTACCAATGCATAATCCAACAAACTACTGTCATTTCGCCCTACATCATATCGTGTATACTTATTTATCCTCTTTTTCTTAAAATATGTATTACCTATAACTAAACCCCTTTCTATACAAAGTTCAATCAAAGGGCTCCCATTATCATTTACACCTGGCACCCCAAACTTACCTACCACACCCTCTCTAAAAGTTTCTCCTACTTTAGCATTCAGGTCCCCTACCACAATTACTCTCTCACTTGGTTCAAAGGCTCCTATACATTCACTTAACATCTCCCAAAATCTCTCTCTCTCCTCTGCATTCCTCTCTTCTCCAGGTGCATACACGCTTATTATGACCACTTCTCGCATCCAACCTTTACTTTAATCCACATAATTCTTGAATTTACACATTCATATTCTCTTTTCTCCTTCCATAACTGATCATTTAACATTACTGCTACCCCTTCCTTTGCTCTAACTCTCTCAGATACTCCAGATTTAATCCCATTTATTTCCCCCCACTGAAACTCTCCTACCCCCTTCAGCTTTGTTTCGCTTAGAGCCAGGACATCCAACTTCTTTTCATTCATAACATCAGCAATCATCTGTTTCTTGTCATCCGCACTACATCCACGCACATTTAAGCATCCCAGTTTTATAAAGTTTTTCTTCTTCTCTTTTTTAGTAAATGTATACAGGAGAAGGGGTTACTAGCCCATTGCTCCCGGCATTTTAGTCGCCTCATACGACACGCATGGCTTACGGAGGAAAGATTCTTTTCCACTTCCCCATGGACAATAGAAGAAATAAAAAAGAACAAGAGCTATTTAGAAAAAGGAGAAAAACCTAGATGTATGTATATATATATATGCATGTGTGTGTCTGTGAAGTGTGACCAAAGTGTAAGTAGGAGAAGCAAGATATCCCTGTTATCTAGCATGTTTATGAGACAGAAAAAGAAACCAGCAATCCTACCATCATGCAAAACAGTTACAGGTTTTTGTTTCACAGTCATTTGGCAGGACGGTAGTACTTCCCTGGGTGGTTGCTGTCTTCCAACCTACTACCTATAAGAAATAATGGAAATCAAATTAATCCGTGCAAGACACCCAAAAGTATTGAAAAAAAAAAAATTTACCACTTGAAATATTAATTTTAATATACACAAAACTGAAGAAGACATGCACAGTTACATGACACTTACCTTTATTGAAGATCTGGTGATGATTGATGGGATGGGAGGAGGGAGAGTGTTGATGTTGTTAGTGTTTAGAAGGGGAATCCCCTTCCATTAGGACTTGAGGTGGCAAGTCCTTTTTCGGGGTTACTTCCCTTCTTCTTTAATGCCACTAGGACCAGCTTCAGAGTCACTGGACTTCTGTCGCACAACATATCTGTCCATAGAGGCCTGTATCTCCCGTTCCTTTATGACATTCCTAAACTGTTTCACAACATTGTCAGTATCACAATTAAACACTTGTTCAAGTTTCAATTCTTCACTGTCTATGTACTCCTTGAATTCCTGCACATATTTTTCAGCTGCTTTTTGGTCCAAACTGGCAGCCTCACCATTCCTTATCACACTATGTATGCCACTACGATTCTTAAATCTCTCAAACCAACCTTTGCTGGCCTTAAATTCACTCACATCACCACTAGTTGCTGGCATTTTTCTAATTAAGTCGTCATGCAACTTCCTAGCCTTTTCACATATGATCGCTTGAGAGATGCTATCTCCTGCTATCTGTTTTTCGTTTACCCACACCAATAACAGTCTCTCAACATCTTCTATCACTTGCGATCTCAGTTTCGAAAACATAGTTGCACCTTCAGCAAGAACAGCTTTCTTGATTGCCGTTTTCTTGGCCAAAATAGTAGCGATGGTTGATTGGGGTTTTGTGTACAACCTGGCCAGCTCGGAGACACACACTCCACTTTCATACTTAGCAATGATCTCTTTCTTCATATCCATAGTAATTCTCACCCTTTTTGCTGTAGGGTTGGCACTAGAAGCTTTCTTGGGGCCCATGGTGACTTATTTTGCAGGTGCAATCACTAAAAAGGCTGTGATAATATGAAATGTTCCGATTGTATGCTTGGAAGCGACCGCGGTGGCTGGCTGGCTTGTAAACACTGGCCAGAAGTGGACGTGTCTCAGATGGAACGAATAGTGTTGGTCAAGTTTTTTAGCGCTAGTCGAGGCAAAATTTTTGCGTTAAAATGTATTGCTGGTCGGATTTATAGTTAATCGATGCCATCATTGGTCGAGGGTCCACTGTACTACCATGAAAGACTAGTACACCTGTCAGCCTACCATCATGTAAAAAACAAAACAAAACAATAGTGATACAGGTCCTCCATCACAAATCACAAATAGGATCCAGAATAAACAATGCAGACATTTCTGGCACTAAAATAACATTTTCTCTGTTCATTAGTCACGGCTACAGGCCCCTCTTATATTACTCTTGCTTTCCATTTGGAATTTTTATTCACATAGCAAACCACCTAGACTCCCAAAAATTGCACAACCCAGGGCAACATGGTTTCAGAGCAGGTCGCTCCTGCCTTTCGCAACTGCTTGATCACTATGATATGGTCCTCGATGCACTGGAAAACAAACAGAATGCGGATGTAGTATACATAGACTTTGCAAAAGCCTTTGACAAGTGCGACCATGGTGTAATAGCACACAAAATGCTTGCTAAAGGAATAACCGGCAAAGTAGGCAGATGGATCTTCAACTTTCTAACCAATCGCACACAAAGAGTAGTGGTAAACAGAGTTAAATCAGATGCTGCCATAGTGAAGAGCTCTGTCCCACAAGGCACAGTACTCGCACCCATCCTGTTCCTTATTCTCATATCAGACATAGACAGAGATGTAAACCACAGCACTGTATCATCTTTTGCAGACGATACTAGGATCTGCATGAGAGTGTCATCCATGGAGGACACGGCAAAGCTCCAAGAAGATATAAACCAAGTTTTCCAATGGGCAACAGAGAACAATATGACTTTCTAACCAATTGCACACAAAGAGTAGTGGTAAACAGAGTTAAATCAGATGCTGCCATAGTGAAGAGCTCTGTCCCACAAGGCACAGTACTCGCACCCATCCTGTTCCTTATTCTCATATCAGACATAGACAGAGATATAAACCACAGCACTGTATCATCTTTTGCAGACGATACTAGGATCTGCATGAGAGTGTCATCCATTGAGGACACGGCAAAGCTCCAAGAAGATATAAACCAAGTTTTCCAATGGGCAACAGAGAACAATATGATGTTCAATGAAGACAAATTCCAACTACATACTCCGTTATGGAAAACTGAAGGAAATAATAACTAGAACTGAGTACAGTGGACCCCCGCATAGCGACTTTAATCCATGCAAGAGGGCTGATTGTTATGCGAAATGATCGGTATGCGAATGAATTTTCCCCATAAGAAATAATGGAAATCAAATTAATCCGTGCAAGACACCCAAAAGTATGAAAATTTTTACCACATGAAATATACATTTTCCTACACACAAAGAGAAGGATACATGCACAATAGTAGAGTAGTACATGCACAATATATATTGTGCATGTACTACTCTACTAAATGAAGAATAAATGACACTTACCTTTATTGAAGATGCAGCAATGACTGATGAGACACTGTGTCCTGGGAGTGCCTTTTCCTCCTGAGTACTGTAGGTCCTGTTTGGCATTTTCTTCCAGAACAGGCCTTATCACACTGTGTATGCCACTACGATTCTTAAATCTCTCAAACCAACCTTTGCTGGCTTTAAATTCACCAATATGAGCACTAGTTCCAGGCATTTTTCCCTGTTCACCTGGGTGTTAGTCGACTGGTGTGGGTTGCATCCTGGGAGACAAGATTAAGGACCCCAATGGAAATAAGTTAGACAGTCTTCGATGACACTGACTTTTTTGGGTTATCCTGGGTGGAAAATCCTCTGGGGTTAATTGTTTCTTGGTATTCTCAATAAGCCACACCAACAACGGTGCTACAGCAGCAGCAGCAGCAGCTGACAGTGCTACAGCAGCAGCAGACGATGCTACAGCAGCAGCAGACGATGCTACAGCAGCAGCAGACGGTACTACAGCAGCAGCAGCAGCAGCTGACGGTGGTACAACAGCAGCAGCAGCTGACAAGTGCTACAGCAGCAGCAGACGATGCTACAGCAGCAGCAGACGATGCTACAGCAGCAGCAGACGATGCTACAGCAGCAGCAGATGGTACTACAGCAGCAGCAGCAGCAGCTGATGGTGGTACAACAGCAGCAGCAGCTGACAAGTGCTACAGCAGCAGCAGATGATGCTACAGCAGCAGCAGACGATGCTACAGCAGCAGCAGATGGTACTACAGCAGCAGCAGCTGTACCACCAATAGTAGCGATGGTTGATTGGGGTTTATTATACAACCTGGCCAGCTCGGAGACACGCACTCCACTTTCATACTTATCAATGATCTTTTTCTTCATCTCTATAGTAATTCTCACCCTTATTGCTGTAGGGTTGGCACTAGAAGCTTTCTTGGGGCCCATGGTCACTTATTTTCCAGAAAAAATCACCAAAAACACTGTAATAATACAAAATGTTCCGATTGTATGCTTGGATGTTACCGCGGAGGCTGGCTGGTAAACAATGCCACCGGCGGCACGTGAGGCTGGCTAAGGGCGCACATTGGACGCGTCTCGGACGAAGAGCGGTGAGCGGGTTTTTGGGCGGTATGCGAGGCAAAATTTTTGCGATAAAAGCGAGCGGTATGTGGATTGAACGGTATGCGATGCGTACGGTATGCAGGGGTCCACTGTATACTACAAACTCCAATCACACAATAGAGAGGAAAAGTAATGTGAAGGACCTGGGTGTGGTAATGTCTGAAAACCTCACCTTCAAGGACCACATCAATGCCACTATCACATCTGCTAGGAAACTGATAGGATGGATAATGAGAACATTCAAGACAAGAGATGCTAAGCCAATGATGATCCTTTTTAAATCACTTATTCTTTCTAGGCTGGAATACTAAGATAAGATAAGATAAGATTTCGTTCGGATTTTTAACCCCGGAGGGTTAGCCACCCAGGATAACCCAAGAAAGTCAGTGCGTCATCGAGGACTGTCTAACTTATTTCCATTGGGGTCCTTAATCTTGTCCCCCAGGATGCGACCCACACCAGTCGACTAACACCCAGGTACCTATTTGCTGCTAGGTGAACAGGACAACAGGTGTAAGGAAACGTGTCGGAATGTTTCCACCCGCCGGGAATCGAACCCGGGCCCTCCGTGTGTGAAGCGGGAGCTTTAGCCACCAGGCCACCGGGCCACCATGCTGTACATTAACATCCCCATTCAAGGCAGGTGAAATTGCAGAGCTAGAGAATGTACAGAGAACCTTTACTGTACGTATAAGTTCCATCAAACACCTTAACTACTGGGAGCACCTGGAAGCACTTGACTTATACTCACTAGAGCGCAGGCGAGAGAGATATATCGTAATCTACACCTGGAAGATTCTGGAGGGACTGGTCCCTAATATGCACACAGCAATCACTCCATACAAAAGCAAAAGACTTGGCAGGCGATGCAACATACCCCCAGTGAAAAGTAGGGGTGTCACTGGTACACTAAGAGAAAACACAATAAGTGTCCGGGGCCCAAGACTGTTCAACAGGCTCCCACCAGCAACAAGGGGCATTACGGGAAGGCCCCTGGTTGTCTTCAAGAGGGAGCTTGACAGATACCTAAAGACGGTGCCAGATCATCCGGGCTGTGGCTCGTACGTTGGATTATGTGTGGCCAGCAGTAACAGCCTCGTTGATCAGGCCTGATCCACCGGGAGGCCTGGTCGTGGACCGGGCGCTGGGGACGTTGATCCCGGAATGCCCTCCAGGTAGACTCCAGGTAGACAAAAAATAGAAGATTTACTGTTATGCAGACTGCTGCATTATTGTAATAATTGTATAAATAATGTCAAGCCATTCTTGACTCCGTACTGGAATTTAGACTGGCAGGCGGACAGGTATTGGACGGTGATGTCATTTGTTTACTCTTGAGCTTTGCTAAAGAATAGAACATTTTCGTACTGTGAGCTCAATTTCAAGATACAATGGTCCCTCGTTTTTCATAATTAATCCGTTCCTGGAGCCATTACTATAAACGAAATTTACGATTTACAAATCAATTTTCCCCATAAGAAATAATGTAAATACAATTAATCTGTTCCTGACACCCAGAAGTATTAAAACAAAAAATTTTTTACATGAAATATACATGTAGTACATAAATAATACAATGGGAAATGAATGAAACATTAACAGCATAACACTTACCTTTATTGGAGATTCTTCTTAGTGTATGGGAGACTGGAGGAGGAGAGAGATTGGATTGTTTACAGTTTGGAAGGGGAATCCCCTTCCAGCAACACCTCAGGTACCAATTGCTTCTCTGGGGTTGCTTCTCTTCTCTGTTTCTTAATGCCACTAGGACCACCTTGAGAGTCACTCTAGTCCTGTCTTGCAAAGTAACTGTGGAGAGAGCTCTGTTTCTGGCGTCTCTAACACTTCCCTAAAATGGCCCAAGACTTTGTCACTGTACATATTTCTCACCTTCTTTACCACAGGCTTGGCACTAGGAGCTTCCTTTGGAGCCATGGTAGCTTATTTAGTACTTGCAAGCACTAAAATGAGTGGAATATTATGAAATATTTCGTAGGAGCACTTGAGGGGACCTTCACTCACTGGTAAACAATGCCAGACTGGCTGGGTAGGGAGGCCTCCCCGGCTCACATTGTGCGTATGCGTCCCAGACGAACTACTATTCGTGAGTCAACCTATGAAAAGCGATTCCATGTTTATACGAAATCTACGATTGCCAAGAACTACGAAAAGCGAGGGACCACTGTACTTTTCGTCATGAAAGCAATCAAAATCATATCTAATTCTGTAATATATCTTTCATTCTATCAAATGAGATCGAAAAATGAGAATATAACCATAACAACCATACAAAAATATACCGGTAAGCGGCCTCTAATGGCTGAGAAGTGAACTCTGCTATTTATGGTTTGATTTCTTTCATTTTTGGTGTACGTGAAGAAGTATCTTTCCATCATACATTGCCCAAGTTTGAATAAGATAACCCAACAAACAACTGGAAAATAAATAATAATAATAATAATAATAATAATAATAATAATAATAATAATAATAATAATAATAATAATAATGATAATATCTTTATTTACTACACATACATGTACAAGGTATACAGGCCTAGCTGACATCAGTGACATACTACTGCATAGAAAGACACTTGTTATGCAGAGTATTTCAAGAATAACAGGATAACATCCACACCAGTCGGCTAACACCCAGGTACCCATTTACTGATGGGTAAACATAGACAACAGGTGTAAAGAAATATGCCTAATGTTTCTACCCTGGCTGGGAATCGAATATTTACAAAAAATCATATATGGCTAACCCAAGCCAGGTACTAAAAATAAGCCACGTTGACTTTTTTGGGTTATCCTAGGTTCTCTACACATATGCTGCTATGTGTGATAATCTAAATAGAGAAAATAACTTTTTTGTTTCAGGTTTATGGTGCAGTACGAGTGTGTATCACAGTTAGCCCTGTGTTACACTCCGTTTTCTCTAATATAAGCCCCCAAGACAGGGATAGGAGAATGGTATTTGTATACCATATCCTCTTCATACCTCCGTCGAACTGCTCGGTATTATGCCAAATATTATTCATTCTGGAGTATTTAACATGTTTTATGTTATTTATATTGTTTCTTATGTCATATTAGATAAATTGTGATAGGCAAATAAGCTGTAGTGTTGATATTAGCGTAATAATAAAGCATATTCTCCTGCTTCGTGAGACTGAGCTCATGGCAACCGACAGTGGCTTCAAAGCCACCTTATCTTTAAAGGATAACGTACTGTGTAGGTGCTTTACATAATGAGAAGCATTTCTTTATCATTGGAACCATGGCTAGGGCTAAAAGTAAGCAAGTTAAAACAATAAATGGAGAAAAAGAAATTGGAGTGACTTATGCAGCAAGTAGCACCACCAAACATTACCAGCAGGTTGGTGTGGCGACCCTGAAAATTTGAAATTATGCTAGCCAAAATTAGTGCCGAATAACTGAAGGAACCGAATAACTGATTGCCGGATTTGTGATGGCGGACCTGTACCACAGTGTATAGTTTGTGGAAATACAAAAACGTGAAGGAAAGTAATAGACTAAACAACCCCAAATCACCAAGGTTGTAAAGACACAATAGATAAGATATTATATTTCAGCATGACAATGTCTGTACAGAAGTGGACGACATTTAGATCTGCATGCAGAAAGTACTTAACCCTTTCAGGGTCCAAGGCCAAAATCTGAAGGGGTGCGTGCCCCAGTGTCCAAGAAATTTTGAAAAAAAACAAAAATAAAAAAAAAAATTTCTTACAGAATTGAAGATAATACATTTGTGAAGGTAATAAAACAAAACAAAACAAAATTCTGATAAGTACTTACTGAGATACAGCGGCAGGAAGTTGACCCAAAATGACTGGGTGGCAGCAACATCAGCGACTTCCCCAAAATTGCATTTTTTTATTTTACGTTTTTTATACTTTTTTCTTTTCTTTTCTAATTTTTTCTTTTTCTAGTAACATTTGTGACCTGTGAGACCAGTATAATGCATATTGTATAAGTGTACACTCATTGTATTCAACACAATAACTGCACTAATTTGTTTATCATTATATTGCTTACAATACTTGTTTACAAGTTTATTGTAAACAAAATGATGAAAATATTAGTGCAGTTATTGTGTTGAATACAAAGGTACCATATAGGACCATATGGTACAATGGTGCCATAGGGTTGCAATGGTAACATATGGTAGAATATGGTACAATGGTACCATATGATACAATAGTACCATATGGTGCAATGGCACCTTATGGTACTATATGGCACAATTGTACCTTATGGTTACCATTGGTGCAATGGTACCATATGGTGCAATGTACATATGGGACTTTTTTCC
>NC_069400.1:85811793-85843611 GCF_026875155.1 Cherax quadricarinatus | reverse complement strand
CGTGATCCTACATTACTGTCGAGCTCAGAACAGCTGACACCCGCACTTACATCCCCATCACACAATCTGTCACTGTCCTTGGCGCTAATCTTGACTACCTTCTTCGCTTACACGGACACATTCACTCAAGACATGCAATAGCTAGTAAGGCCCTTGCGGGCCTCTACAAGCTGAAACACGCCTCTCAACGCACGAAACTACACCTCTACAAATCCCTTATACGTCCTCTGATAACTTACTCTCCTCTAGCCCTCTCTCTTGCAGCAAAAACAAACTTACTTAAACTGCAGCGTGTCCAGAACAAGGCGCTGCGCTGGGTGCTTGATGTCAGATGGGAGGACTTCGCCACATGCGAGTCTCTACATGCCCAGTTAGACATCCCTGTGCTGAATCTGTACTGGAAGACGCTCAGTGACAGACAAACTTGAGGCACGACATGAATACTGGACCTCTCTCCTTGACGAAGAAATTCGCAGACGCACAAACCAACACAACCTTTTCCACTCCTTGCGTGATCCAGCTCCTAACCCTATTTACAAATAACCTTGGATTCGCTGACAGGTCCCTTCTATGACAGGTACCATTCTCTGACCCACGTTCACCTTAGCTTTTGGGTTAAGACATGGCTCAGTTCTACACTCCTCTCTAGCGCTAAACGTCGCATGTCGCTTCCTCCCCGCTCACCCCACCGGAGTCCCAACAGAAGAGCCTGAATTTCTCTTCTCAATATCTGTCCCACGATCGCCTTCGCTGCTGGGTTAAGCCCTGGCTCTATTTCTACGGCTAAGAACACTCCTCTCCAGCACTATTCTTCGTCTGTCCCGTCTTCCCCGCTCATCCCATTTGGGATCTTACCTGAACTTTCGTTCGTATGTCTGGTTAGTGTGACTTTGTAAATGGTCCAAGTCGGACCGAAACGTCGTCGTAAGCTCTTCTCTTCTATGTGCGGGTTATTTGTGTATCATTCCAGTCGCGGTATTGTGCCCTTTTTTATTATTATTGTTATTTTTATTTTATAATAATAATAATAATAATAATAATAATAATAATAATAATAATAATAATAATAATAATAATAATAATAATAATAAATAATAATAATAATATATTATTATTTATTATTATTATTATTATTATGGTTTGTTATTATTTTTATCAATAATAATAATAATAATAATAATAATAATAATAATAATAATAATAATAATAATAATAATAATGGTGTTATTATTATGATTATCACTTTCAGACCATTAACTATATAATGGTGTAAAACAACGTTGAGAATGGAATCTTCTGACCTCAGGAATAACCTCCACATTCTTGACTTTGTCTGACAAACATTCCAAGAATGTTGCTCTTAGACAGTCCCTTTGTTTGTGGCTTCACAGGTCAAGACTCAGCTCCTCTATGTTGGCTTCTACTGAGGTTTTCCCTCTTTTGGCTGCGTGTGCCCTCTCATGCCTCTTCTTCATAATATCTTCATTTACTACCAGTACATGTACAAGGTGTACAAGTACATGTACAAGGTGTACAAGTACATGTACAAGGTATACAAGTACATGTACTAGGTATACAAGTACATGTACATGGTATACAAGTACATGTACAAGGTATACAAGTACATGTACTAGGTATACAAGTACATGTACATGGTATACAAGTACATGTACAAGGTATACAAGTACATGTACAAGGTATACAAGTACATGTACTAGGTAATACAAGTACATGTACATGGTATACAAGTACATGTACAAGGTGTACAAGTACATGTACAAGGTATACAAGTACATGTACAAGGTGTTCAAGTACATGTACAAGGTATACAAGTACATGTACAAAGTATACCAGTACATGTACAAGGTATACCAGTGCATGTACAAGGTATACCAGTGCATGTACAGGGTATACCATTACATGTACAAGGTATACATGTACAAGGTATACCAGTACATGCATAAGGTATACATGTACAAGGTATACCAGTACATGTACAAGGTATACAAGTACATATACAAGGTATACCAGTACATGTACAAGGTATACAAGTACATGTACATGGTATACAAGTACATGCACAAGGTATACCAGTACATGTACAAGGTATACAAGTACATGTACAAGGTATACAGACCATGGCTGACATCAATAACATACTACTATACAGAAAGCCGCTTGTTATGCTGAACATTTCCCGCAAATTAGGTCAGTTTTGTCCCAGGATGCGACACCAGTCCACTAACACCCAGGTACCTATTTCACTGACAGGGAACATAGACAACTGGTGTAAGGAAACACGCCCAATGCTTCTACCCTTGCGGGGAATCGGACCCGACCCCACGCCGTGTGAACCAACAGTTTTAGCCACCAGGCCACGATGTGACACCCGCAAACCAGAACTCCTAAATCTTTTTCGCAATCAGTAATATTGAGATCTACATTATTTAGTTTATATGTGGCATAGTTATTTTCCTGTTCAACTTTTAGAACTTTGCATCTATCTTACTGCATCTGCCACTTCTCCGACCACTGCATCTGTCTGTCTTATTGCATCTGCCACTTCTCCGACCACTGCATCTGTCTATCTTACTGTGTCAGCATAGTTGCTGATCCCCTTATATGTGTTGTATAGCGTATTATAGTACCATCCATATGCTTTATATAGAAGATCCCTTAGGCCTGTGACTGCATGACATCACGGGGTACAGCTTGAGGCAGTGAGACGAGCTACCTCTGTCTCACTCGACGGTCCACCTATGAACAGGCAAGAACACGGCAGGCCTGGGCTCCCACCTCTCATCACAGTCTGACAATACATAGTGTTACCATCCAACAAGTGTGACTACCCTCAACCCTCGTTATCTCCTACCAAACCCCACACGACAAATTGATGGCAATGGAGGGCCTGTAATTCTGACAATTACAGAGATTTCTGGAGATAAATTTCTACTGAGATGGTCGCCATCTTGTGACTAGGCCTGCCGAGCAGGGTAACGCTCGACTTACCTCAAGCCAGCCAGCTACCCCGACCAAGCTTCTACCAGCCTCTACAATATTCACTGGTCAGTCTTTGTATTAGTGTTTATCTGCTTATTTGCATCACTCCCGAGGGGTTGACCCGAGTTTGCAAAATAAGCCAGCAACCAGTCTGTGGTGAGGGAGTCAGTCCAGCCTAGCCTACTCCATCCAGCTTTGCCTGCCAAGCCAGCTTTCCACCCCTGCTGTGCTCATCGTGAGAAGTTATCAAGCCATTCTGTGTGAAGGGTTAAGATAAGCCAGCCAGCAACTAACCCAGGTGTCTTAATCCAGTACTCAAGCAAGCCACATGGGTACAGTCTTCCTCATCGCTTGTGCTTCAAGCTCCAAGCCATTCTGAGTGCTTTTTCATCCCTGTGGTGTTGTGGTAATTCATGGGTTTGTTTTTTAGCCAGCCGGCTTAGAAATATTTTTGCGCCAGTGAGGGTGTCCCCAGTAAGGCTTACGCCGTTCATCCCATAGGCCCACTCACCACGTGTGTCTCACCGCTGCCCGGCCTCAGCCCTGCTTCAGCCCACTCACCCAACCACTACCACTGTGTTATTGTACTCTTATTACGGGTCCTAGCACCATATTTTAAGGACCACATAGGGGGTCAAGAGCTAGAGTGTGTCTTTCATCAGTGGCGCCACCGTTGAAAGCCTCCTGTGTGAAGTCTATCGTCGATGTAAGCGCAATTCTACGCTCACGTGTGCAGAGGACAGTAGCCAGCCGCAAGACGACATAAACATCCTCCACCACCATCCACCACCATCTACCTAATTCTTCACCAAGTCGCTACAGTGATAATATTTTTCATAGAGACATTTGCGAGTGTTGAGAAATTTCTTTTTGTGTTTCCAGTGACTTCTTAGTGACATTCAGTAATTCTCGATTAGACTCAGTGTTTATTATATACTGTTTGCAATATTTTTTTTTATCTTCTTAATTCAGTGTTAATTTCCGTGCTATTATTTTATGTCTGTTGTGTTGTGTTTCTTTTTTATACACTTGAAGTAAGTACCTTAGTGTTTTTCCTTTGTTGTGTGTGCAACATATAAGCAGTATAGAATTTGTGTTTCCACTTCACAATCACCTAGTGTTCACAGTATTCCAGTGAATTAATTCAGTAATTTATTACCTTGTATTCTGCATCACAACTCAGTGTTGTCTGTTATATTTTCCTCCCAGCATTTGTGTATTCTTGTTTTGTTCTCTCTGTGTGTTGAACATTTTTGTGTTAATTCTTTTCATTCAGCCAGTGTCTAATTTGTCTTATTTCCACAGACAATAGTGCCATTATTTTGTGCAAGCAAGAAATTATTTTTCAAACTTTTCACACATCAAGTTTTATAGCAAGAAAAATCTAGTATTGTGTTTATATTGATGTGTTGTGTTCTGCATCACTGTAAGTGCTCAAACCTTTTGTTCTGTGTTTTTGCACCTATTATTTTTCATGTTTCATTGAACAAATTCACTCTTTGTGCAATTTTTAAGTTGTTCATTTAAAGTAAATCATTCTTTGTTTGTTCAGTAAGTGTTGCTTAAGCTGCAGTTAAGTGTTAAAGTGTTCCCTCAGTTCATTCCTTGCTATATTTTCTTTTAATCTTGTAAACTGTATTTTCTTGTGTGAGTAATTTTTTTTTGTTATTGCACATTGACTCATTTTGCAATTATTCTTGTGCAAGTATTGTGTTGTCATTAAAATTTTCTTTCAGAAATTTTATGTAGTATTGTGCAGTACTTTTGATTAGCAATTGTTATTTGCAGTATTGCTACAGTTTATTTCAGTGCAGTTTCTTATGCTCTGTTCTGTGCATAATATTTTATTCTTTGTGTGCCATTTTATTTTCTTTTTAGTGAATTCTTTCCCAGTTTGTTTTAATTTTGCACAAGATTTACTGAGTCCAATTTAACATTTTTTGATTGATTCATCATTTTATTGTTGAATTTCCCTATTGCATTGAGATTAAAGACAACTCACTGCGCCATTAATCCAATTTAAAGTAAAATTTGAGTAAATTAGATTTGAGTAAAGTACAAGTTCTCTTGATTTTCAAAGTGTTGTTTATTCAGTTGAGTATTTTCTTGTGTGAGTTTCCTTGCTTACTGTGTGTCCTGTCAATTTTTAATTACTTATGCAGAATAGTTAAGCATTTTCTTCCCATTTAAGTTCACTGTGTTGTGTGTTCCTCAGTTACATTTTCTTTTATTCTTTCTATTTTTTTTTTTTTTGCCTTATGCCCTTGAGTAAGTTCCCTGAGAACATGTCCCAGTCACTTTTGAATGTTCACTTAGTGTATCATGCCAGCCAAAGTCAATATGAATCAGTCCACAGTACCAATATTCCCTTACTGACTGAAAGACAATACCTAGCCCTTGAGCAATGTGTTTGTTCTCACAGCTGGTATCTGAGATTTGTTAAAGTGCTGCGAATGTGAAGTTCAGATTAAGTTCCTATAGATTTGTTCATTACTTATTAACGTAGCCGAGTGGTCAGGCACTAGTAATACTGTCACTCCTGTTTGGACTCCAGCCACAATATCGTGCACGCAGGATAGTGCTGAGACTACTATCCTTGCGATGGCGACTTGTTCAAGTACTCGTTTCTTCCCAGGGGATGCTTTGAGAAGAACTTTACTTGCAACGAGTTATGCCATCTCTTGCTGATGCCACAAGCCGTTGCAGAAAGACGTTTCTGTGGCTAGTGTGCTCACTTGAGTGTTGTTGTTGTCCCTTGTGTTTCAGATGGTGATCCCATCTTAGTTGACAGTAATTCATGCAATGTAAGAAGTTATTTCTCTAGTAACTTTCACATGCTGTTAACGTTTGTAAGTGAAGTTTATAGTTGATACCTCGTGTCACTGTGTGCGACTCAGATTGAATATTAGCATTGTTGACCGTGTTCATTTCTTTTCCCCTGTGCTTGCAGTGAGAGATAGTAGATTCCTTCTCCCTTGCTCATATTGGATGTTATAGCGTTATTTTTTTCAACCGGGGAGAGTCATCCACTCCACCGAGTTTGTTCATTCCTCCAGTAAGAAAGAACCGATCCCTTGTGTTCTGGTGATTCGATTCCTGCTCCAGGAAGATCTTATTCTGACTGTGTAGCCACCAGCACCCATTAGTGACTTTGTAATGAGCCAAAAATTACTGTATCGAACAGTCGAGTTGAGTATTCCTAGCAGAAGAGTTAGTAATTCCACAGTCACTAGTGAATGTAGCTGTATCTTTTGTAGATACTCATTCAGATCATCCATGTAGCTGTATCTTTTGTAGATACTCGTTCATATCTCCCTCAGTCAAGGCATGTGTTAGCCTTTGCAGAGGAATTCGATCCTCCCAGAGATGATAACCATTCTGCATATGTAAACCTCACCCTCACAGAATTGGGTTTAAATGTACATAGTCTGTATAACTAGTTGTCCCAGATGAAGTAAATTGTCAACTGTTTGTTATTAACTGATCAGTTTGTCAGAATTTTTGTGTTCACGTTCTCTCCGAGTTCTGAGAATTTATGATCTGTGTGCACCAGATGCCTTTGCTGCTAATTTCACCTTGTATATATATATGTTTATTTCCTCAGAATCTGTAGAGTGCATGAATACAGATCAATCGATCAATTCCATCCCATATTGTACCATGATTTGTTCTTATAAGTCGTAATGCATTACAATGAAACTCATTACGTTAAAAGTGATTACGTTAACACCCATTACGTAAAACTCATTTTGTTAACATCCAGTATGATACCATCCATTAGTTCTAAGTTATATATGAATTTGTTATTGTATAGAATCAGCCCAGAACCACCTGCCTGTTCAGCCTATAGCATAGTAGTGTATGTCGAGACGACATACGTAACATAACCAAGCTGTCAGCATAGTTGCTGATCCCCTTATATGTGTTGTATAGCGTATTATAGTACCATCCATGTGCTTTATATAGAAGATCCCTTAGGCCTGTGACTGTATGACATCACGGGGTACAGCTTGAGGCAGTGAGACGAGCTACCTCGGTCTCACTCGATGGACCACCTACAAACAGGCAAGAACACGGCAGGCCTGGGTTCCCACCTCTCATCACAGTCTGACAATACATAGTGTTACCATCCAACAAGTATGTCTACTTTCAACCCTCGTTATCTCCTACCGAACCCCACACGACAACTGCATCTGCCACTTCTCCAACCACTGCATCTATCTTACTGCATCTGCCACTTCTCCGACCACTGCATCTGTCTATCTTACTGCATCTGCCACTTCTCCGACTACTGCATCTGTCTATCTTACTGCATCTGCCACTTCTCCGACCACTGGATCTGTCTATCTTACTGCATCTGCCACTTCTCCGACCACTGCATCTGTCTATCTTACTGCATCTGCCTCTTCTCCGACCACTGCATCTGTCTATCTTACTGCATCTGCCACTTCTCCGACCACTGCATCTGTCTATTCAAATCTTCTACCACTTACACCACCAACAACACCACAGCACCACCACTTACAGCACCAACAACACCAATTACAACAGCAACACAGCGCCAACAACAACAGCCACACAGCATCAGCAACAAGACAGTATCAACAACAACAGCCACACAGAACCAACATCAAGACAGCATCAACACAACAGCTAACACAGCATCAACAACAAGACGTCACCAAGACAAGTATCACAGCACCAGCAACAAGACAGCATCAACAACAACGCCACACGCAACAAAAACAGACAGCAACCAAGAACAAGACAGCATCAACAACAACAACACACAGCACCAAAAACAAGACAGCATCAAGAACAGCAACAACAACAAGACAGTATCAACAACAACAGCCACACAGCAACAACAACAAGACAGCATCAACAACAACAGCCACACGCAACAACAACAAGACAGCATCAACAACAACAACCACACAGCCAACACAAGACTTCCAAGACACAGCAACAACAACAAGACAGCATCAAGACACAGCAACAACAACAAGACAGTTATCAACACAACAGCCACTACAGCAAGAACTACAAGACAGCATCAACAACAACAGCACCACTCAACAACAACAAGACAGTATCAACAACAACAGCCACACAGCAACAACACAAGACAGCATCAACAACAACAGCACACAGCAACAACAACAAGACAGTATCAACAACAACAGCCACACAGCAACAACAACAGACAGCATCAATCAACAACACCACTACACTACAACAACAAGACAGTACAACAACAACAGCCACACAGCAACAACAACAAGACAGTATAACAACAACAGCCACACAGCAACAACAACAAGACAGCATCAACAACAACAGCCACACAGCAACAACAATAAGACAGCATCAACAACAACAGCCACACAGCAACAACAACAAGACAGCATCAACAACAACAGCCACACAGCAACAACAATAAGACAGCATCAACAACAACAGCCACACAGCAACAACAACATGACAGCATCAACAACAACAACCACACAGCACGAACAAGACAGCATCAAGACACAGCACCAACAACAAGACAGCATCAACAACAACAACCACACAGCACCAACAACAAGACAGCATCAACAACAACAGCCACACAGCACGAACAAGACAGCATCAAGACACAGCACCAACAACAAGACAGCATCAACAACAACAGCCACACAGCACGAACAAGACAGATAAACAAGCACACAGCACCAACAACAACACAGCATCAACAACAAGACGTCACCAAAATACAGTATCACAGCACCAACATCAAGACAGCATTAACAATAACAGCAACACAGCATCAACAACAAGACAACACCAAGACACAGCATCACATCACCAACAATACCAAGACACAACATCAAAGCACCAACAACAAAACAGCATCAAGACAGCAACACAGCACCAACAGCAAGACAGCATCAACAGCAAGACAGCATCAACAGCAACACAGCACCAACAATAAGACAGCATCAAGACACAGCAACACAGCACCAGCAAAAAGACAACATCAACACAGCAACACAGCGTCATGCAGTGCTGGTCATGCTCTGTTCTCACTACCGGAAGCCAGTACAACTTTTTGCCAACAAATTTGCATGAAATGAGGCACAGCCCCACTCTCTTCCTTCCTCCTAAAATAATCTTCTTTACCATGACACAGACGATGTTTCGACTCGTGATGAACCATCATCAATACATGACTGAAAATTATCTTATACACAAATACACGTTGTGTTGAAGGTACGTTAAGTTTTGTATGGTTATGTATTCTAACTCCTCAACCAATTCGACTCCTTAATCTAACCTGGTAAAACCCTTGTGTGAGAAAGAGAAAACGAGAGAAAGAGAGAGAGAGAGAGAGAGAGAGAGAGAGAGAGAGAGAGAGAGAGAGAGAGAGAGAGAGAGAGAGAGAGAGAGAGAGAGAGAGAGAGAGAGAGAGAGAGAGAGAATCCTGAAGCATCTTGGAAGTCTATTGTATTATCTGTGTCAGTAACTGATGTTAAATGATGCTCACTTCCGCCTTCCACCCCTCAACTGCGCTTCTTAATAAGTCATCCTTCAAGGTGCGGCGTCGCAGCAGCGCAAGACGCACACACGATAAACAACTTGCGCCCAAGACCACAGTGCTCGCTGATCAAGACTACCAGGAAAGACACAGGTAAATCACAGGTAAGAAAAAACAAGTGATAAGCCAAGAAAAAACACTCAGAATAACAAGTGCCTTTGTCTTTACAAGTGCGTCTTGTATCCTGTTTACTGGCGCACACACAGTCACCACAACACCGTTGTTCCTCATGCCTCCACCCGCCTTCTTATCATGAATAATTAGACAAATGTACAACATCTGGATATCTTAATTATAGATGTTTCGCCATCCAATGGCTTTATCAGTACAAATTCAAGGACATAACTGGACGACAGTAGAGCTATATATTACAACACATGAGGTAATCAGTCCCTCAGCCTTGGAGTTGGTGTGAAGAGCCCTGCTATCCCAAGCAAGAAAATTAATAAGCAAGCAAGGAAACCAGTAAGTTTTTTAGGTACGGGTACACATAAGTATAATTATCTAATATAGTAACATAAGTGTAAATCACCACCAAAACAGCCCAAAAAAGTCAGTGACTTATTTCCATGGAGTTCCTTGATGTACCGCCGCCACCACCACTCTTATATTGCACCGTCAACCATACACCGCCGCTGTTATCTTACACCGTCAACCACAACGCCAGATCACAATTACAACATGGGGAGAGAGAGACAGAGACAGAGCACAAAAAACATTACTGTGGGAGTGTGTGTACATGGAGAGAGAATTAGACCTCCCAGTTAGTTGTGATGATACGTGAATATTAATAATATAAAATTCCGACAGGCTGATAAGACACATGTGCAGGAGTTACGTATCTTTATATGGTCACACTTGTCAAAGGCTTTTGCAGAGTCTGGGTATACTACATTTGCGTTTTGTTTGTCTTCTAGAGCATCCAGGACCTTGTCATAGTAGTCCAGTAGTTGGGACAGACAAGAGCGACCTGGTCTAAACCCATGTTGCCCTGGGTTGTGTAACTACCTGGAGGCTACCTGGAGGGTATTCCGGGGATCAACGTCCCCGCGGCCCGGTCCACGACCAGGCCTCCCGGTGGATCAGGGCCTGATCAACGAGGCTGTTACTGCTGGCCGCACGTAATCCAACGTACGAACCACAGCCCGGCTGATCCGGCACCGTCTTTAGGTATCTGTCCAGCTCCCTCTTGAAGACAATCAGGGGTCCTCCCGTAATGCCCCTTATTGCTGGTGGGAGGCTGTTGAACAGTCTTGGGCCCCGGACACTTATTGTGTTTTCTCTTAGTGTACCAGTGACGCCCCTACTTTTCACTGGGGGTATGTTGCATCGCCTGCCGAGTCTTTTGCTTTCGTATGGAGTGATTCCTGTGTGCATATTAGGGACCAGTCCCTCCAGAATCTTCCAGGTGTAGATTACGATATATCTCTCTCGCCTGCGCTCTAGTGAGTACAAGTCAAGTGCTTCCAGGCGCTCCCAGTAGTTAAGGTGTTTGATGGAACTTATATGTGCAGTAAAGGTTCTCTGTACATTCTCTAGCTCTGCAATTTCACATGCCTTGAATGGGGATGTTAATGTACAGCAGTATTCCAGCCTAGAAAGAATAAGTGATTTAAAAAGGATCATCATTGGCTTAGCATCTCTTGTCTTGAATGTTCTCATTATCCTTCCTATCAGCATCCTCGCTGATGTGATAGTGGCATTGTTGTGGTCCTTGAAGGTGAGGTTTTCGGACATTACCACACCCAGGTCCTTCACATTACTTTTCCTCTCTATTGTGTGATTGGAGTTTGTAGTATACTCAGTCCTAGTTATTATTTCCTCCAGTTTTCCATAACGGAGTAGTTGGAATTTGTCTTCATTGAACATCATATTGTTCTCTGTTGCCCATTGGAAAACTTGGTTTATATCTTCTTGGAGCTTTGCCGTGTCCTCAATAGAAGACACTCTCATGTAGATCCTAGTATCGTCTGCAAAAGATGATACAGTGCTGTGGTTTACATCTCTGTCTATGTCTGATATGAGAATAATGAACAGGATGGGTGCGAGTACTGTGCCTTGTGGGACAGAGCTCTTCACTATGGCAGCATCTGATTTAACTCTGTTTACCACTACTCTCTGAGTTTGATTGGTTAGAAAGTTGAAGATCCATCTGCCTACTTTGCTGGTTATCCCTTTAGCACGCATTTTGTGTGCTATTACACCATGGTCGCACTTGTCAAAGGCTTTTGCAAAGTCTGTGTATACTACATCCGCATTTTGTTTGTTTTCCAGTGCATCCAAGACCATGTCATAGTGGTCAAGCAGTTGTGAAAGGGGCAGGAGCGACCTGCTCTGAAACCATGTTGCCCTTGGTTGTGCAATTTTTGGGAGTCTAGGTGGTTTGCTATCCTGCTTCTTAGAACTCTTTCAAAGATTTTTATGATGTGGGACGTTAAAGCTATTGGTCTATAGTTCTTAGCTGCTGCTTTGCTGCCACCTTTATGGAGGGGGGCTATATCTGTTTTTTTAGTGAAGGAACTCGCCTGGGGTCTAAGCTCCTTCTCCATAGCAACTTGGGGCCCGTGAGGGGGGTTTCTTGCAGTTTTTAATAAACCCCCGAGTTCCACGGGGGTCGGGGGCCCGGGGCTGAGTGCAGGGGCATTGGGTCGATGGCTTTTAAAAAGTCTATGAAGTTAAAGTTTGTCATAATCGGGCCCTACTTGGCGGGGTTTTTAAAGGGCTCTTTTCAAAAAAAAAAGGGTTTGGATTCTTTAATTTTAAAACTGTTTTTGGGGCCCGCTAAAACACTGAGTCAAAACTGAAATTTTTCAGTATCTCGCTTTTTTCTTTTTTGTCGTCAGTGTGGGGGATCCATTTGTCGGGAGCGGGGGCCCCAAAATACAAGAAGGGGTTTTTTGACTTTTTTTTTGGCGTTTTAAAAAAAAAAATTTTCTTTTCTTTAAATTTTCTTAATCGCTTTTAGCTCCTTTGCCCTCTCCTGGATCCTGCATGAGCCCTTTTTAACTTCAGCTCAATTTTTTTTCCATTTCCCCTGGTTAGCACAAACCTTCCTTTTAAACCGGGTTATTGGCATTCTTGAGGTGCTCAATGGTTTTTTCGTCTTCCCCTTTAAAAGGGAAAGCGTCTTCTCTCTCTCCGTTTACTTCTTTTTTTCCTTTTGCTTATAGGAATATACCTTCAACATACTTCAGCTCCCCAGGGGGGTAAACTTTTGGGGCATTGGTTGGGTCCATGAAAATTTAAAGATACCCTCTCAAAATTTTTCTTTTTGGGCATATTTTTCCCCTGATCCCAGATGATGTTTCTTGTTTTTTAAAAAGTTAAATTTTGGTAAAGGTACCCCCCAAAAAAAGGAATCATTGTCCCGATCAAGACTCCTGTGCATGCAAGTTTTTGGACTTCGATTAGTTTGTGAAAAAAGAATTTGTTGTTTTTTGATATTGTTATTTTTCCTTTTCCCGGGTTTCCTCATTTTTTGTGAAAAAAGGTCCATTGTTTTCCCCAAAACTTGTTGGCTCCACTTTTGTTGACTTAGGGTGTGTTTGTTGCAAAAAATTTCAGCAGCTCCTGTGTGTATGACCTTTCATCTGGCTACCTCCAGGGTTTTTCCCTGCTACGAATTTTTTGCTATATTTTTCCCATTTTGTATTCTTAGATTAAAGGGTCACCAAGAAACCTGGAAGAGGTTGCTGCAGCAGGAAAGTTATCAGAAACCGGGGGAGTACTGCCCTGGGGCCATGTAAAACCCTGGTGGGGGTTGCTGCAGCAGAAATTTGTAGTCCCTTGGCAAATACTGACCTGTGGCCATGTATAACCGGGTGGGGGGTTTGCGCGGGCAGCAGTTACAGTCCCGGGGGGGGGCGATTACTGACCTGGGCCATGTAAAAACCTGGTGGAGGTTGCTGCAGCAGCAGTTGTCAGTCCCTGGCGAGTACGACCTGGGCCCAAAGTAAAACCCTGGGGGGGTTTGCTGCAGCAGCAGTTTTTTCAGAAACCTGGCGAGTACTGTCCTGGGGGCCCAAATTATAACCTGTTGGAGGTTGCTGCAGCAGCAGTTATCATCCCCTGGCGATGCTGCCTGTGGCCAGTAAACCTGGTGGGGTCTGCAGCAGCAGTTATCAGTACCTGGCGATTTACTGCCTTAGCCATGTGAAACCCGGGTGGGGGTTTGGGCTGCAGCAGCAGTTATCGGGAAACCTTTGGAGGGGAGTATTCCCTGTGGCCATTATAACCGGGTTGGAGGTTGCTGCAGCAACATTTTTATACCCACCTGGCGAGTATGACCTGTGGCCATGATAAACCCTGGGGAGGTTGCTGCGGCAGCAGTTATCAGTACCTGGCAGAAATACCTGGGGCCCATGATAAAATTTGGTGGGGGTTGCTGCAGCAAATTTTAAGAAAACCGGGCGAGTACTAAACCTGCCCCCAAAGAATAACCCTTGGGGGGGGAGGTTGCTGCAGCAGCTTATCAGAACCTGGGGGAGTACTGCCCTTGGCCATTTTGTAACCTGGGGGGAGGTTGCTGCAGAGAAATTAAATCATAGGGGGCGATTAATGACCTGGGGCCCAGTAAAAACCTGTTTGGAGGTTGGGCAGCACAGTTACAAAACCGGGAGAGAACTGACCTGGGGCCCATGTAAAACCCCTGGTGGGGGTTTGCTGCGCACAGTTATCATTCCCTTTGGAGTTTTCCCCGTGGCCTTGTAAAACCCGGGTGGGGTTTCCCTGAAAGCAGCATTTTGTCGGTACCTGGCGATACTCCCCTGTGGCCTTGGAATAACCGGTGGGGGTTGCTGCAGGAAATTTCATACCTGGCGAGTATGACTTGGGGGCCCATTTTAAAACCCTGGTGGAGTTGTTGCAGCAGCATTTAACGTACCGGGGCGAGTACTGCCCTTTGGCCATTTTAAAACCCTGTTGGGGGTTTGGGCTGCGCAGCAGTTATCAGTACCTGCATACGGGCCCTTGGGGCCAGTAAAACCTTTTGGGAGGTTGCTGCAGCAGCTTTATCAGTACCGGGAAGTACTGCCTGTGGCCATGTAAAAACCTGGTGGGGGGTGCTGCAGCACAGTTATCATTTCCTGGCGAGTACTGACCGGGCCATAAAAAAACCCTGGGGGAGGTTGCTGCGGCAGCAGTTGTCAGTCCCGGCGAGTACGGGCCTGGGGCCAAGTAAAAAACCTGGTGGAGGTTGCTGCAGCAGCTTTTATCAGCCCTGGCGAGTACTGCCCCTTTTGGCCATGGTATAACCTGTTGGGGGTTGTGCAGCAGCAGTTGGTCAGTACCTGGCGATTTAATGACCTGGGGGCCAAATTAAAACCCTTGGTGGAGGTTGCGCGCAGCAGTTATCATTACCTGGCGAGTACTGACCTGTAGCCTGTTTTAACCTGTTGGAGGTTGCTGCGCAGCATTAAATCAGCCCCGGGTGGTACTGACCTGGGGCCCATGTAAAACCCTGGTGGGGGTTGTTTGCAGCAGCAGTTATCACACCTGGCGAGTACTGCCCTTTGGGGCCATGTAAACTGGGGGGGGTTTGGGCTGCGGGCACCCTTTATCAGTACCTGGCGATCTGACCTGTGGCCATGTAAAACCCTGGTGGAGGTTGCTGCAGCAGCAGTTATCAGTACCTGGCGAGTACGCCCCTTTTGGCCAGTATAACCTGGTGGAGGTTGCTCAGCGCATTTGTCAGTCCCGGGCGAGTACTGCCCTTTTGGGGCCATGTATAACCGGGGGGGGTTGCTGCGCAGCAGTTGTCATACCTGGCGAGTACGACCTGTGGCCAAAGAAACCCGGGTGGGGGTTGCTGCTAAAGCAGTTTTTCAGTACCTGGCGAGTCTGCCCTTTGGGGCCCTTTGTAAAACCCTGGTGGGGGTTTGTGCAGCGATTTTAACCCAGTCCCGGGCGAGTACGACCTAGGGCCAAAGTAAAAACCTTTTTGGGGGTTGGGCGCAGCGGGCTTTTATCAGTACCTGGCAGTACGACCTTGGCCTGTAAAACCCTTTTTGGGGGTTGCTGCAGCAGCATTATCAGTACCGGGGAGAAAAGACCTGGGCCATGTAAAACCGGTGGGGTTCCCTGCTGCCCCAGCATTATAAAGTACCGGCGAGAAAGACCTGGGGCCATGTATAACCTGGTGGGTTGCTGAAAGCAGCAGTTATCAGTCCCTGGCGAGTACGACCTGGGGGCCATGTAAAACCTGGTGGAGGTTGCGAAAGCAGCAGTTATCGTACCTGGGGGAGTACGACCGGGGCCCATGTAAAACCGGGTTATCACGGGTTTCGTTTCTCTCCCCGTGCGGGCTTTTGACGGGTTCATTTTTGTGACTCAGAGATGATAAATGCCTCAGTGTGGGGACATTCTCTCTCCCCTCTCTCTCCCCTCTCTCTCTCTCTTTTCTTCCCCCTACGCGGGGGCACTCAGTGACAGCAACAATAATGAGGGTTTTTTAAAAAATTACAAAAAAAAACCCCATTAAAATATAAGGGAGGTTTATCCAGCCAGA
Organism: Cherax quadricarinatus; assembly: GCF_026875155.1. Taxonomy (NCBI): domain Eukaryota; kingdom Metazoa; phylum Arthropoda; class Malacostraca; order Decapoda; family Parastacidae; genus Cherax; species Cherax quadricarinatus. Next base: position 85,827,526 of record NC_069400.1, on the reverse strand, counting down.
TGAAATATTATTTTCCCTCTAGGGAAAAGAAAAATGCAAACCCCAACAGGGGGTAAGGGTAAAAAATCCTTCTTTGAAGGTTGAAAAAATTTCCCTTTACCGTAGGCACAACTTTAAATGCCCACCCAAAAGGGAAATATAAGCATAAAAAAACAGGCGCTGGATAAAAGAAAAACTTTTTTCCCAGGGGGAAATGTAACCCTTTAAAGGGTCCTTAGTGGAAAATCCCCATCTTTAAAAGGTAGTTTTTTGGGGGGAACCTGAACGGGGTTGGTGGCCCGGCCCCTTAAAATGAATAAGTGCCCAACACTCTAACCTGGGTTTTTTTCCCCTTGTTTTTTTATGTCCAGGGAGAAAGTGTGGACCAGCGTGTGGGTCTTGTGATTACTTGAAACTACAAGTTTTTTTCCCCAGGACTGTGTCACAAGGTTTTTTTCCCTTGATACTCTGTCACAAGGTTTGTTCCTTGGTATTTGTTCACAAGGTTTGTTCCTTTTTTGAGTACTTTTCCCAAAAGGGTTTTTTCCCTTAAATTTACTCTGTCACGGGGGTTTTGTTCCTTGAGTACTGTGTCAAAAAGGGTTTTGGGTTTCCTTGAGTATTTCTTTCAAAAGGGTTTTGGTTCCTTGAGTACTGGGGCCAAAAAGGGTTTTTCCCCGAGGACTGGCCCCAAAAGGTTTTTTCCCTTGATATTTCTGTCAAAGGTTTGTTTCCTTGGTACTGTGTCAAAAAGGGTTTGTTCCTTGATACTGTTTCACAGGTTTTTTTCCTTGATTTCTATGCCCACAAGCTTTGTTCCTTGAGTACTTGTCAAAAGGGTTTTTTCCCCCGAGGACTTTGTCACGGGTTTTTCCCTTTGGGTTACTGTGTCCCCGGGTTTTTTTCCTTGATACTCTGTCAAAAGGTTTTTTCCTTGAGTACTTTGTCACAAGGTTTGTTCTTGAGTACAAAATTTTACAAGCTTTTTTCCCTTTGGGAGTATGTTCAAAAGGTTTGTTCCTTGAGTACTTTTGTCAAAAGGGTTTGTTCCTTGAGAAACTCTTTTCCAAAAGGGTTTTTTTCCTTGAGTACTATGTCACAATTTTGGGTTTCCTTGATTTACTTTTGTCACAAGGTTTTTCCCCGGGAGACTGGGGTCACAAGGTTTTTTCCCGGGGTTTACTGTGTCAAAAAGGTTTTTTCCCCTTGAGTACCTGTCACATGGTTTTTTCCCTTGATTACTGTGTCACAAGGTTTTTTTCCCTTGAGCACTAGGGTTCAAAAGCTTTGTTCCTTGGGGACTGTGTCAAAGGGGTTTTTTTTCCTCGGGGAACTTTTCCAAAAGAACTTGGCGAAAAAAGGGTGATTTTTTCCCAACCTTGCTCTCTTTTGGCGGAAATATTGTTCTCTCTGGGTGGAATATTGTTCTCCCAAAGGCTGAATATTTTTTCCTCGGGCCTGGAATATTGTTCTCTCTAGGTTTGAATATTTTTCTCTTTTGGGCTGGAATTTTTGTTCTCTCTAGGGGGAAATATTGTTCCTTCTAGGCGGAAAAATTTTCTCTCTAGGCGGGAAAATTTTTTCCCCCCTTGGGGCTGAATATTTTTCTCTCTAGGCGGAAAAATTGTTCTCTCTGGGCCCTGGAATTTTGGGTTCTTCTGGGCTGGAATATTGTTCCTTTTGGGGCTGGAATATGTTCTCTCTAGGTGGAATTTGCTGTACATTAACGTTCCCTTTCAAGGTAAAAAAAAGCGCACCCCTTTGGTTTGTATAAAAAAAAAGGCCCTTCATTTAAACCCCTCCCAAATCTCACCCCTTTTTCTTCACATCCACTTCACTCGTCCCCCAACACACCCCCTTCGAAAAAACCCAAAAAAATCACATTTCACATCCAAAAATGCTCTCATAACTCATCTAAAACCCAACAAAAAATAAACTGAAACCCAAGATACCCACAAAATTCTATCCCAACCTAGCACACACGGAAAACTCATTTACTTTGAACAAAAACCAAAAAAAACCATCAAAAACCATTGAAACCCCAAAAACCATCATTCGAACCCCCCCAAACACCACGGGAATATACCCAAACAATATTTAAAAATCACCAGAAACTAAGAAAAGAAACTACCACTAAACCCTTTTTAATAAAAACCCCCCACATTTTCCCTACACTCACTAAAATTTTTAATAAAAACCCTCTTTCCCTTTAAATCCACATAGTTTAATTTTTATACTCCCTAACCCACAATTTTTTTCCCTTTTTAAAAACATTTCCCAAATTTCGTTGGAGCACATTCAAAAATATATTGGAACCTTCCAAAAAACAATTTGAGTACTCCAGAAATTTCTTTGGGCCGACTCCCCTTTTTTTGGGTATTTCCCAAAATTTGGTTTTTTTGACTTTATCTTTAAAATTTGAACATTAAATTTTTTTGTTGGTAAACACACTCAATGGGAACAATTTTTTTTTCCCATTTCCGGGTAGAAACACAATCCCCGCTCTGAGGGGACCCTTGACTTATATGCTTACCCCAAAAAAATTGCGTCATGAATTTTTTTACAAACCCCCCCGGCGGGCCCAGAAATGGTCCCTTTACACCCAAGGTAGAAAATCACATACCATTACGTTTTCTCCTTTCAACCCCACCTGTGTGTAATCATGAATAAGAGATATAACTTTTTATTTTACCTCAATACTTTTTTATGGAACCTGGGGGTTACCCGGAAGATTCCCGGGGGGCAACCCCCCCCCGCGGCCCCGGGCTGTGACCCGGCCTCCCCGGTGGATTTAGAGCCTGTTTAACCAGGGTGTTATTGTGGCTGCACCAAAAAAAACGTATGACCCAAAGCCCGGGGGGTCAGGAAGACCCTTTGGTGCTTGTCCAGTACCCCGCTTGAAGACCCAGGGGTCCCGTTTAAAAACCCCCTTATTAGTGGGGGGGCAGCTGAACATCTCGGGCCCCTGACACTTATTGTATGTCTGATTGATTTAAAAAATTTAACCGGGCTTAAAATTTGGGATTAAATTTTTTCTCTTTTTTAAAGAATGAAAACGTCATATATTATTAACTTGGGGTAACAACACGCTCAAAACATCATAAAACCCCCCCTCTAGGTCTTTTCTTTTCAAGCCCCCGACATTTATTTCCCGTAAATGTTAAAATTTTTTTTTATTGCTTTTGCTTTTAAGGGGGGAATTTTGCATCATCCCTGAAAAAAATATAAACCAACTAAAAGTTTATTTTTTATTTTTTTTTTTTTTCAACCCCAAACAATCCTCCAAGTGGGTTTATCATATTCTTCTCGTTAAATTAAAAATTTTTTCCCCTTATTTTAAATTAAAAACATAAATCCTCGTGTTTCCCCTTTTTAATTAAAAGAACTTTAAAAGGTGTTTTAACTTTAATGATTAAGTATATGGAAGACCCTGATTTTTGGGGTTTTGGGAAAGGGGAGAGAGAGGGCAAAATGGGAAGAAAAAACATTTCACGAGGTGGTAAAAAAATGAGTTATAATTAGTTCAAATATATTTCTCTCTTCAAATTATAATTTTCTTCCTCATAATTTAAAAATTTAAAGAATTAAACCCCTGATACAAAGGGAAATAAAATTTTTAAAATAAAAGGGGCCACCCCAAAAACAACTAAGTGACATTTATTGTGGGAACGTTTCGCTCTCCCGGGGCTTTATAAACCCCCCCCCTTTAAAAAAATTCACCGGGCACAGGGGTATATAAAAAGGGCCCGATTTAGGGCAAAAATTGTGAGGTACCAAATTTTGAAAGTTTAATATTAAATATTTTGGTAGGACAAAAAGGGAAAAAAAAATGGTAGAGAATTAATTGTTTCATGAGTAAAAGGATATAAAAAACTATTCTTGGGTAACATTTAAAAAAAGGGGTTTGGGCAAATTAGAGTGGGAAAGAGGCAGCTTGTTTTTAGTGTTTCCCAAACTCTTTAATGTGCTTTGTGTAGTATAACAGGAGAGACATTGATGGCAGGGTTTTTCTGTTTTAGGAGGATTTTTGCTAAGACTTTGGAGGGTGGGGAAGCTGCCGTTTTTTTTTTAAATTTTTTTAATTTTTGGTGTTGTACCAGCGTTTTCAAATTATCGTTCCTACATGCGTAAATGTGTTTTTTGAGGCGGGTGCGAGGGGGTTTTTTAAATTTAAAAATTTCTTTCCTTTTAAGTTTTTCAACATTAAAGGTTTTAATTTTTTAAATATTGTTTAATATCTTTGAAAAAATTTCTCCAAATTTTAAATTTCCACTTTTTTTGTGTTTTACCTCAAAGCAAAATGCCCCAGATTATACTAAAAAATATTTACTGGCAAAGCTTTTAATATATTGTTTTCCCAAAAAAAATATACCAGGGCGCCCCTCCATTTTTCCCTTCCATTTTTTCCCCTAATGAAAATTTATGCGAAAAAAAAATTATTTTATAACCGTTTTAAACTCGTTTTAAAAAATTTTTTTTACTCAATGATTTTACCATCTTTCCCTTTAAAAGTTTATTGACGTGTTGCAAAAAATTTCCAAACCAAGGAAGATCTTTCCTTTTTTCACAAATAACCCAAAGAAATCAAACAGGGTTTCCCTATTAAAATGCTTTCCATTGGCTCCCTGACAATGTCTGGGGGGACTTACACACAACTTCCCTTCACATAAAAAGTTGCCCAAATATAATTTAAAAAAAATTTCATTAAACTTACCCAAACTAGGGGGCAGCCATTTTCAAAATCCATTTTCGTAATTAATTTTTTTGGGGATTGGGATAATAAAAAGCTTGAGAAAAAATGAATACTCCATTCACATTCTCGTAAAAATAAATTTTCCCAAAATTTCTTCACTTCATCGTTTTTTCATTTTTTCGGACCCTTTGCAAAAATCTCTTCTTTTTTAGAGAACACTTCCCGTCAATTTTTTTTTTTGAAAAGGGGTTTTGACTCACTTAATTGTATATAACAAATTTTTATAAACACCACACTATATGTTTTGTCCCCAAACCCCCTCCATAAATTTTTTCTTCTGCTCAAGTGATTCCCCAACCCTTCACTCCAAACATTTATACCCAAAAAAATTTTAATTGTTTTCATCATCGAAAATTTTTTTTTTAAAAAATCAAATACACAAATTTTTTCAGGAAATTTTTTTCAAAGCATATATATTTTCCACGTATATTTCCCAAATTTAAAATGTTTAGCCATTTTTAACTATCCTTATTTTTCAGTAAAAAAAAAAATATTCAGCAATATTTTTTTTTGGCAAACTTTTACTCGCTTGTGACTTTATGCCCCCCAAAAAGGGGTAACTACTTTTCCCCTTATTAAAATTTAAAAAAATAAACATACTGTGTCCCCTTATTAACTTAAATGAAATAAAAGCTTGACGCACGATACTCATTAATCAAAATTTTCAAAAATTTTCTTACCTTTTTAAATTTTCTTTTATGCATTTCCAGGGTATGTTTCCATCGGTTAGTAATAACAAGTCATAATACCATTGAAGTAAGTTTTGATAAAGCTCTACAGGGTCCAACAAAAAACCCTTACCCAAATTTCCCGTCATTTGCTAGAATCAACACAGTTGGGGTAGTAGTATAATTGTTTATTATGTTTCCCCCTACCCATTTCCCGAGGGGGGTGTCCCAAAAAATTACAGAGGGGACAAAATTGGTACAAAGGGCTGGACTCCAAAATTTTGTTTGCTGAGCAAAATTAAGAGGGAATTTAACTCAAAAATTTAAAAAAAGGCAATGAAAATCACAATTTACAAAGGTAATGAAATCCAGGGAGGTTTGGTCCCCCAATCCCTGACAAGTTTCAAAAGGTAATTTTACAGATTACAGAGGGACGTAATGGGTCCAGGGGCCGGGCCCCCAAAGTTTTGATGCGAACAGTACAAAAGGGAATTAGCTCAAAAAGTCCCCAAAGGGAATGAAATTTTGTTAAGAAAAGTTACTTACGGGTTTTCATTGGGTACAATCATGAACAAATTTTAGAGTAATGACAATTCACACTTCCACACCCCGGGCACAAAATTTTAAAAGATTATTGGTGCAAATATTGATTGTTGGTCAAAGACACACACACCCCCACACACACAAACACACACACACACAAAACACACCACTGATCCCTCGTTTTTCCCCCCCCCCACACCACAGTTACAGTAATTTTAAAAAGAAATTGAAGGTTTGGTACACAAAAGCGATGGACTAAAAGTATAAAAAGTGGGCAAAAAGAATTTAAGAGAAAATCCCCGAAAAATCATAACAGTTTTTCAGAAAAAAAATCATGGAGACAAAAACAGATGCAATCTTCCCACCAGGATACCCAAACATGAAAAAGATAGAAGGGGGAGGGGGGGAGGGGGGGTTGCTTGCTCGTAAAAAAACAGATGAAAATTTGAAAAATGGAAGGAATAGAGAGGCGGGAGAAAAAGACTACATAGGAGGTACACTTCAGTCTTTGGGGAAAACCAAAATGGTCTTTTCAGTGATGTATAAACCCCCCACAGAACTCAGGGGGGGCCCAAAAAAATATGAAAAAAGCAAAAAAGCAAAGGTGGACACACTTGCTGAGGGGGCAAGAAGAGCCACCCAGCAGAGCAAAAATTGCCCGGTTTAAAGGGGGTTTCAACCCCAGGGGATTTACGGGGAAAACCCGGAGCCACATGGGGGCCCCAAAAAATGGGGAGCCAATTTGGATGGGGCGGGAAAAACCCCATGCAAACCCAAAATGTTTTAAGGGCACTACCAGAGTGAGAGGGGGGGATGAACCCCGCAAGATTGGACCTTGTGTTCACCCTTTGGGGAGCTCAGGGCATTGAGGGCATCAAATTTTGGAAATCCCCCAGGAGCTAAACGACCACGTGGGTTTTGTGAAATTTTTAAAAACATATTTGAGGTGCAATGGAGAATTAAAAGGAAATAGAATGGAAAAGCCGACTATAAAAAAGGGGGCTACATAGGGGGTTTAAGAACTTCCTGCGGGAGGTCCAAATGGGGCAGAGAATGGGAGGAAAGCCCCGTAAATGAATTATGGAATATGTAGCAACAAAATTTCAAGGGCAGTGGGAAAGGGTTTATTTTCCCCAAAAGGGGAACAGGAAAAAAGGGGAAGGGGCCAGAACAAGCCCCTGGTTTACCCGACGGTGTAAGGAGGCAAAACCAAAGTGCAATAGAGAATGGAAAAAGTACAGAAGGCAGAGAACACACGAAAATAGGGAGATCAGTCGCAGAGCCAGGAATGAGTACGCACAGGTAAGGAGGGAGGCCCAGCGACAGTATGAAAATGACATAGCATCGAGAATCAAGACTGACCCGAAACTGTTGTATAGCCACATCAGGAGGAAGACAACAGTCAAAGACCAGGTGATCAGATTAAGGACAGAAGGTGAGAACTCACAAGAAATGATCAGGAGGTATGTGAGGAGCTGAACAGGAGATTTAAGGAAGTTTTTACAGTAGAGACAGGAAGGGCTGTGGGAAGACAGCACAGAAGGGAACATCAAGAAGGAATATACCAACAAGTGTTGGATGACATACGAACAACTGAGGAGGAGGTGAAGAAGCTCTTAAGTGACCTTGACACCTCAAAGGCGATGGGACCAGACAACATCTCCCCATGGGTCCTTAGAGAAGGAGCAGAGATGGTGTGTGTGCCTCTAACCACAATCTTCAACACATCCCTTGAAACTGGGCAACTACCTGAGAAATGGAAGACAGCTAATGTAGTCCCCATATTTAAGAAAGGAAACAGAAACGAGGCACTAAACTACAGACCTATGTCTCTGACATGTATTGTGTGCAAAGTCATGGAGAAGATTATCAGGAGGGGAGTGGTCGAACACCTGGAAAGGAACAAGATTATAAATGAAAACCAGCATGGGTTCATGGAAGGCAAATCTTGTATCACAAACCTCCTGGAGTTTTATGACAAGGTAACAGAAGTAAGACACGAGAGAGAGGGTTTGGGTAGATTGCGTTTCCTAGACTGCAGGAAGGCCTTTGACACAGTTCCCCACAAGAGATTAGTGCAGAAGCTGAGGATCAGGCACACGTAAAAGGAAGGGCACTGAAATGGATAAGGGAAACCTGACAGGGAGGCAGCAACGAGTCATGGTTCGTGAAGAAGTATCACAGTGGGCGCCTGTACGAGCGGGGTCCCACAGGGGTCAGTTCTAGGACCAGTGCTAGTTTTGATATATGTGAACGACATGATGGAAGGAATAGACTCTGAAGTGTCCCTGTTCGCAGATGACGTGAAGTTGATGAGAAGAATTAATCGGACGAGGATGAGGCAGGACTGCAAAGAGACCTGGAGAGGCTGGACATGTGGTCCAGTAACTGGCTTCTCGAATTCAATCCAGCCAAATGCAAAGTCATGAAGATTGGGGAGGGGCAAAGAAGACCGCAGACAGAGTATGGGCTAGTGGACAAAGACTACAGACCTCACTCGGGAGAAAGACCTTGGGGTGACCATAACACCGAGCACATCACCGGAGGCACACATCAACCAAATAACCGCTGCAGCATTGGGGCGCCTGGCAAACCTGAGAATAGGTTCCGAACCTTAAAAAGGGAATCGTTCAAGACACTGTACACTGTGTATGTTAGGCCCATACTGGAGTATGCAGCACCAGTCGGGAACCCACACCTGGTCAAGCACGTCAAGAAGTTAGAGAAAGTACAAAGGTTTGCAAAAAGGCTAGTCCCAGAGCTCAAGGGGAAAGTCGTACGAGGAAAGTTAAGGAAATCGACTGACGACACTGGAGGACAGAAGGGTCAAAGGGAGACATGATAACGACATACAAGATACGCGGGGAATAGACAAGGTGGACAGAGATAGGATGTTCCAGAGAGGGGACAACCCGGGAAAAGGGGTCACAACTGGAAAACTGAAGACTCAGACGATCACAGGGACGTTAGGAAGTATTTCTTCAGTCATAGAGTTGTCAGCAAGTGGAAAAAGCCTAGCAAGTGAAAATAGTGGAGGCAGGAACCATACATAGTTTTAAGAAGAGGTATGACAAAGCTCAGGAAGCAGAGAGAGAGAGGATCCCAGTAGCGATCAGTGAAGAGGCGGGGCCAGGAGCTGAGTCTCGACCAATGCAACCACAATTAGGTGAGTACAATTAGGTGAGTACACTCACACAGATAACTGCTGCAGCATTCGGGCGCCTGGCAAACCCACGGATAGCGTTCCGATAAACCCCAGTAAGGATTCGTTTAAGACTCTGTATACCATTTTCGTCAGGCCCATACTGGAGTATGCAGCACCCTTTGGAATCCACACCTAGTCAAGCACTCAAAAATTAAGAAAGTAAAAGGGTTTGAAAACAGACTATCCCAGAGCTAGGGGGTTTGTCTGGTCCCGGGGGTCTGGTGAAAAGCTCCCCTTCACCACTGGGGGCCTGGGTTTCGATTCCCCGGGCGGGGGGGAAAAATTTCGAAAAGTTTCCTTACCCCTGTTGTCCTTTTCCCTAGCAGCAAAATAGGTACCTGGGTTTTTAGTCGACTGGTGGGTCGCATCCTGGGGGAAAAAGTTTAAGGACCCCAAGGAAATAAGTTAGACAGTCCTCGATGACGCCTGATTTTCGGGGGTTTTATTTTGGTGGCTAACCCCCCCGGGGTTAAAAACCCAAAAATCTTATCTTACAAAGAAAAAGGTTGAGGGAAATGGGGCCTGACGAACGGGAGGACGGGAGGGTCGGGGGAACTGATAACGAATATAAAATACTGCAGGGGAATAGAAAAGGTGACAAAGAGGGGGATTTTCCCAGAGATGGGACAAGAAAAAGGGGTCCAAATGGAAGTTAAAGACCAGATGAATAAAAGGGGATTTTGGGGAAGTATTTCTTCAGTCATAGGTAGTCACCCGGGGAAAATAGCCTGAAATTGACGTGGGGAGGCGGGAACCATACATAGTTTTAAGGCGGGGTATGAAAGAGCTCAGGGCAGGGGAGAGGACCTGAGCAAACGAAAGGCGGGGCCGGGAGCTGTGACTCGACCCCTGAAACCCCAAAAGGTGATACAATGGGTTTAGTACACAACACACACACACACCACACACCCACACACACACACCCACCCACACAACAACACAAACACACACACACCACACATACACACACACAACACCACACACACACACACACCCCCCACCGCACACACACACACACACACACACACACACACACACAAAAACCACACACACACACACCACCCACCACACACCACAAACAACACAATAACACACACACACACACACACACACGCACACACAACACACCAACACACACACACACCACAAAACCCACCACACACCACACACACACACACCCAACACACACAAAACCACACACACACACCCACCCCCAACACAACACCACACACATACACACACACACACACACACCCCACACACACACCCCACGCGCACACACACACAACACCCCCAAAACACACACACACACACAACACAACACACCCCCGCACACCCACACAAACACACACCAACACACACACACCAACCACACACAACACGCAACACCAAACAACCCACACACACACCCACACACACACACCCCCACACACACACCCCGCACACCACACCACCACACACACACCACACACACACACACACCACACACACACACACCACACACACACACCCATCACAATGTGTAAAGCTTTATTTACAGCTAGCAAAGTGGGGTTTTTTTCTCCAAAAGGTCTAAAAATTCCCAGTGGAAAAAACTTTGCCATTTTTTTAAATTTTCAGTGAGTTGTTTCTAAATTCATTAATTTGATCACACTCCGAAAATAAAATCAAGTGTGACAAAAATCATCTGCAAAGTTTACTTTTTGTTTGGGCTGCATTGAGGGGTGATTTAACCCCCATAGATACTTGAACGCAGCCCAAGCCGGGGGGTAGGACATCCAAGAGCGCTTATCTTTTTGGATGCACCAAAACATTTTCTCCTCCCGCATATGAAAAGGATAATGGGGGACTTGTGTCAATCCCCCAAGTTTTTAAATCAATAATTATTTGAATTCTTTTCGTTTGTTGTTCTCAAACTGCAACGACAAACCCAAAATTGTAATCTACTCCCTCTTTGAAGCATACAGCTTTGCCCAAATTAAACATTCTATCATGCATTTAAGACCAATGTGGATGGAAACCCACGTGTGCACTCTGACTCCATGTCCCAATCTTACCAACCTATGTCTGGGGTTCTGCACAAGCATGCCACAATTTTTTACTTAATGAGTTGAGAGCATTTTTTGGGTACAAGGGGAACATTACAATTAAAAGGCCAACCTTGATACATGGACGCATTTGAGTGCAAGGGGTATGGCAAACTTTTTGTTGAAAGGGGATGGCCCGTTATTGATGCGTGCTCCAAATTTTTTTATAGAGCCATCCCTGTATGACCGCAGCCCACCTGCACCCGTGGGCTGGGGAACGAACCCTCAACGTAAAAAATTTGTGAAGGTGTTGTGAGGGGAAAATTCAATAGTAGGGGTCAATTTAGTTAAAAACAGTTTCATTTTTGCTACTAGTTTAAGGGAGGGGAAGTCACGCTCCCGTTTTTTTTTTCCCCCCTTTTCCCCCCCCACCCCCAAAGTGATAGTTTGATTGCCGGTGCTTGTTACGTAGGGAATCTAGCTCCCCACCCTTCCCCTCCCTCTTCCCCCCCCCCCCGAAAGGTGACGTATGGGGGTCTATCAAACATAAATCACTTACCTGCAGCTCCCAACCTACTGTAAGTACATGCCCGCCTTGTATTCTAGTGGATTTATTGGTTAAAAGTTCACTTTTGATCAATAAGTAACACTTAGTCTTTCAGTCCTGCTCTAGTTAATGTTGTAAGTAATCACCCGTTTTTGCCTTTACTCCATAGAGTGATATTTAGATGGGCTAGCTGTTATCTTTCTAGGCTTGTCCCTTCTTCATGAAAGGTACTGTGCAATCAAACAGAACACTGACGAGCAAGCACTATGTAAGTACAGCTGACTTGTATCATTTTTTTGGTTAAACTTCATTTTACCTTGAAACTGTCTTGAACTTGCTAGTTGACGTTAATCCCAGTCTTTGGGTAAATGTACCTTCCGGGAGAGGATTATTAATCATGGTAACTGTCTATCTCAGCTTGGATGACAGTGGAGGTCACCTGTCAATCAACGAGCAGAACAGGAAAGGACTAACGTCAGAACTTCCCATTACTATACCTGGCACCTGTAGAAATTGAGGACGTAACCACAATTGCAGGTAAACTGCTTTCCTGTCTTCGGATTTATCAGGTTTCTTTGAAGATAGCCGTGGTGGTACCAACACCTTGCATCCCCCCCTCATCAGCAACGGTTTACGATTTAACAACAGTGTCACCAAACAAACACCCAGTGTTAATTAGCGTTGGTTCATTATTTCATTTCTATTTTTCATTTTCATTTTTTTATGAGGATAATATTTCATTTTTAAGTGTTTATAATTTTAGATTTATCTAATGAATAAGTTTATGATTGTTTATTATTCTTACCTTGCATCCAAATTTTCCTAGAACCAGCCTGAGTAATACTGTCTGAAGTTGTTAGGGCTGAGTAAGCCTTCAAAGTGGCGACCTTGCCTAGATCAACTCTATGAATCAAGATTCAACTCCATCTGGAATTACCATTTGGAACTTCTAACGCCATACACAGACGTTACACGCTGAGTAACATCTCTTGGTAGGACTAGTACAGGTATAAAAGATTTCGTGATTGTTTATCTCAATTTATTGTAATCAAGCAGGCAGATATAATAGTTAATTCTGCACTTTGATTGTGAGTTGAAACATTGGAGGTTAGATAGGGACCCGAGATTTTCGTGACAACTGTTTCATTGAGCTCTTATTATATCAGGAACTTCATAGGACATCTTGATTTGTTGGTGGAAATTGGAGGTCAAGGGACCCCATTTATTACTGTTTGTCGGAGCGGCATGAACCCTTCGTTTTCTTTAATACCTATGTTTATTAAGCAGGGATCGAGCCTTATTTTATTTCGTTGAGCGGATGGAATTGAATCCTCGTTTTCTTTAATACCCTTTATTTCCCTGATAGTTTAGAATATTCTGGGCAAGATGTGATGAATATCCATTTGTGTGATCAGAAGCTGAAAGAAGAGGAATAACAGGAAAAAAGACATTAGGCTAAGATAGGAAAGATGAAAGAGAGAGAGATTGAAAAAAAGAAGAGAAAGGAAGAGAGAATAGAGAGAGAGAATCGAAGAGAATAAAAGAGAGGAGACGAGGATAATGAGGAGGAGAGAGAATCCGGGGAAAGACAGTTAAAGAAGCGAGAAGACCAAAAAGAGCATGTAGACTTGATCGTGAGGAAAAGAGCTAGAGACGTGAAGACAGAAATAGAGAGAACTTGAGGAAAGAGAGAAAAGGATCGCGAGCTCGAAAAATCTCGCCTTGAATTAGAGAATAAAAAGTTAACTTTTACACAACAACAATTAGAGGAAGGAGTAATGGAACAACGTGCAGTCAGTGCACATATTCCAACACCTAATTTACCTCCCTTCACAGAGGGGGAAGACATAACTTCATACATTATCAGGTTTGAAAATACCGCTACCCTCTGTGAATGGCCTGCTGACACCTGGGCTACCAGGTTAGGAATGTTATTTTCTGGTACTGCTTTGAATATCTATGCAACTTTGTCGCAGGATATCATATGTAATTATAACCTACTAAAGAAGGCAATCCTTAAAGCATATCAAAAAACCACTAATTCTTACAGGAAAGATTTCAGGTATGCCACCTTACAGCCTGGCCAGAACTTTCAACAGTTACAGGTAACACTCTTTCGTTTGTTCGACTTTTGGATAGAGAGTTCAGGAATTGATCACAGTTATGAATCTCTTCGAGACTTCATGGTTGCTGACCAGTTCCTGACAGCTCTTCCTCACCAGATACGAACATTCATTAGAGAACGTAACCTGATTAAAGCTGAGGAAGTTGCTGAGGCTGCTGACCTGTATGCTGAGGCTCACAATTCCTATAAAGACCTAAAGGGATCGAACCCTAAGGGCAAGGGTTCATCAGACCTTAAGAAATCAAAGCCTCTAGTGGAAAGTAAAATGACTTCTTTTATTCCTGTTTGTCATTTGTGTGGTGTTAAGGGACATAAACGTCCAGATTGTCCTCTAAGAAGGTCCAAAAGTTGGAAGATGTTTTAAAGACTGTAATGACCAAGCACCCTTCTGTTCAGGAACAGTTAATGGACTTAATGTATCTACCATTTTACGAGACACTGGATGCACATGTATAGTAATTTCTGATAAGCTGTTCCCTAATCTTAAAGAAACTCATTCCTCTGCTATACTTTCAGACTACTTGGGCCGTACGGACACTTTTCCTACCATCCGTTGTTACATTAGGTCTAAATGGTTCACAGGTTGGTCTGAAGCCGTACTAGCTCCCATCACTTCTTGCTCCGTACTAATAGGTAATGTAAAAGGTGCCATTCTTCCTTCTGAGGTTGACCTTTCATCACAAAGATGGATATAAGTGTTTCAGATCCTCTTCCTGTAGAGTCGGAGAAGCCCCTCGAAAGTTCAGATGAGACAATGTCTCGTGAGATTCATGTGGGATTAAAAACCAGTGATGCTACTCTCGAAAGCGAGGTAGTAGGATCACCGGTTCACTTGTTAGATGAAAGTGAAGATATCACCTCCGATACCATAAATGTCTTGACTAGGGCTCAGACCAAAGCCCAGGCTTCTCCTACTGTCCATCCTTTGATTTTCCCTGACTTTAAGCCTTTAGATATATCGAAGGACTCCTTTGTCAATTTACAACGTAATTGCCCTTCTCTTCAGAATTGCCATAATGCCGCTAAACAAAATCAAGTTATCCAAAGGAAAAAACTTTTCATATAAATTTGAATATATAAAAGGTATCTTGTACAAGTCAGTATTCAAATTAAATTCAGATGAGATAGACTATTCCATCTTAGTTGTTCCAAGTCAATGCAGAGAGACTGTTCTTAAAATGGCTCATGACCTGCCAGTGGCCGGACATTTCTCGCATCGTAAAACCTTAAATAAAATTAGGGAAACCTATTTTGGCCAAAAATGTCCTCAGATGTCACTACCTATTGTAGATCGTGTAAAGTTTGCCAACTGTCATCCTCCCGAGGTACCAGGCGAGTACCTATGGTCAAAATGCCTATCTTTACGGTACCGTTTGAAAGAGTAGCTATTGACATCGTTGGTCCTTTATCTCCACTTTCATCTGGGGGACATAGATATATATTAACATTAGTTGATTATGCTTCGAGTTTCCCTGAAGCCGTTCCCTTAAAGACCATAACTACTACAGAGGTGGCTGAAGCCCTTTTGTCCATCTTCTCCAGAGTGGGCATCCCTAGAGAAATTTTGTCTGACCGTGGGACACAATTCACATCTGACTTAATGCAACATCTTACCAACTTCTGGGAGTGAAGCCTCTCTTCACCACACCCTATCATCCCAGCTGTAATGGGAGGATTGAGCGCCAGCATTCGATTCTCAAGTCCATTTTAAGGAAACTTTGCTCCCTTAAACCTAAGGAGTGGCATCGTTACCTACCCTGTGCTTTGTTTGCCATGAGGGAAGTTCCCAGTGACTCTTTGGGGTTTTCACCTTTTGAACTTCTCTATGGTAGACAGGCCAGAGGCCATCTGTCCATCCTTCATGATTATGGACTAATGAGGAGGTA
>NC_069400.1:85686085-85811293 GCF_026875155.1 Cherax quadricarinatus | reverse complement strand
GGGTACACTGGTTACGGTAACGGGTTACTAGGAACTGGTCTACTACTAGACCGGCATGTTTTAAAACACCTCTCCCCGTGGGCAGGGTGGGTCAGCGAGATGGGGGAGCAGAGAGAGGCAGGTGGGTTTCGGTGCTTCCCATATTTTCCGTTATAATTATACGTACTAACCAGCCTACGTGAGTTTTTTTACCCCTCCACTTTATCAAACCCCACATGAAATTTTTGGTGGCAGCGGTGGAATTAAAACCTTGGATAGTCAAGGGTCCATTGGTAACCTTTCCTATTTTTTTTCTGGAACAAAGGTATCGGGAGCATGTCGTCAAGACGAACGAGTACGAAAATAATGCTGGGAAGTGTTTTTAAAGCCCAAAACTATTGCTAAAGCTTCTTCTCAGTTACTGATAATTACGTTCAGCCTTCAAAGGGACTCCTAGAAAATCCCAAACTGTGTTGTACTTCCCATCAGTCTTCGACTAGTACGGCCCATCCCAATAGAACTGCATCAGTTGTCAGATAAAAGGGCTTAGAAAAATCGGGAATTTAAAAATTAGAGCAGATGTTATTTTTTCTTTTAGAGTTTGGGAATGCTTTTCTTACGGAAGGTCCAAACAAAGGAAACATTTTTCTAAGCAACTCAGTTAAAGGGAGCACTATGGAAAAAAAAAATTGGCAAGAAAGATCTATAAAAACCTGCTAACCCAAAAAGGATTTTATGGCATCAGCATTTTTTGGGAGTTAAAAATTTTTAGACTGCAGTTACTTTATTTTGGGTCAGTGAACCCCCTTGGAGTGACTACAGCCCAAAAAAAACTTATTTCTGACTGAAAAATTGCATTTAGACATTTTTGATCTTTAAATGGCTTCTTCAAGCTTCCCAAGTCTACACAAGTTTTTTTCAAGTGTGTATCCACATTTTTAGACATGACGATTAGTCATCTAATACCCCATAAGTGCATTACCTATGAACCTCAAAATATTAGTCATGAGCCTTGAGAACGTGATAGGGGGGGATTGAAACCCAAAAGGCCATTGGGGGGAAGTGATAATGCCTTGGAGTGGAGAAGCAGTTAGCTTTTGGGCTTCCTCATGAAGGGGGTTTGCCAAAACCCCTTGTAAAAAATCCACGTTGAAAAGACTTTGTTTTTTCCGAGTTGGTAAAAGATCCCCCAGTACAGGAAGTGGGAAGCGACTGGAATAGTTTTTCAATTTAACTTCCAAAAGCCAATCACGGGGAGCCAAGTACCATCCTTTTAGGTACTGGACGGGGGCACATTCCAAGGTGAATTGCTAGGTGCAATAACTCCTCATAAAGCATTGATTGATCAATTCTTCTGCGACAGCAACTTTGAATGAGGCATTCGTACGCGGGGGATATAGATGGGTCAGTCCCGGGTTCAGGGGAATACGATGGGAAAATAAGTTCTTTATACCATTTCTACCTGGTAAGGAATGGTTTTACCACGTTTTTTCAACAAGTCAACAAACGTTACCTCACGGGGAAGTCGGGGAGCAAATCTTTCCCCTAAAGGGGTGGAACAGTTTGTTTCCAGTGAAGTGGATGGGTCCCCCGAGAATAGAAAAACCCGACCCCGGGTCAGGTGACAACTCATCCTTCCCTGAACAGATAAGGAAGTGAACAAGGTCAACAAGGGGGATTTGCTCTGAGACGAACCTGTGACCAAAGTTTTGCTGGAAAAAAATGGATCTTACTATCTTTTAAAAAATGAAAAGGTGGTTCAAAAAATAGATTTTTACTTTGCAAGAATCACTGTCAACTAGGACTTTACACCATCGGGAAAACACTAGGAACAACAACAGACCCAGGGGGCACTAGTGGCAAAAATGTCTTTCTGCAGAGGGCTTTGTGACATAAACAAGAGATGGATTACTATTGCAAGTAATCGTTTTCCAAAAAAAGGGGTCCCCTGTGGAGAAATACTATTGAACTAGCAGACATTGCAGGGATAGGCTCAGCCTCAAGTAGCAGAGCATCCTCAGACACTTGAGGTAATTTTGGGCCTATCTTGCAAGCCTGAAGTTGCAGGAAACAGACAGGAGTGACGGGGAAAAAAGTGCCGACCGCTTGGGTACCTACTGGAAAATGCAAGGCCTTAGGACTTAATCCCAATGTCGTACTCTGCGGCAAATGCAGATCTCGATCCAAGCTGGTTAAACCCCAAAATGGTACATCAAGCATCAATTTGGGCACCATCGATAAGGGTCAGCACAATGCTAAGTCTCGCGGAAACAAATCCCATAGGTCCCCGGGGAAAGTAATCTGGTCACACAAGGGAAAGGGAAACAGTAAATCTCTACCTTGGTTTAAAAAAAGGGGGAGGGAAGTCTGACCCCGGACCGAGTGAAACCGCTACCCATAAAGGGGGGACAGTGGTCGGTTCACGAGAAGGACAAGTTGTAACTGCTTATCCCTAAACAAACTAGACCCGATAATATTGCTTGCGCACCCAAAATCCCAGAACAAAGAAGGGGGGCACTATGAACAGAGCTTTCACATAGGCCCAGGTTTCTTTTGGGAAGTTATGTGCAACAAAAAGGGGGATTGTCATCGAAAAAATTTTTTCCCCTTCATCCCCAAAAAACATCTACGTCATGTGAAGCAACATCAGCAGTTGTCATTCCGAGACTGCTTTAAAGGCTTTAAAGGAATTGTGAAGGGGGGGGTGCTCATTATCACCTACTGTCACAATGGGACGGTTTGACTGGGGCGCTCGAATTTTCCCGAATTGGAAGAATGAGCCTGGTTCTGGTTAGTTTGAGAACCACGACGTCTGTTTCCTCTATCGATATTCGTTGCCCCTCTATAAACGTGTAATTTCCCGGAGCCCACCCATCAAACCCTTTACCACCAATACATAATCAACAAACTACTTTTTTACGGCTATATCATACCTTGTATATTTTTTTATCCTCTTTTTCATAAAAAATGTATTACTTTAATACCCAAACCTCTTTTTACACATAGCTCAATTAAAGGCTCCCCATTTTCATTTACCCCTGGCACCCCTAATTTACCTACTACTCCCTCCACAACATTTTTTTCCCCTTTTGCATTGAAATCCCCAAACCCCTTACTCTCCACTTTGGTTCAAAACCCCCCCCGCATTCACCAACTTTCCCCCAAATTCCCTTTTCTCTCTCTCTCCTCACCTTTTCTCTTTTTCAGGGCATATCGCTTACTATAACCCCCTTTTCGCACCAATCTTTATTTTACTCCCACATAATCCTTTAATTAAACTTTGTATCCCCTTTTCCTGCCATAACTTATCCTTAACATTTTGCTATCCTTTTTTAGCTCTAACTCATTTGAAACCCCGACCTAATCCCATTTATTCCCCTCCACTGAAACTCTCCCAAACCCTTTACTTTTTTTACTTAAAGCCGGGACTCCAGCTTCTTCTCATTCAAACATCCACAATCATCTCTTTCTTATCATTTGCACAACTTCCGCACATTCAGATTTCCCCACTTTGACAATTTTCTTCTATTTTTATTTTTAAAATTATGACGGGAAAAAAGGGGGCTACTACCCATTGTTCCCGGGCATTTTATTTGCCTTTTACAACAGCTGGCTTATGGGGGAAAGTTCTTTCCCACTTCCCCATGGTTTAAAAAAGGGAAAAAGTAATAAAACCAAGAACTTTTTAAATAAACCAAAGAAAACTCAGATATGTGTATAAAAAAAATGCCATGTATGTGTAGTGTGACCTAAGTGCAAGTAGAATAGAAGACGTACCTGAAATCTTGCATTTTTATGAGACGACAAAAGACACCGTAATCCTACCATCATGTAAAACAATTACGGGCTTTCTTTTCACCTTCCCTTGGCAGGACGGTGTACCCCCCCTGGGTGGTTGTGTCTCCCAAACCTACTACCTAGTACAGTGGACCCCGACCACGATGGGATCATCTAAATTTTAAAAATGACTACGATACATTTTTTAAAGCAAAAAATTTTGCCTCAACTAGCGCTAAAAAACTCGACCAAACAGATTCGTTCCGTCTGAGATGCGCCCACTTGTGGCCAGTGTTTACAAGCCAGCCAGCCACCTCGGTCCCATCCAAACATACAATCGGAACATTTCATATTATCACAGCGTTTTTAGTGATTGCACCTGCAAAATAAGTCACCATGGGCCCCAAGAAAGCTTTCTAGTGCCAACCCTACAGCAAAAGGGTGAGAATTACTATGGATATGAAGAAAGACATCATTGCTAAGTATGAAAGTGGAGTGCGTGTCTCCGAGCTGGCCAGGTTCTACACAAAACCACAATCAACCATCGCTACTCTTGTGGCCAAGAAAAAAGGCAATCAAGGAGCTGTTCTTGCCAAAGGTGCAACTAAATTTTCAAAACTGAGATCGCAAGTGATAGAAGATGTTGAGAGACTGTTACTGGTGTGGGTAAACGAAAAACAGATAGCAGGAGATAGCATCTCTCAGTGATCATATGTGAAAAGGCTAGGAGTTGCATGAGGATTTAATTAGAAAAATGCCTGCAACTAGTGATGTGAGTGAATTTAAGGCCAGCAAAGGTTGGTTTGAGAGATTTAACCCATAAACGGTCCAAACATATAAATACGTTCACTACCGTACTGCCCCAACTTTGGAGAAAAAAAAAATTGCTGTTTTTTAATAGGAAAAAAGACCATATGGTACCCAGGCATCCCCAATTATTTAATATGGCACACAGTGAGTGCTCACACCCATTCTCTCATGTCTAGGCAACTCAGGCTTAGTGTGGCAATGTAAAATGTATGACACATAAAACGTATACATTATGTTTGGGGCACTAGCGGTAAAAAACGTATATATACGTTCGGACCGTTTATGGGTTAAGAATTGTAGTGGCATACATAGTGTGATAAGGAATGGATGAGGCTGCCAGTTTGGACAAAAAGCAGCTGAAAAATATGTGCAAGATTCAAGGGTACATAGACAGTGAAGAATTGAAACCTGAACAAGTGTTTAATTGTGACACTGACAATGTTGTGAAACACTTTAGGAATGTCATAAAGGAACGGGAGGTATAGGCCTCTATGGACAGATATGTTGTGCGACAGAGGACCAGTTACTCTCAAGCTGGTCCTAGTGGCATTAAAAGAAGAAGGAAGTAACCCCGGAAAAGGACTTGACACCTCAAGTCCTAAATGGAAGGGGATTCCCCTTCTAAACACTAACACCATCCACAGTCTCCCCTCCTACCATCCCATCCAATCCATCCACCAGATCTTCAATAAAGGTAAGTGTCATGTAATTGTACATGTCTTCTTCAGTTTGTGTGTATTAAAATTAATATTTCATGTGGTAAAAATTTTTTTTTTTCAATACTTTTGGGTGTCTTGCACGGATTAATTTGATTTCCATTATTTCTTATGGGGAAAATTAACTCGACTAACTATAATTTCGATTAACGATGAGCTCTCAGGAATGGATTAATATCGTTTGTCGAGGGTCCACTGTATACAGTACACAAATGATTAAAATATATCAATAGAAGTAAATTATGATAAAAAGAATGAAATAATGATTGTACATTACATACAGTAGTACTATGTAGGTAGTTTATATAGCAAAGGCTTGACATTATGCCCTACCCAGTATGTCTGCAATCTTCAAAGGTTCGACTTACATCCATTTTGACTTTCGACCAGTTGGTCAGAACCAAGCTCGGTTGTAAGACAGATGGTACCTGTATTATGAAAATAGATTACATAATATAAAGGTGATATGAAAAACACCCCGAAAAACTCTATCTGAAGTTCTTTGGACCATCCTCTTTTCATTAAAAAAGATTACCAAAAATGCATCAAGCTATAAACCCTTTAAAAATAACCTAAACTCTTCCCCCCCAAACCATCAATCCCAACATTTTCAATGGAATGCAGAAAATTCTGCCTGGTGTGAAAAAAAATATGTTTTGGGAAAAATTTTTTTCATTTAAAAAAGTTTGAAATTTTTGTTCCATTAAAACATAAAATTAACAAATCACCAAATCAAAGACTTCAGAGGGGAAAATTCCGGGGTTCCCCCTTACATTACCAAGTTTAATACAATAAGAAATAAAGAAAAAATTCTAAACTGTAAGATATTAAAGAAGGTAATTAAATTTTCCACAAATCGCTCCCCTTTTGACTCACCATTAAACCCTCATATACCCTTTTATAGGGGAAATTTTTATGGGGATAAAAACTAAATCACTAAACCTCAAAAATCCCCCACAAAACACATTCAAATGAAAAAAACCACTCCCCGACAGCAAACAAAAAAATTTTCAAAAGAAAAATTGTCCCAAAAAAACCATTCAACTTTTTCTTTGGGCCTACCTGCACAGAACAATACACACCTATAACCCCCCCAAATCCCTACCAACCTTAAATGCAACATGCTTTAGGGTAGAATTTTTGGTAGACAGCAACCACCCGGAATACTACTTTCCCCAAATTTTAAAAAGAAAAAAATGTTTAAAGAGGTAGGATTGCTTGCCTTTTTCTGTTCTAAACCTAATAACGGGATATCTGGTACCCAAAATTTTCATTTGGTCCACTTAAAGACATGACTATATAAAATCTATTTCCCTAAAAACCCCTTTTTCTTTTTTTTTTAAATGGGTTTTCCCAAAAAAAAAACAAAAAAACCCATTAATAAAAGAACCCTTTTTCCGAAGCCATGGTGTCAAAAGGTGACTTAAAATCGGGAGAAGGGCTGAACCCCTTTTCTCCTAAAAAATTAAATAAAAAAAGGAAAGAAGAAAAACTTTTAAAAAACTAAATGCTTGAAGGGCGTGGATTATGTGGATGACAAAAAAAGGAATTCTGATTTATAATGAAAAAATTTTTGGATGTCCCCCCAAAAAAGCAAACAACAAGGGGCAGGGATTTGGGGGGAAATTTGGGTTAAATCGAGTTCAGAAAAAA
Organism: Cherax quadricarinatus; assembly: GCF_026875155.1. NCBI lineage: Eukaryota > Metazoa > Arthropoda > Malacostraca > Decapoda > Parastacidae > Cherax > Cherax quadricarinatus. Next base: position 85,804,358 of record NC_069400.1, on the reverse strand, counting down.
TTTAAGCAAAAAAGAAAATTTAAGGCATTATAAAAAAAGAAAAATTGTTGAAAAATTAAAGGATATTATTAAATAAGGTTTGGTGAAAAAGGGGGTCAAAAACATTATCACCTAAAGACAAAAAAAGGGAAGGGGAGATTTTGAAGTTTTAATAATTAAAACCTTTGAACCAAGGGAAAAATATTTTAGGGGCCTAAGCAAAGAAAAAACCCTTTTAAATTTATAAATTTTCCATTAAATGGAATGGCCCCTTTGTTGAACTTGGGTAAAAAAATTATTTTATAGGTTAAATTTTAAGAAAAAGAAATTAAATGTTTTACAGTTTGTTGGGGGGAAATCAGTTTTTTTTTGGTTTTTATTTGTAAAAAAGGGGATTTGGTGACTTCATTAATTTTTGGGGCCAAAATTACAGACACTTTTTATTTTCTAATTGGGGTTTGTTTTTCAAAGAAAGAAGATCAGGAAAAAAGGGGAAAGATTTTCGAAGGGGGCTTGGGTAAAGGTAAAAAAAGGGAGGAAATGGGTTTAAGAACTCAATTAAATTTATGGGGAAAATTTAAAAATGGTGTTATGTGCGGAAAATTTTTGTGGAACAAAAAAAGGGGTGCGGGAGGGAAGGGGAAAATTGGTGGAAAAAGTGAAAGAGGGTGTAAGGGAAAAAAAATTTCTAAAAGGGTTTTTTAAAAATAAAGGATAAAGGGGGGGAAAGGTATTGGAGAAAAAGGAAGGAAAGAATGGGAAGAAATTAAAAAGGAGAAAAAAAATTTGAATGTTTTAAAACAAATTTTGTTGGAAAAAAGAAAAATTTTTGGAGGGGTTAAAATTTGGGCTAAAAAAAATGGATTTGGGAAGAAAAATAAGAGAGGAGAGTTTATTTAAAATGGATTAAGAAATTGGGAAATGGGGAATATTTTGGGGGGGAATTGTTAAATTTTGAGAAATAGGGGGTGTGTTAAATTTGTTTTAAAGAAGGAAAGGAATAACTCTTGTAGGGTGGGAAACCTTTTTAGGGGGGAAAATGTACAAAAGGTTAAAATGAAAGGGGTTTTTTTAAGGAGTAAATTGGGGATAAAAGATGAAATTTTTTAAAAGCACGTGGGGATACAGTTTTTTGGAGTGGTTGGGAAATTTTTAAATAAAGTAGGGAAGGGGTAAGGTAAACTAGGGAGGCAGAGGAGATTTTTCCTTTGAAAAGGAAAGGGGCAAAAGAAAGTGCAAAATTTAAAGGGGATAAGTTGTTTTTTTTTCTTTTTTCGGGGGCCATGCCTTGGTGGGAATGGATGTGAAAATAAAAAAATTAATAAAAAAAGTTGGAGAATGGTAAAGTTATGGAGAGATTAAAAGAAAGAATTTTAAAAGAAGAAAGAGAATTGGTGAGATGAACAAATTTTTTGGAAATAGGGGGTTGTGGACCAGTTGAAGTGGAAACAAATATTTGCATAAAAATAAGGAAGAGTTTTTTGGATTAGGATTTGGGGGAAAAGGGATACGGGGGGGAAGGGGAATTGGAGATGGGGAGGTTTTTATGAAAAAGGGAAAGGTATTCTAAAAGAGTGAAGGTTTTTTGGGATGTGAGGCTATAATTGAAAGGGGGAAAAAATTTATGTAAAATGTTAGAAAGGTGGTATTTTTGGGGTTTGTTAAATTTTTTAAAGGGGGTTGAAGGGTAAAGCGGGGGTTTGGCAAGAGGCTGGTTAAAGAAAAAGAATAAATAAAGGGGGGAAATTTCCCGTTTTCTTTTGGGGCACTTGCCTTGGGAAATTTTCTGAAAAATTAGGTTGGTGGAAAATGTTTGGTAGGGTATTAAAAGAAAAAATTAAAAGGAATACAGGAAAGGTAAAAGGTTAGGGATCCCAAAAAATTATAAGGAAAGATTGGAAAAGGGCGAGGGGGAAATTTTGGAGGAAAATGTATGAATTTGGAAGTGGGTTGTCGGGATGGGCTAAAAAGTGAGGTGAATATAGAAATTGGTAAAAGGGGGAAAATTTTTTTGTGGGGCCCATTGGGAGTTGTGGAGAAAAGAATTTTTTGGGGGCCCCAAAAGGGGGGAATGTTGGGTTTTTGTTTAAAATTTTATTGGGTTGAAGAGGTAAATGTTCAGTGAGGAGAAAGGTACAGTGGAGTGTCTTTCTGGGGAAATGTGTTGGGAAAAAATTTGAAGAATTAGAGTTTGGAAGTTAGGAGGAGGTGGGATTACAAAAATGTGTAGGGGTAAAGGGTTGGGGTGGTTGGACAGGTTAGAGAGAATGGAAAAAACAGAATGATTGGAGGTATAGTTTAGGGGGGAAGGAAGGGGGGAAAGGGGGCGGGCCCCTTAAGGGGAAAGGTTGGGGGGGGTAAAGGGTTTTGTTCGAGGGGCTTACCCCGACATGTGTGAGCGTTTTTGTTTTGGGGGAAGGAGACAAAGGGGTTTTTAATATTTGACGTGTTTTGGGGTTAGCAAAGTAAATTTATTAGGGAAACGGGGGGAAACCGGCAGGCCGGGGATTTTGGAGTTGGATGGGAAAAAACTCAGGCCTGCCCCCCGAAAGGGTTTAATGTTGCGTTTAAAAACGGGTTAAAGCACCCTTTTTGGAAAAGGTGGGGGAAAGGGTAAAGTTTTTTTTTTGGCCATTTGCCTTTGGGGGAAAGGGGAGTGTGTTTAAAAAAAAAAGTTAAAAAAGACAAATTTTTTGATTTCCCCGGGTTTTTATTTTTTTAAAAAACTTATGAAAAAGGGAAAAAGGAAATTATTCCGAAGATTAAAAAAACCAGTCAAAAAAATCAATTAAGTCTTTTAAAACCATTAACACCCTTTTTGGTTTTAATATTTTTTTCCCCAAAAAATATTCCCTTTTTAAATTTCAATACAGTGGACCCCTGGTTTCGTGATTAATCTGTTCCAGAGAGCCTCCCGAAAGTAAAAATTCGAAATGAAACCTTTTTCCCAATAAGAAAAATGGAAATAAAATTAATTCGTTCAGACACCAAAAAAATATTAAAATAAAATATTTTTTTTTTCAAGTTAAAAAGTTTTACAAAATGAAAAAAATCAAAAATCACGTACAGCATTTAAAAAAATAATAAAACTTTACACTTACCTTTACTGAAGCTTCGGGGTGGATGGAAGACGGGAGGAGGGATAGGAAAGAAGGGTACACTTTTTTTTTGGAAGGAGAATCTCCTTCCATTAGGACTACAGGTATGAAGTCCTTATCGGGGGTTATTCCCTTCTTTTTTTTTTAAAAGACAACGGCACTGGGAAACAACTTGAGGCCACTGGCCCCCTTGCGCACAAAATACAGTCAAGAAGCTCTGTTTCTGGCGTTTCTTTAAGATTTGTCTGAAGTGGGACACAAAAAGGGTCATTGTACTGTTGCCAAACAGCCGAAAATTGCTTTGCAAGGGTAAAGTTTCATCCTTAAAGTTTGCATTCGTCCACTTTGCACAATGCCCTTTTAATCTTAAGTCCTGGAAGTCACTCCCTCCCAAAAGACTTACCTATAAGGTTACGCAATGGGGATATTAAAGGGATTTTTCCAAACTCTTTAGGGTCAATTCGTGTCGAGGTCATTTCAAAGCATTTTTGAAAACTGTTTTTTGTGTAGATTTTTTTTGAAGTTTGAAATGCCCTGTGGCCAGGGCTGGAGGAGAGGATTAGGGGCAAGAACTTCACCGTGATGAAACTAAACTCCCCCAAACTTTTTGCTCTTCCAAGTCTGGAGGATGGCAGGAGCATTGTCCTTACCAGGGGGCACTTGAATGACAGTGCCTTTTTCCAGGGGTATTTCTTCCACTGGGGCCAAAACTTCATTAAACCAGTCTAGGAAAATAACTTGTGACCCATCCCCTTACTGTTAGCCTTCACATCACACACAAATTCTTTGGGAAAACACTATTTTTGAACATCGGGGATTTTCAGAGTGATACAAAAAATAAAGTCTTCTCTTTAAAACCCCCACTAGCATTACAAAAAAATGAGAGTAAGCCTACCCTTCATGGCTTGTTCCGGGAGTGGGGTTTCCTCCGCGGATGTAGGTCCTCTCTGCATTTTCTTCCAAGAGGCCTTTTTTGTCACAATTAAACACTTGATGGGGTTTGAATTCTCCAGTTTTTAAAAGCACCCCTTTAAAAACTCCTGTAAAAACTTCTCAGTGCAATTTTGTCAGAACTGGCAGCCTCCCAGCCTTATAAACTGTGGGAAAGCCATCGCTTTTTAAATCTCTCAAACCAAACCCTTGCTGGCCCTTTAAAAACACAAGCATCACCAATTGTTGCAGGATTTTCTTTTGGGTCGTATGCAACTGCCTTGCCTTTTTCACATATTTTGATGCGTAAAAAATCTCCTGTATTGTTTTTCGGTAATCCACACCCAAAAATAAACCTCTCCACTTCTTTGAGGATTTGTGATCTCCTTTTTGTCAATATCCCACCCCTTTTGCAACAACCCACACTTTATTTTCCTTTCCCTTTTACCCGATCGAAGTGTGGTTGAAAAGGGGTTTGCCATACAAACCTGGCAAGCTCTGTAACACGCCTCCCTTCATATTTTTCAATGATTTCCTTTTTGGGAAATTCGATGGTTTCCTCACTTTCTTTACCAAAAGGGGTTGCCCCAATTTCCTTGGGCCCCTGGTGACCTATTTAGCCTTTTAATCACAAAAAACGATGGATTTTTCTATGAACCCCCTTGGGGTGAGGAACGTGTTTGGGAAAAAAATGGCACATGACTTTAAATGGCGTGGGAGACTAGTTGGTGTGCGCGGTGATGGGCAGATGGGTACTGGGACGGTCGCCGAATACGAGTTAATCACGAAACTCGGGCCAAATTTTGCCAAAAAAAAACCTTTTCCCAAAATGAATTTTCACAAAAAATCGATGCTGCCAAAAAGGAGGTCCCCTGGAATTACTTTTTAACCTATTTTTCCATTGTCGACATGAATTAATTTAATGACTGCTTCACAAAATGCCATTTTTGAATATAAATATTATTTTTTGTTCATAAAATTAGATTCACTTTAAATTTAAAAGATCTACGTACAACTATATTAATTCTTTATGTTTAAGTTTCGTAAGCCAAAAATGTTAAAATTGGGCCCCTAATGCCAAAGGGATAATAGAGCTTCTTTCATTTCAACCCATTATTTTTTAAAAAAAATAAACTCAATGTATATTTCAAAGACATAAAAAAATAAAATAAAACAGACAAAACTGCCGTGTGTAAAATAAATACTAGTTTAAAATTTTGAGAGGAAGGAAATCTCTTTTTTTAAAAAGAGGTAACACATGTGGTCACGTGTATAACAAAGAGGTCACAGTGTTAAGATAGTGATACCAATTGTACAGCATAAGGTACCATAGTAAATTGGGATGGTGGTAAACAGGAGTGAAAAGATAGGCCTAACAAAAACCCCAATTGCAAACTTGCCCGCATCATGGTATACAGGGACCCCCGACCAGCGATATTAATCCGTTCCCCGAAGCTATCTTAATCAAAATTATTGTTTTGTCGGTTAATTTTCCCCCCAAGAAATAATTTTTATTTATTATTTTTTATCACACTGGCCCATTCCCACCAAGGGCAGGGTGGCCTGAAAAAAAAAAAAATTTTTACCATATTCCCTCCCCCACTGTCTTGCCCGAAGGGGGCTTTAACACAGTTTTTTTAAATGCAACTTAACCCCCTCCCTTCAGAGTGCAGGATGTACTTCCATCTCCAGGACTCAAGTTCCCGGGCCCGCGGTTTCCTGAATCCCTTCATAAAATTTTTTTTGCTCACACCCAACAGACGTCAAGTTTTAAAAACCATTTGTCTCTTCACTCCTATCAACACGCTAGCATGCCTGCTGGAAATCCAACCCCTCGCACACAAAAAACCCCTTTTCCCCTCCCCCCAACCTTTCCAGGGACCCCCCCCCGCCTTCCTTCCACTACAGTGTACACTTTGAAGTCATTCTGTTTTTCTCCCTTCTCTCACAAGTCCGAAAACCCCTCAACAACCCTTCTCAGCCCTCTGGCCAACAGTTTTGGAATCCCGCACCTCCTCCTAACTTCCAAACTACGAATTCTCTGCATTATATTCAAAAACCCCACATTGCCCTCAGACATGAATCTCCACTGCCTCCAGCCCCTTTTCCCCCGCTGCAACATTCATCACCCACGTTCACACCCATATAAGAGCTTGGTAAAACTTTTCTTCTACATTCCCCTCTTTCCCCCAAGGCCCAAGTTTTTTGTTCCACAACCCCCCTAAGTGCACACTCACTTTTTCCCCCACAAAACTAGATTCACCTCATCTTTATAGACCCCTCCGGAAAACTCCACTCCCCAATATCTGAATACGTTCCCTCCTCCTACTTCCCCCTCCAATCTGATATTCAATCTTTCACACCTAATCTTTTGTTTTCCCCTTTAACCCTTATCTTTCCTTTATTCACCTTTAATTTTCTTCTTTTACACCCCACCAAATTTTTCCCACCAATCTCTGCAGCTTCTCTTCAGAATCTCCCAAGAGCCCCGTTATCAGCAAAGAGCGCTGTGCAACCCCCCACTTTGTGTGTGTTCTTTATTTTTAACTCCCGCCCCTTTTCCCAAAAACCCCTCGCATTTATTTTCTTCAACCCCCCCCCCATAAATAATTAAACAACCACGGGGACATCACACATCCTTGTCTAAGGCCTACTTTTACTGGGAAAAAAAATTTTCCCCCTTTCCTCATATCTAATTGAGCCCCACTATCCCGTAAAAACTCTTCACTGCTTTCAGTAACTACCCCCTACACCCTACCTTGCAAAAATCTGCCACATTGCCCCCCTATCCCCCCTGTCATACGCCCTTTTCCAAAAACCATAAATGCCCCAAAGACCTCTTTAGCCTTATTAAAAACGTTTACTTATATGTTTTATGAAAACACCCGGTCCACACACCCCCTCCTTTCCTAAAGCCCCCTTGTTATCTGCATCCTTTCTCCGTCTTTCTCTTAATTCTTTAATTATAACTCTACCATACACTTTACCAGGTACACTCAACAGACTTATCCCCTTAATTTTTGCACTCTCTTTTTCCCCCTTTTCCTTTTTTACAAAAAAGGAACTTGATCTCTTGCCCAAACCCTAGGGACCCTTTCCCCCTTCCATACATTTATTAAAAATTGCACCAACCACTCCAAAATATTCCCACCTGCTTTTAACATTTCTTCTTTATCCCCTCTTCCCCGCTGCTTACCCCCTTTCATTTTACCTATGCCTCCGAACTTCCCCCCCCACTCAAACGGCTCTTCCTCATCCTCAAGATGTTATTCCTCCTTGCCCTATACCCGAAAACAGCTTCCCTTTTCTCAACATTTAACAATTTCCCCAAAATTTCCCTCCCTCTTCCCAATACCTTAATCTCCATTTAATAACTCTCCTCTCCTATTTTTAACTGACAAACCATTTGTTCTCTAGGGTTTTTTAACTTGTTAATTTATCCAAAAATTTTTCTTATTTTTAACAAAATTTTTTGATAACATCTCACCCCCCTCTCTCATTTTCTCTCTTTTTCCCTTGCTTCACCACTTTTTTCCCTTAACCCCCCTTTTCTTTTTCTCCTATACTCTTCCCCCCCTTGCATCATTCTACTTTGTAAAAACTTTTCAATGCAAAATTTTTCTCCCTTACACCCCTTTACAAACATCATTCCACCAATCACCCCTTCCCTCCTGCACCCACTTTCCTGTAACCACAAACTTTGCTAAAACTCAAAACTACATTTTTAAACCCACCCCATACCTCTCGACCCCATTGCTATGCTTCATTGCCCATCTTTTCCCCAAAAGCTTTTATATCTTACCCCAACTGCCTCCTCTTTTAGTTTTTTAACCTTCACCTCTTCTTCCTGAGTTCTATTTTCTTGTATCCCCCTCTACCCTTTTTTCTCAGGTTTACTACAACTAGAAAGTGATCTATATATCGTGGCCCCCCTATAAACATGAAAACCTGAAGTCTACTCAACAGTCTTTTTTTTTACCAAGGGAAACCCAAAAAACTACTGTCTTTGCCCTACATCTATGTGTATACTTTTTTATCCTCTTTTTTTTAAAATTGTATTACCTATAAAAACCCCTTTCTATACAAAATTCAATCAAAGGGCTCCATTATCATTTACACCGGCAACCCCAAATTACCTACCCCCACCCTCTCTAAAAGTTTTTTTCCTACTTTACATTCGGTCCCCTACCACAATTTTCTCTCTCCTTGGTTCAAAGGCCTTACATTCACTTTTAAAATCTCCCAAAAAACTCTCTCTCTCCTCTGCATTCCTCTTCTCAGGTGCATCCGCTTTTTATGCCCCCTTCTCGCATCCAACCTTTTCTTTAATCCACATATTCTTAATTTACACATTATATTCTCTTTTCTCCTTCCATAACTGATCATTTAACATTTCTGCTACCCCTTCCCTTTTCTCTAAATCTCTCGATACTCCAGATTAAACCCCTTTATTTCCCCCCCCCTGAAACTCTCCTACCCCCTTCAGCTTTGTTCGCTTAAGCCAGGACATCCAACTTCTTTTCATTCATAACATCGCAATCATCTGTTTCTTGCATCCGCACTACATCCACGCACATTTAAGCATCCCATTTTATAAAGTTTTTTTTCTTCTTTTTTTAGTAAAAGTATACAGGGAAGGGGTTTTCACCCATTGCTCCCGGCATTTTAGCGCCTCAACGCCCCGCATGGCTTACGGAGGAAAGATTCTTTTTCCCCTTCCCATGGAAATAGAAGAAAAAAAAAAAGAACAAGAGCTATTTAGAAAAAGGAGAAAAAACCAGATGTAGTATATATATATTGATGGTGTGTCTGTGAAGTGTGACCAAAGTGTAAATAGGAGAAGCAAGATACCCTGTTATCTAGCATGTTTTTAGAAGAAAAAGAAAAACCCGCAATCCACCTCATGCAAAACAGTTTTCAGGTTTTTGTTTCACAGTATTTGGCAGGACGGTAGTACTTTCCCCGGGGGGTTGTGTCTTCCAACCCACTACCCATAAAAATAAAGGAAATCAAATTAATCGTCAAGACACCCAAAAGTATTGAAAAAAAAAAATTTTCAAATTGAAATATTAAATTTTAATATACACAAAAGAAGAAGACATGCCATTACATGACACTTACCTTTTTGAAGATCTGGTGATGATTGATGGGGTGGGAAGGAGGGGGGAGTGTTATGTTGTAGTGTTTGGAAGGGGAATCCCCTTCCATTAGGCTTTAGGTGGGAAGTCCTTTTCGGGGGTTACTTTCCCCTTTTTCTTTAATGCCACTAGGACCGCTTAGAGTCACTGGGCTTCTGTCGCACAACATATCTGTCCATAGGGCCGTACTCCCGTTCCTTTATGACATTCAAATGTTTCACAACATTGTCAGTATCACAATTAAAATTGTTCAAGTTTCAATTTTTCAAATGTCATGTACTCCTTGAATTCCTGCACTATTTTTCAGCTGCTTTTTGGTCCAAACTGGGGAGCCTCACCATTCCTTATCACATATGTATGCCACTACGATTTTTAAAAACTCTCAAAAACCCCCTTTGCTGGCCTTAAAATTTCACTCACTCACCCCTAGTTGTGGATTTTTCTAATTTAAATTCATGCAATTCCTAGCCTTTTCACATTGAAACGCTTGGAGATGCTTCTCCGCTATCTGTTTTTGTTTACCCACACAATACAGTCTCTCAAATCTTCTATACTTGCATCTCTTTCGAAAACATAGTTGCACCTTCGCAAGAACAGCTTTTTTGATTGCGTTTCTTGGCCAAAATAGTAGCATGGTTGATTGGGGTTTTGTGTACAACCTGGCCACTGGAGACACACACTCCACTTTTTTTTCTTTCAAGATTTCTTTCTTCATAAACCATAGTAAATTTTCCACCCTTTTGCTTAGGGTTGGCACTAGAAGCTTTTTTTGGGGCCCATGGGACTTATTTTGCAGGTCAAACACTAAAAAGGGTGGATAAAAGAAATGTTCATTTGTAGCTTTGGAAGCGACCGCGGTGGCTGGGTGGGTTGTAAACACTGGCCAGAAGTGGACGTGTCCAGATGGAAAGAATGTGTTTGGGCAAATTTTTAGCGTAGTCGAGGCAAAATTTTTGCGTTAAATGATTGTGGTCGGATTTTTAGTTAAACGATGCCATATTGGTCGAGGGGCCACTGTACACCCTGAAAGACTATACACCCGTCAGCCTACCTCATGTAAAAAACAAAACAAAACAATAGTGATAAAGGGCCCCCTCCCAAATCACAAAAAGGATCCAGAATAAACCCAATCAGACATTTCTGGCACTAAAATAAATTTTTTTTGTTTTATTATCAGGTCTGGCCCCTCTTTATTTCCTTTTCTTTCCATTTGGAATTTTTATTCACATAGCAAAACCCCCTAGACTCCCAAAAAAAATTGCACAAACCCCGGGGGCAACATGGTTTCAGAGCAGGTCGCTCCCGCCTTCGCAACGCTTGATCATATGATATGGTCCTCGATGCACTGGAAACAAACAGAATGCGGATGTAGTAAATAGACTTTTCAAAAGCCTTTTGAAGTGCGACCATGGGTAATAGCACCAAAAAGCTTGCTAAGGAATAAAAACCCGGGAAAGTAGGCAGTGGATCTTTAACTTTCTAACCAATCGCACAAAAAGAGTGTGGTAAAAAGAGTTAAATCAGATGTGCCCCTAGGAAAGCTCTGTCCCCAAGGCACAGTACTCGCACCCCTCCTGTTCCTTTTTATATCAGACATAGACAGAATGTAAACCCCCAGCATGGGGATCTCTTTTTCAGACGAACTAGGACGCTGAGAGTGTCATCCTTGGGGGACCGGCTAAAACTCCAAGAAGATATAAACCAAGTTTTCCAATGGGCAACAGAGAACAATATGCTTTTAACCAATTTCACACAAAAGAGTGGTAAACAGAGTTAAATCAATGCTGCCATAGTGAAGAGCTCTGTCCCACAAGGCCGTACTCGCCCCATCCTGTTCCTTATTTCATATCAGACATAGAAGGATATAAAACCCCAGCACGTATCATCTTTTGCAGCGATACTGGATTGCATGAGAGGTCACCTTGAGGACACGGGGAAAGCTCCAAGAAAATATAAAACCCAAATTTTTCCCAATGGGCAACAGGAAAATATGAGTTCAATGAGACAAATTCCAACTAATACTCCCTTATGGAAAAAAAGGAAAAATAATAGAACTGGTACAGTGGCCCCCGCAAGCGACTTTAATCCATGCAAGAGGGCTGATTGTTATGCGAAATGATCGGTATGCGAATGAATTTTCCCCATAAGAAATAATGGAAATCAAATTAATCCGTGCAAGACACCCAAAAGTATGAAAATTTTTACCACATGAAATATACATTTTCCTACACACAAAGAGAAGGATACATGCACAATAGTAGAGTAGTACATGCACAATATATATTGTGCATGTACTACTCTACTAAATGAAGAATAAATGACACTTACCTTTATTGAAGATGCAGCAATGACTGATGAGACACTGTGTCCTGGGAGTGCCTTTTCCTCCTGAGTACTGTAGGTCCTGTTTGGCTTTTTCTTCCAGAACAGGCCTTATCACACTGTGTATGCCACTACGATTCTTAAATCTCTCAAACCAACCTTTGCTGGCTTTAAATTCACCAATATGAGCACTAGTTCCAGGCATTTTTCCCTGTTCACCTGGGTGTTAGTCGACTGGTGTGGGTTGCATCCTGGGAGACAAGATTAAGGACCCCAATGGAAATAAGTTAGACAGTCTTCGATGACACTGACTTTTTTTGGGTTATCCTGGGTGGAAATCCTCTGGGGTTAATTGTTTCTTGGTATTCTCAATAAGCCACACCAACAACGGTTGCTACAGCAGCAGCAGCAGCAGCTGACAGTGCTACAGCAGCAGCAGACGATGCTACAGCAGCAGCAGACGATGCTACAGCAGCAGCAGACGGTACTACAGCAGCAGCAGCAGCAGCTGACAGTGGTACAACAGCAGCAGCAGCTGACAAGTGCTACAGCAGCAGCAGACGATGCTACAGCAGCAGCAGACGATGCTACAGCAGCAGCAGACGATGCTACAGCAGCAGCAGATGGTACTACAGCAGCAGCAGCAGCAGCTGATGGTGGTACAACAGCAGCAGCAGCTGACAAGTGCTACAGCAGCAGCAGATGATGCTACAGCAGCAGCAGATGATGCTACAGCAGCAGCAGATGGTACTACAGCAGCAGCAGCTGTACCACCAATAGTAGCGATGGTTGATTGGGGTTTATTATACAACCTGGCCAGCTCGGAGACACGCACTCCACTTTCATACTTATCAATGATCTTTTTCTTCATCTCTATAGTAATTCTCACCCTTATTGCTGTAGGGTTGGCACTAGAAGCTTTCTTGGGGCCCATGGTCACTTATTTTCCAGAAAAAATCACCAAAAACACTGTAATAATACGAAAATGTTCCGATTGTATGCTTGGATGTTACGCGGAGGCTGGCTGGTAAACAATGCCACCGGCGGCACGTGAGGCTGGCTAAGGGCGCACATTGGACGCGTCTCGGACGAAGAGCGGTGAGCGGGGTTTTTGGGCGGTATGCGAGGCAAAATTTTTGCGATAAAAGCGAGCGAGTATGCGGATTGAACGGTATGCGATGCGTACGGTATGCGGGGGTCCAACTGTATACTACAAACTCCAATCACACAATAGAGAGGAAAAGTAATGTGAAGGACCTGGGTGTGGTAATGTCTGAAAACCTCACCTTCAAGGACCACATCAATGCCACTATCACATCTGCTAGGAAAACTGATAGGATGGATAATGAGAACATTCAGACAAGAGATGCTAAGCCAATGATGATCCTTTTTAAATCACTTATTCTTTCTAGGCTGGAATACTAAGATAAGATAAGATAAGATTTTCGTTCGGATTTTTAACCCCGGAGGGTTACCCACCCAGGATAACCCAAGAAAGTCCGTGCGTCATCGAGGACTGTCTAACTTATTTCCATTGGGGTCCTTAATCTTGTCCCCCAGGATGCGACCCACACCAGTCGACTAACACCCAGGTACCTATTTGCTGCTAGGTGAACAGGACAAACGGGTGTAAGGAAACGGGGTCGGAATGTTTCCACCCGCCGGGAATCGAACCGGGCCCTCCGTGTGTGAAGCGGGAGCTTTAGCCACCAGGCCCCCGGGGCCACCATGCTGTACATTAACATCCCCATTCAAGGCAGGTAAAATTTGCAGAGCTAGAGAATGTACAGAGAACCTTTTACTGTACGTATAAGTTCCATCAAACACCTTAACTACTGGGAGCACCTGGAAGCACTTGACTTATACTCACTAGAGGGGCCAGGCGAGAGAGATAAAATGTAATCTACACTGGAAGATTCTGGGGACTGGTCCCTAATATGAAACCACAGCAATCACTCCATAAAAAAGCAAAAGACTTGGCAGGCGATGCAACATACCCCAGTGAAAAGTAGGGGTGTCACTGGAAACACTAAAGAAAACACAATAAGTGTCCGGGGCCCAAGACTGTTAAAACAGGCTCCCACCAGCAACAAGGGGCATTAGGGGAAGGCCCCTGGTTGTCTTCAAGAGGGAGCTTGACAGATACCTAAAGACGGTGCCAGATCATCCGGGCTGGGGCTCGTACGTTGGATATGTGTGGCCAGCAGTAACCCCTCGTTGATCAGGCCCTGATCACCGGGAGGCCTGGTCGTGGACCGGGCCGCGGGACTTTGATCCCCGGAATGCCCTCCAGGTAGACTCCAGGTAGAAAAAAAAATAGAAGATTTCTGTTATGCAGACTGCTGCATTATTGTAATAATTTATAAATAATGTCAAGCCATTCTTGACTCCGTACTGGAATTTAGACTGGCAGGCGGACAGGTATTGGACGGTGATGTCATTTGTTTACTCTTGAGCTTTGCTAAAGAATAGAACATTTTCGCTACTGTGAGCTCAATTTCAAGGTACAGTGGTCCCTCGTTTTCGTAATTAATCCGTTCCTGGAGCCATTACAATAAACGAAATTTACGATTTCCCAAATCAATTTCCCCATAAGAAATAAGAAAATAAAATTAAATCTGTTCCTGACACCCAGAAGTATTAAAAAAAAAAAATTTTTTACATGAAATATACATGTAGTACATAAATAATACAAGGGGAAATGAATGAAACATTAAAGCATAAACTTACCTTTTTGGAGATTCTTCTTAGTGTATGGGAGACTGGAGGAGGAGAGAGATTGGATTGTTTACCAGTTTGGAAGGGGAATCCCCTTCCAGCAACACCTCAGGTACCAATTGCTTCTTTTGGGTTGCTTCTCTTCTCTGTTTCTTAATGCCACTAGGACCACCTTGAGAGTCACTCTAGTCCTGTCTTGCAAAGTAACTGTGGAGAGAGCTCTGTTTCTGGCGTCTCTAACACTTCCCTAAAATGGCCCAAGACTTTGTCACTGTACATATTTCTCACCTTTTTTACCACAGGCTTTGGCACTAGGAGTTTTCCTTTGGAGCCATGGTAGCTTATTTAGTACTTGCAAGCACTAAAATGAGGGGAATATTATGAAATATTTCGTAGGAGCACTTGAGGGGACCTTCACTCACTGGTAAAAAAATGCCAGACTGGCTGGGTAGGGAGGGCCCCCCCGGCTCACAATTGTGCGTATGCGTCCCAGACGAACTACTATTCGTGAGTCAACCTATGAAAAACGATTCCATGTTTTTTACGAAATCTACGATGCCAAGAACTACGAAAAGCGAGGGACCACTGTACTTTTCGTCATGAAAGCAATCAAAATCATATCTAAATTCTGTAATATATCTTTCATTCTATCAAATGAGATCGAAAAATGAGAATATAACCATAACAACCATACAAAAATATACCGGTAAGCGGCCTCTAATGGCTGAGAAGTGAACTCTGCTATTTATGGTTTGATTTCTTTCATTTTTGGTGTACGTGAAGAAGTATCTTTCCATCATACATTGCCCAAGTTTGAATAAGATAACCCAACAAACAACTGAGTAAAATAATAAATAATAATAATAATAATAATAATAATAAATAATAATAATAATTAATAATAAATAATATCTTTATTTACTACACATACAAAGTACAAGGTATACAGGCCAACTGACATCAGTGACATACTACTGCATAGAAAGACACTTGTTATGCAGAGTATTTCAAGAATAACAGGATAACATCCACACCAGTCGGCTAACACCAGGTACCCATTTACTGATGGGTAAACATAGACAACAGGTGTAAAGAATATGCCTAATGTTTCTACCCTGGCTGGGAATCGAATATTTACAAAAAATCATATATGGCTAACCCAAGCCAGGTACTAAAAATAAAGCACGTTGACTTTTGGGGTTATCCAAAGGGTTTTCTACACAATGCTGCTTTTTGTGTGATAATCTAAAATAGAGAAAATAACTTTTTTGTTTTAGGTTTATGGTGCAGTACGAGTGTGTATCACAGTTAGCCCTGTGTTACACTCCGTTTTCTCTAATATAAGCCCCCAAGACAGGATAGGAGAATGGTATTTGTATACCATATCCTCTTCATACCTCCGTCGAACTGCTCGGTATTATGCCAAATATTATTCATTCTGGAGTATTTAAATGTTTTATGTTATTTATATTGTTTCTTATGTCATATTTGATAAATTTGTGATAGGCAAATAAGCTGTATGTTGATATTAGCGTAATAATAAAGCATATCTCCTGCTTCGTGAGACTGAGCTCATGGCAACCGACGTGGCTTCAAAACCACCTTATCTTTAAAGGATAACGTAAATGTGTAGGTGCTTTACATAAAAGAGAAACATTTCTTTTATTCATTGAACCATGGCTAGGGCTAAAAGTAAGCAAGTTAAAACAATAAATGGGAAAAAGAAATTGGAATGACTTATGCAGCAAGTAGCACCACCAAACATTACCAGCAGGTTGGTGTGGCGACCCTGAAAAAATTTGAAATTATGCTAAACCAAAATTAGTGCCGAAAAACTGAAGGAACCGAATAACTGATTGCCGGATTTGTGATGGCGGACCTGACCACAGTGTATAGTTTGTGGAAAATCAAAAACGTGAAGGAAAGTAATAGACTAAACAACCCCAAATCACCAAGGTTGTAAAGACACAATAGATAAGATATTATATTTCAGCATGACAATGTCTGTACAGAAGTGGACGACATTTAGATCTGCATGCAGAAAGTACTTAACCCTTTCAGGGTCCAAGGCCAAAATCTGAAGGGGTGCGTGCCCCAGTGTCCAAGAAATTTTGAAAAAAACAAAAATAAAAAAAAAAATTTCTTACAGAATTGAAGATAATACATTTGTGAAGGTAATAAAACAAAACAAAACAAAATTCTGATAAGTACTTACTGAGATACAGTGGCAGGAAGTTGACCCAAAATGACTGGGTGGCAGCAACATCAGCGACTTCCCCAAAATTGCATTTTTTTATTTTACGTTTTTTATACTTTTTTCTTTTCTTTTCTAATTTTTTCTTTTTCTAGTAACATTTGTGACCTGTGAGACCAGTATAATGCATATTGTATAAGTGTACACTCATTGTATTCAACACAATAACTGCACTAATTTGTTTATCATTATATTGCTTACAATACTTGTTTACAAGTTTATTGTAAACAAAATGATGAAAATATTAGTGCAGTTATTGTGTTGA
Organism: Cherax quadricarinatus; assembly: GCF_026875155.1. Taxonomy (NCBI): domain Eukaryota; kingdom Metazoa; phylum Arthropoda; class Malacostraca; order Decapoda; family Parastacidae; genus Cherax; species Cherax quadricarinatus. The sequence goes on along the minus strand of NC_069400.1, from coordinate 85,787,654 downwards.
ATACAACGGTACCATATAGGACCATATGGTACAATGGTGCCATAGGGTGCAATGGTAACATATGGTAGAATATGGTACAATGGTACCATATGATACAATAGTACCATATGGTGCAATGGCACCTTATGGTACTATATGGCACAATTGTACCTTATGGTACCATATGGTGCAATGGTACCATATGGTGCAATGTACCATATGGTACATTGTACCATATATTACAATGATACCATATGGTACATTGTACCATATGGTACTGTTGTATTCAACACAATAAACACACTAATATTTTCATCATTATTTTGTTTACAACAAAAATATGCAAAAATGTTGCATATTAGTAATGTTCTATTATACATTTACAAATGTACAGCCGCTCAACATGTTCCTTGTGGTGGATGACAAAGTGCTTTGTCTTGGAAACTGCGGAGTCACTAGCTAGCTTGCGTCGTCACTCACTCAGTCTTGGCTGGTGCCTGGTGGCATCAACACCTACTGACCGTATGGTACATGGTACCATATGTTACAGGGTACCATATGGTATAGGGTACCATATGGTGCAGGTTACCATATGGTGCAGGATACCATATGGTACAGGGTACCATATGGTACAGGGTACCATATGGCACAGGGTACCATATGATACAGGGTACCATATGGCACAGGGTACCATATGGTACAGGACACCATATAGTACAGATACAGGGATCCCTATGGAAGTAATTCACCCTGAGTTTTCTGGGTTATCCTAGGATTTCATACATATGCTGCAATGTATGATAATCTATGTAACTGCATTTGTGTACCCCTGAATAAACTTACTGAAGCACATGTGGCATCGTAAGTTTATTTAAGTATACACAAATAGTAACATAGATTATCATACATAGCAGCATATGATTGGAGAACCTAGGATAACCAAAAAAGTCAAAGACTTATTTCCATTAGGGTCCCTGTACCCTGTACCATATGGTACAATGTACCATATGGTATAATGTACCATATGGTACAATGTACCATATGGTATAATGTACCATATGGTACAATGTACTATATGGTACATTGTACCATATGGTACATTGTACCATATGGTACCATTGTACCATATGATACAATTGTATGACATGGCACCATTGTACCATATGGTACCATTGCACCACATGGTACAATGGTACCCTATGGGTCAAAACCATAGAATTCCTCTTCAGATCCACTTCCATCAGTCTTAGAATTGTAAGTTGTGAAGAAGAGAGTCAGAATTCGCCAGGAGAGTGAGTGGGGAGTGAGAGCTTCCTTGCCGCCAGGCATGATGAACAAAGCTACTTTGGTGGCATTCCCACAATGCCATGCAGGCATCCAGATTTTTTCTATAGTGTGCACCCTGACCACCCAGAGCCATTCTTTCAGATGTAGGCCTACCAGTGTTCTTGCGCTAAATTTGAAGCCGCTAGAATTTTGGTGTAGATCTACAGCTTGGACCCTCAACGTAAAGCCATAGATCTATGGCACGGACCCTGAGAGTCTACCAAAAATATATAAAACATGGGAGAAAGAGATAGTGTATCAAAAAATGCAGAATGTCCATACCACAACAGATGACTCGAAACTACCTAGTCACCCACATGGTGCTAAGCCAGACCCATCCCCCAGTCTTAGCACTAATACCCACAGTGATGGGCGGGCCCAAGCTCCCCGGGCTTACACCTTCCCCTCAGTGCGGGTGCGGGCCCCAGACCCACCCCACCCCCCCAGCCCAGTGTGACCCAGACCAGCCCAGCCCTACTGCCAGCCAGACTCTCCGGGGGGACACTACCCAAACCACACAAAAACAGTAAATATCACCATCATTGACAAACCGTGGCCACAGTACAGAGTTGGAGAGGAGCCCTCCTTCCTCTACTGGGGAAAGTAGAGGGAATCCAGACGGGGGGGCCCGGGCTTGGTATGAGGATTACAGTGCAGCCCCCCAAAAACTGAGAAATTGACAACACCCCTCCAACAATTCTCAACCAAAGGTAAATTTTTGTGCAAATATTAAAGCGGGGGGCATTTTAAAGCAGGGGAATAACAGGGGGAAAAAATGGGACATGTACTTTACCATCCCAAAAAAATGTAGCGACCTCTTGCAAAAGGGAGTGTGTCGTTTTTCTTCCTTACTTTCTTTCCCCCAAAAATGTGCCACCCCGGGTCCCCCAGAAGCAGTGTTACACATCGAATGCCTGCATCCCATCAAAAAGGGACCAGGAGGCACAGCCCCAAAGACAAACAATAGTAGCACGACAAAACCCAACCCCGGGTGATTTTTTAGTGGAGGAAAAACGAAAAAAGAAAAGGGAAAGGAAAAAACAAAATAGCCACCACCTTGGAGCCTTTTTGGCGGGGCGCAGCCATGGCCCCCAGGCCCTCCAGAATTATTACAACTACTATGCCAATAACAAAACCCCCCCCAACAAACACAGAATCCAACCCTCGTTCTATTTGCTAATAACGGGGCCTTAACCCACCCCCAAAAAAAAAAATTTCCTTTTATCAGGGGGACTTTAGGGGAGTTAATGCAATGTTTCAGCCTTCACAGAGACCACACAAAAGATCACTTTGACATGAAATATGGATAAGTGGTTAAACCCTTTTTAGATGGACAGAAAAAACAGGCAACAAGGGGGGGTTGGCCTGTATGTCAAAGAGTCCTTATCTGCACGGAGTTGCTGAACCCCACAAATGAGGTATTGAAGTTTATCAAAAAAGATCGAGAACCAAAACCTGTCATTGTGGTTGTATAAAACCACAGAGCAACCCCCCAACAGTTCAAGGAACAGCTACTGAAATCGATTACGTTTGGAAAACCTTCCGCCCCATCCCCAAACACTTATGCTTGGTGTTTTAAACCCCTAAGGCATCAAAATGGAAGAATGACCCAAAATAATGGTTATAGCTGAAACAACCCCCGGAGGTACGCGTGAAAGGTCCACACACATGACTACTAATCTCTGCGAAAAAACACCTTAAGCCAGCAGTAGTGGGCCAAAAAGATAGAAAAACACACTTGACCTTATCTTCCCAAATAATAAACCTGATAAGGACATAAGAAACAAAAAAATAATCCGATCACAATTAATCGAAGTCCAGACGTACAGCTAGGGTCCAAACAACAAAATTGATGTACCTGTAAAGGTGTCTTCGCAAAATCAATTTCAAAAACAAGAACATAACGGGACCAGGAAAACCCTTTTCCTAAACAAAATGTTGGGAAGATGTCTTAAATGACATGGCCCCAAAACCGTCCTTAAAAGGGGGACAACGCCGGGTAGCCGAAGCATTTCTAGGCTTTTCCCCCTAAGAAAAAAAGAAGAGCGGAGTAAACTGGAGAGAAAAAAACGCTCCCTCACAAAGACGAGGGAAGAGTCATGAGTCCTCAGGATGCTAGAATATTGATACACGAAGGGAGGCGTGCCCAGGGAAGTGGAAACTATCAAAGGAGAGGCAGGAGGAGTTTAAAAGTTTAGTGAAATTGAAAGAAATTAAAAATATTTCTTTTATATGCCAAAAAAGGAAAATACACATCTAGATCGGGCCCTTATCGAAGGATGGGGCTTTCACAGACGACAACAAGGAAATGAGTGAAAAAATTGAAATCCCCGTACGGGGCTCTGTGTTTTGGAACCACTAAACGGTCTGAGGATCGACGACCCCAAAAGATTTCTTCATGAATGAGCCTCAAAACCCATAAAAATATGCCAGATTTCCGACTTACCCTAACTCCGATAGATTTTGAAAAAGCCTTGACAAAATGCCCATGCACTCACCCCGGGCCCAGACCGTGGAACCTGTTTTCATTAAGAAATGCAAAAACCCCTCTCGCGTGCCCTAATACATATGGAGGGGAGCTTGGACAGGGTGAAATTCCACAGTACTTAAAACAACGGATATAGCCCCCTCCATAAAGGTGCAGCAAAGCATTAGCTAAAAAACTATAGACCAAAAAGCTCTGACTCCCCCCAAACTAAAAATCTTTGAAAGAGTGTAAGAAGCAGGATTTCAAATCACCCGGGTTCCCCAAAAATTTCACAACCAGGGGAAAAATGGGTTAGGGCAGGTCGCTCCTGCCCCCCTCACAACTATGGACACATGCTGGCCCTTGGATGCACGGAAGAAAAAACAGACTGCGATGTAAATACACAGACTTTGCAAAAACATTTGCCAAATGCATATGGGGTAATACCCATAAAAAAGTGTAAAGGAAAACTGGGAAAAATGGGGAGATGGTCTTAATTCCCAACAAATCGAAAAAAAAGAGTAGTGGGAAAAAAAGTTAAAACGGGGGGTGCCATAGTGAAGAGCTCTGTTCACAAGGCACAGTTCGCCCCCCTCTTATTCCCTTTTTCATATCAACATAAAAGAGATTACACCACAGCCCCCTCATCCTTTTCGGGTGATCTAGGGTCTGCAGAGGTGTCATCTGCTGAGGAGCGGTTACCTCCCAAAAAGATTTAAAAAAAAGTTTTCCAGTGGGAAACGGTAAACAATATATGTTCAATGAGGGCAAAATTTCCCAATATCCCTTATGGAAACTGGAGGAAATAATAACTAAAAAAGAATTTCTACTGACTCGGCCAACAAAAGAGCGGAAAAAAAAATGTAAGGGACCCGGGAGTATAATGTTGAGGATTTCACTTTCAAGGATCACAACAGTTTCCCCCGATCGCACTGCAAAGAAAATGATAGGGGTGGATAATGAAAACTTTCAAAACGAAGATGCCAAGCCCCTGATGTCCTTTTCAAATCACTTGTTTTTCTCTAGGGGGAATACTGCTTAATTAACATCTTATAAAAGAGTGGGGCAGATTAAGATGGTAAGAGTTTTACTGCACGTTAAATTCTGTCAAGCACCTTTAAATGGGGAAAGCTTGGAAAACACTTTACTTTTACCCTTGGAAAGCAGGGAGGGGGGATATTTCAAATCTTACACTTGGAAAATCTTGGAAGGAATGGTCCCAAAATTTCACCAAAATCACTCCCTACGAAAATAAAAAACTGGGGAGGTGATGCAAAATGCCGCCAAAAAAAAAGTAGGGCGCTTGGTCACTAAGAAAAACACCATAAGTGTCCCGGGCCCAAAACGTTTAACAGCCTCCCACAACTTTGGGGGAAATTTCCAATAAACCCCTGCTGCCTTTAAGAGAGAGCTGACAGATACCCAAAGTCAGTGCCGGTCGCCGGGGGTGTGGCTTACGTGGCTGCGGCGGCCCGCAGTAACAGCCCCAGTTTATCAGGCCCTGATCCATCGGGAGGCCTGGTCGTGGGGCCGGGCCGCGGGGCGTTGATCCCCGGAATAAAACCCCCAGGGAACCTCCCGGGGTTTATATGCGGCATTTCACGCAAACTTAAGATTAATAAGGGAAAACAATTTTGTGTTTTTTACATAGTTTTTTAACCCTTTCAGGGGCAAAAGGGCCCTTCCCCAAACTTGTCTCAGGGTCGAAAAATTTAAAAAAAAAAAAAAAAAATTATGAAAAGATAAGAGAATTTTACCCGATCATAATGACACCAAAAAATGAAATTTTTTGGAAAACTTATGAATTATGCTTGCCAAGGTAGCGGTCTCGACAACGTTTGTGCTCCCCCGATTTTGCCCCCTTTGAGCCATTTTTTTGGGCATTCCGTGTACTAATCGACAAAAATCATAACTATTTTTCTAGAACTCCATTTTTTTTTATCAAAAGTACAAAAACCCCCTTTACCCATTTAACTATCCAATAAAGTGGCGAGAATATAGCATTTTGCCAATTTCACACAAATTTCAAAAGAAATGCTGTTTCTAAAATGGGGTCCAGAATTAAACAAGAAAGACATTCCTTGGCACTAAAATAACTTTTTACTCTGTTCATTAGTCAAATCCCACACCCCCTTATATTCTTTTGCATTCCACTTTGAATTTTTATTCTTTTTACAAAAAATAAGAAGATTTTATGTATCCCGGCCTCCCTCCTAATGCACCCCCCAGTGTCCCCCCCCCACCCGCATGGCATAAATAATATCAGCGACTCTTGTGTAAAGAATATTAGACTCATCAGTTGACGTGTATTGGCGCATAGCCATGATTTGTTTACTTTTGAACTTTGGCCAAAATCGAAGTATTTCTGCTACTATTGAGCTTAATATTCAAGTTACTTTTCATGTTAAAAACCCCCCCCCCCCCCCCCCCCCCCCCCCCCCCACATTACCCCTCCCCCCCCCCCCCCCCCCCCCCCCCTCGGTGACCCCCCCCCCCCCCCCCCCCCCCCCCCCCCCCACCCCCCCCCCCCCCCCCCCCCCAACCAAACACCCCCCACAAACACATCCAAAATCATCTCCAATTTTTTTTAAACCCCCCCCCCCCCCCCTCCCTGTTTAATATGTTTCCCATTTTACAAAATAAGTGACCCCCCATATATGAAAACAACTTGATAGTTTACCTATCATAAAATCTAACCATTCACTAAAAAATCAGTGCAAAGTCGCGGTTTTAAATCAAAAACACTGTCAAAGTTTTTTTTTTCTCGTTACACACTGTGTGCTGCAGGATTTTTTTTATACTGCGCACACTGACCACACAGACCCATTCTTTCATATGTAGGCCTACCAGCTTTCTCTCACTAGATTGAGGGTGCTAGAATTTAGGCGTACTAGTACGTCAAAAACCCTGGTGCGTAAGGTGTACTATTATGTCAGAAACCCTGAAAGGGTTAATGGTCATTGGTACAGTACAGGTTTGCCATCACTAATCCAGTAATCAGTTATCCGGTTCCATCAGTAATCCGGCACTAATTTTGGCTAGCATAATTTCAAATTTCGTCATTATAATGACTCAAATTTCAGCATTATACTGACTCAGAAATTGTGCAGATGGTTGTAAAGTCAGAGCAGCAAGCCAGTGGAAGAGAAAGCAGTGATGAAAATGATTAAGATGTAACAGAGTCTCTACTGATAAGTTAACCCTTTCAGGGTCCGTCCCGTAGATCTACGGCTTCACGTTGAGTGTCCAAACCATAGATCTATGCCAAAATTCTAGCGCCGTCAAATTTAGTGCGAAACCACTCATAGGCCTACATGTGAGAGAACGGGTCTGCGTGGTGGGTGTGTGCCATAAACAAAAAATCTAGGCGCCCGCATAGCATTGTGGGAACGCCGGCTCAGTTACCCTTGTTCACCATGCCTCGTCACAAGTCAGCTCTCACTCCATGGAAAATTGGGACTCTCCTCTTCCTATCTGATAGTTCTGACACTGATGGAAGTGGAAATGAAGACGAATTCTATGACTTTGATCAGTTAGTGACCGAAAGGAATGACCAGGATATCGATAATAGTGCAGAAAACCCTGACAATCCTCAACCTTCTACTCGGGTGTGGGCACTCATCACCCACGGTCAGTTGTACCCAACGCAAGAGAAAACTAATATTTTCGCGTGGCCAGGCCTAGACTTAAGTAATGATGATGATAGTGGACGTGGATTGTGATTTTATTGCACTTGACGATCATTCGAGTAGTGATAGTGAAGAATCATATTCACCAGTGAAGCGTCGGTATGTACGCCCGCATGTGCTCGGGTAGTGTACCCTATGCGTGCCAGGGAAACGGAGTACATCCCGGAGTAAAATCCTGAAGTACTTTCCCGTGGCCCTACAACCGGGTTTTTAGATAGTGATAGTGAGGATGGACGTGGCTACACTTGGCATGGATAGACCACAGGCATCAGTAGATGGTGGTAGGGTGATGGTAGTGGCACGCCATGCGTGAACTCACCAGCCCAGGCTGGGACCCACGCTGCTGACTCCTCAGTTCAAGGACAAAACCGGAGCATCAGCACCAGCCACCACAACCACAACCACCCGCACAACCAGCCTATGATGTCCAGTATCCCCCAGCAAACCGTATCTGGGATTGGCAGAAAAATCCCAATTTGTTCCCAAGCCCCACCACTTTGATGACTCTCAAAGGGGAATTTTCTACCTACTTGCCCCCTTTGGGAAAACCACGGCCAATGAACTGGATTTTTGAATTTATTCTTTGACCAGCCATTGATGGAAACTATTGTCAGGAAGTAATAAGTATTTTGAGTACACCATGGCAAGTACGATCATTCACCACAGTAAAAGACTACCCCGGTGGAAAGAGAGGACTGTTGCAAAAATGTTTTTGCTTTTTGCAACAATAATGCTTATGCCTCATGTCTATAAGCATAATATAAAAGCATACTGGTCCACAGATTGGCTAATTTCTACCCCAGTCTTCAGTGAAATCATCCCAGTGAGCAGGTTTATCTTACTGTTACGTATGTTGCACTTCTCTGACAAAACAAGGCCTGACAGAAGTTACAGGTTATACAAGATTAGAAATGCTTTTATGTATCTCAAACAAAAGTTCAGCATATACTTTTATCCATTCAAGAATCTTGTAATTGACGAGTCTTTGATTTTGTTCAAAGGTAGACTGTCATTCAAGCAGTATATACCGAGCAAGAGGAAACGCTTTATAAAACTGTTTGTACTCTGTGACTGTGACAGTGGCCTGGTGTTGGATATTGTTGTATACACGGGAAGTAAAACACTGAAAGATACCAAGATGTTATTGGGTATCTCAGGTGACATAGTGAGAAACATGATGGCACCTTATCTTGGTAAGGGGCATACATTATATACTGATAACTGGTACACAAGCCCATTCCTCAGTGATTTCTTGCGAGTGAACAAGACAGATATGTGTGGCACAGTGCGTTCTAATCGTAAACATATGCCCAGGCTCAACGCAGGTGCTCGTGGTGATGACATGCAGGTGTTTACTGCCAATGACATCATGGCATTACGGTGGCATGACAAACAAGATGTCACATTGTTGACAACAATTCACCATAATGAAATGCAAGACAGTGGCAAAGTTGATCGAGTGACTAATGAACGTATTCGAAAACCAGTGACAGAGATTGATTATACACAAAACATGCGCTTGGTTGACAAATGTGACATGCAGATTGGTTTTGTTGATTGTGTTCGTAAGAGTTACAAGTGGTACATGAAACTTTTCTTCCATCTCATGGACATTTCAATGCTAAATGCATATTTAAAATGTAAACCCAAAAAAAGACTGGCAACAGACCACCGTATGGTGAATTTTGTTTGTCTGTTGTCAGACAACTCATAATGAAGTACCAGGTAAGAATGCCTGCTATACAACAAGGTCCTCGAATTCCTCAGGATATACCCAAGCGTTTGAGGAGGGAAGGTGATCATTTAAAAAATACAGCTTCCTTCATCAGAAGAAATTTGCTCAGAAGAGATGCATCGTCTGTGCACAAACAAACGACGGCAAAAAAAGACGCAAAGACACTCGGGTTTATGTGTGAGAAATGTAAGGTGCCTCTGTGTATGGTGCCTTGTTTCAAGGAGTTCCACAAGCTCCAACAGTTCTAAAAAACCCTGTCCAGTGATTGTAAATATGTAAATTATGATAGAACATTAGTATTATACAAGATTTGTGCATGTTTATTGTAATAAACAACAGTGGTAAACAATAATATGATAATAACTTTAGTGCAGTTATTGTGTTCAATACAGTGAGTTTATATATACATGTATACATTATATACAGTATTGGTCTCTCAGGCCCCAAATGTTAGTAGGAAAAGAAAAAAATTTGAAAAGAAAAGAAAAAACTACAAAAAACGCTAAATAAAGTAATGCGCGTATGTGGAATTCTTCGATGTTGCCACCACCACATCATTTTGGACAAACTTCTTGGCACTGTATCTCGGTAAGTACTGATCAGAATTTTTTTTTGTCTTATTACCTTCACAAAAATATGCTCTTTAATTCTGTAAGAAAATATATTTTTTTTTTTTTCAAAATTTCTTGGACACTGGAGCACCACTTCAGATTTTGGCCTTGGACCCTGAAGGGGTTAATTAAGTGTATTCTAGCCTAACCACTCTGTAATCCGGCAAACTCACTAATCCGGCACACTACAGATCCCAATGATGCTGGATTAGTGATGGTCAACCTGTATTCTGAACATGCAAGACAAATTCAGTTATAGTAAACTTTTTACATCAGTTGGCCTATCATAGTAAATAAGAGTGATAGCATAGTGTTCAGTGTGGTGAAGATGGTAAAAAAAATATGAATAAGTGGAATGTAGTGATATGTACTTGCCTCAAATCACCCAGGCTGTAAAAGATCTGCCAGCAGCCACCAGTATACTCAGCATGCAAGTCAAATACTTTTTTGTTTCTAATATATGCTTTACTTAAAAATGTTTTTATTACAAACTTTTTCACCAGCTAGCCTAGAAGATCTGTCAAGTGTACCAGAAGTAAAGCTGTGTTGGGAATGAGTGTAACAATGAAAAGTACAGTGGAAAGAAGTACCCTCTTTCTACAGATCCCCACCTCCTGGCCGCCCACCTCCCAGCCTGCCCATAGCAACCCACCACCCACACCTGCCCACCACATACACCTGCACAGGAAGTGAAAATTGCAAGAAATACGGTGTGTTGTATATGTGAAAAAAAAAATTGGGAGAAATATTAGGGGCATTAATTGTGGAATATGTAGAAAAACATCCCATATATCATGTACAAAGCTTCATACAACCATGAGAAATGACCCAAAACAAGAAAGTCGATTCTGGATTTGCCCCAGTGAGTTGGAAAGCTGGTCAGGCATAAGAGAGGTGCTGAAAAGTGTAAACCTAGAAAGCTAAGAAAGTTTCTAAGGAGCTTGCTTGATATATACAAAGAGTGGAAAACAGGGGATAAGGAGCCAGAAAAGGAGGAAAGCACAGATGGAGATGAAAACCAGGGAGTGGAAATAAGGGCAGAAAACATTATACAGAGCAAGTTGGAAAAGAACGAAACATGGGTACATTACATGGCGGAAAGGGAAAAGGAGGAAGAGAACGCTAGAGCAGGAACAAATGAAAACGATGAAAGGGAAGAAATATGCCTAGATGAAAGAGAACAAGATAACTCAGTTCAGGCGACAGATGATCTTTGGAAAGGCACAAAAGCGGTAAATATAGGTAGCTAGAACATTTGCTGATACAATGCAAGAAGTATATAACAGAGCTTGCTGGAATAAACACACCAGAAAATGTGCCAACATGCTGAGGAAGGTAAAGTGTCATTTCAACAATGAGTGTAGGTACTTCCATCCCAAATGTGTAAAGGTTCAACACAGTTCAGAGAATGCTATGATGTGAGCTGCCCAGACCATCATATAAAAGGAATGAAGCACTACAGAAAAAGTGAAGAAAGGGAAAATGGACAGCAATCTTTTGGGACATAAAAAGAAGCGATCGAATCAAAGAGACAAAAAGGAGGAATGGTACAGAGAGGGCAGATGGGCAGCAAAATGGGACATATCAAACCAGGCATCAGCCCAACAGGGCCGAATAAACAACTACAGTGGACCCTCGACCAACATTGGCATTGTCTAACGTTAAATCCGACTAGCGATACATTTTAACGCAAAAATTTTGCCTCGACTAGCGCTAAAAAACCCGACCAATGCTATTCATTTTGTTCGAGACGCGTCCACTTGTGGCCTGAGCGCGCCTCACTTGTCCCGTGGGTGCCAGTGTTTACAAGCCAGCCAGCCACTGCGGTCCCATCCAAACATACAATCGAAACATTTCATATTATCACAGCGTTTGTAGTGATTGCACCTGCAAAAGAAGTCACCATGGGCCCCAAGAAAGCTTCTAGTGCCAACCCTACAGCAAAAAGGGTGAGAATTACTATGGATATGAAGAAAGAGATCATTGCTAAGTATGAAAGTGGAGTGCGTGTCTCCGAGCTGGCCAGGTTGTACACAAAACCCTAATCAACCATCGCTACTATTGTGGCCAAGAAAACAGCAATCAAGGAAGCTGTTCTTGCCAAAGGTGCAACTATGTTTTCGAAACTGAGATCGCAAGTGATAGAAGATGTTGAGAGACTGTTATTGGTGTGGATAAGCGAAAAACAGACAGCAGGAGATAGCATCTCTCAAGCGATCATATGTGAAAAGGCAAGGAAGTTGCATGACAATTTAATTAAAAAAATGCCAGCAACTAGTGGTGATGTGAGTGAATTTAAGGGCCCGCAAAGGTTGGTTTGAGAGATTTAAGAATCGTAGTGGCATACATAGTGTGATAAGGCATGATGAGGCTGCCAGTTCGGACCACAAAGCAGCTGAAAAATATGTGCAGGAATTCAAGGAGTACATAGACAGTGAAGGATTGAAACATGAACAAGTGTTTAATTGTGACGAAACAGGCCTGTTTTGGAAGAAAATGCCAAGCAGGACCTACATTACTCAGGAGGAAAAGGCACTCCCAGGACAAAAGCCTATGAAAGACAGGCTTACTCTATTGATGTGTGCCAATGCTAGTGATGATTGCAAAGTGAAGCCTTTTATTGGTGTTCACTCCTGAAACACCAGAGTGTTCAGGAAAAACATGTCCTCAAGGCTAATTTGTGTGTGTTGTGGAGGGCAAACAGTAAGGCATGGGTCACTAGGACTTTTCTATGACTGGTTACACCATGCATTTGCCCCCACTGTGAAAAATTACCCCTGGAAAATAAATTGGACCTTAAGTGCCTCCTGGTATTTGACAATGCTCCTGGTCATCCTTCAGACTTGGCAGAGCGACTTTCTGCAGACATGAGCTTCATTAAGGTCAAGTTTTTGCCTCCTAAATTACCACCTCTCCTGCAGCCCATGGACCAACAAGTCATTGCAAACTTCAAGAAACTGTACACAAAAGCTATGTTTGAAAGGTGCTTTGTAGTGACCTCAGAAACTCAATTGACTCTAAGAGAGTTTTTGGGGAGATCACTTTAGCATCCTCAATTGTGTAAACTTATAGGTAAAGGCTTGGGAGGAAGTGACTAAGAGGACCTTGAACTCTGCTTGGAAAAAATTGTGGCCAGAATGTGTAGACAAAAGGGATTTTGAAGGGTTTGAGACCAACCCTGAGAATCCTATGCCCGTTGAGGAATCCATTGTGCCCTTGGGGAAGTCCTCGGGGGTTTGGGGGTTAGGAGGAGGATGTGGAAGAGTTGGTGGAGGAGGACAATGAAGAAACTAACCACTGATGAGCTGCTAGATCATCTTGAACAGCAAGAGGGCAGACCTGAGGAAAAATGCTTCTGAGGAGGGGATAGAGAAATTGAAGAAGTTTGCCTACTTCAAAGATTAAGGGAAAAGTGTGCAATGTGGCTTAAAATAAAAACCTTTTTGATGAAAATCACCCTGACACAGCTACTGCAAGCCGTATTGGCAAAACCCGTACACTGACAGTGTTGTGAACCACTTTAGGAATGTATAAAGGAACAGGAGGTAAGGCCTCTATGGACAAAATATGTTGTGCAACAGAGGTCCAGTGACTCTCAAACTGGTCCTAGTGGCATTAAAAAGAAAGGAAAGTAACCCTGGGAAAGGACTTGCACTCAAGTCCTAATGGAAGGGGATTCCCCTTCTAAACACAACACCATCAACACTCTCCCCTCCCCCCATCCCATCAATCCCAACTTCATAAAGGTAAGGTCATGTAAGTGCATGTCTTTTTCAGTTTTGTGTATTAAAATTAATATTTCATGTAAAAAATTTTTTTTTTAAATACTTTGGGGTGCGGGAACAGATTAATTTGTTTTCCATTATTTCTTAGGGGGAAAAATTACTCGACTAAGATAATTTCGATTAAAAGTGAGCTCTGGAAAATTAATATCGTTGTTGAGGGGCCACTGTACATGCAAAGCAGACAGAAACAGGGGGATGTAATAGGGGTCAAAAGGGGGTTAAAAAAGCCAAAGCAAGACAAAAAAAAACCCAAATGGTATTCCTGCTTTTTTTCAGTGGACCATCACCTAACGATATTAACTGGCCCCGAAAAAGAAAAATCTTTTAGGCAAATTTTTTTAGCATTACCCAGGCAAAATGTTACATTAAAATGTAACGTTGGGGCAAATTTTAACTTTTTCGATGCTTTTCATTGGGTGAGGGCCCAAATGTATTTCAAAAAATTAAGGTTTAAAAAATCAAATAGAAAAAACAAAGTGGAAACCAAAAACCCTCGTCGTAAGCTCCTCTTTTATGTGGGGGTTTTTTGGGTTGTAATGACAAAGTTAGTTCCCGGGTCCCTTTCAAGTTTCGGCAGCTCCCAACTTGAACAATTATGTAAGTGTATTTTTGGTAAGTGCTTTTTAAAGTGTTTTTTTGGGGGGTCTGAAATGCACTAATTAATTTACATTTTCCCTTTTTGGGGAACAAATTCTTTGGGAAAACAGCACTCAACACCCTTAATGGAAAAATTTAAATTTTGAAAAATTTTGATTTTTCCACTTTATATCATGGGCTCTTATCAGAACAAATTGCCATGTTTGGTGCATTTACGGGAAAACAAAATTAAAAAAGGGATGTTTTGGACAGAGAGATAAAGATAGAAAACTAAAAAAGGGTTAAAGATGTAAAAAAAAATTAACATTCACGGGGAGGAGTGGGGACTCTATTTTAAAGAAAATTTTGTTGCACAGAAGTGCTGAACTGGGACAAATGGACTTTAGTAGAAATCCTCAGCTTTAAAAGGGGAAAAAAATTGGAATTTGGAATAATCCAAGTATACAAACCAAAAAATTTAGCAGCGGGTGAGGGAAATTTAAGATCAGCTGGGGAAAATATTACAGGGTTTGCCATCATTTAAAAACCCCAATCAGGGATTTGGTTCCTTCAGTTATTTGGCACAATTTTGGCCCAGCATAATTTCCCAAAATTTTTAGTGTCGCCCCACCAAACCCGCTAGTAATGTTTGGTGGCGTTTCCCCTTTCTGCATAAATCCTCCCAAATTTTTTTTTCTCCCTTTATTGTTTTTTTTCTGCTTACTTTTAGCCCTTTGCCAAAGGTTCCCAAAGAATTTAAAAGAAAAAGCTTCTCATTAAGTAAATCACCGAACCGTAAATTATCCCTTAAAGAAAGGTGGTTTGAAGCCCTGTCGGTTGCCAAGGCTCAGTTCATGAAGCAGGAGAATATTCCCGGAGAATAAACCAATATCAAAACTAAAGCTTATTTGCCCATCAAAAATTGATCAAAATTTTACATAATAAACAAAATTTAAAAACATTTACATGGTTTTAAAACTCCAAAAAATTTAAAAAATATTTTTGGGATTAAAAATGAGAAATTCGACAGAGGTATGAAAAGGATATGGAAAACAAATTTCGTGGACCCCTGCATACGACCTTTTAAACCTTTTCAAAAAGGGGGGTTTTTTATGCGAAATGTTCGGTATGGGGAATGAAATTTTTCCCCCTTTAAAAAATTTTTGGAAATCAAATTTTAAAAGGCAAGACCCCAAAAATATGAAAAAAAAATTTTTTTCCACATGAAAAAATACATTTTTCCCAAACACAAAGAGAAGGATACATGCACAATAGTAAGGGAGTACTGCACAAAATATATTGTGCATTTTACTAATAAATAAATGAAGAATAAATGCCCCTTTTCCTTTTTGAAATGCAGCAAAGTTTATGAACCCCGGTCCTGGAGTACCTTTTCCTCCTGAGTTTCTGTAGGTCCTGTTTGGGATTTTTTTCCAGAACAGGCCTTTTCACCCCGGGGAAAGCCCCTCGTTTCTTAAATACTTAAAAACCCCCCCCTTTCCCGGCTTTAAAATTCCCCCCAAGGGTTTGCACCCTGGGGACAAGATTAAAAAAACCCCAAGGAAAATTTAAATTTCCCTCGATGATGCACGACTTTTTTGGGGTTTTTCCCGGGGCAAACCCTCCAGGGTTAATTGTTTTGGGAAAATTGTTTATTTTTAACCCACACCAAAAAACACTCTTCCACATCTTCAATAATCGCTATGGGGGTTGGCACAACAAAACAGCTGGGTGCGCTGCCCCTGGTGCAGCAGAAGCGGGGTGCAGCTGCAGCTGGGTGCAGCAGCAGATGGGGTGCAGCAGAGCTGACGTGGTACGATAGTTTTTATCACCCTTTTTCCCCAAGGGTTGGCACTAGAAGCTTTTTTTGGGCCCCATGGTGGCTTATTTAGCAGTTACAAGCACTATAAATAATGGAAAAATAATTGATCGAATGTATGCATGCAACCGGCCACCCTGGTTTGAAAAACACTGACGGAAAGGCAGGCCCGGCTGGACGGACGGGTTGGGGGACAGGTTCAGGACAATCTGTTCAAGCAGTTTATGGTGCAAAGCAGCTGCCGCGGCAGCAGCATGATGGTCACAACAGCTGATTGATCCGCAACAGCTGATGGTCCAGCAACAGTGCTGATCCAGCAACAGCTGACTGGTCCAGAAAACAGCTGACTGATCAGAACAGCTGACTGCCCAGCAACAGTGATTCTTAAATCCCAAAACCAACCTTTGGGGTTTTAAATTCACCAATTGAGCCTAGTTCCAGGGTTTTCCTTTACCTGGGTGTTGTCGACTGGTGGGGTTGCATCCTGGAACAAGTTAAGGACCCCTGGAAATAAATTAGACGTCTTCGATGACACTGATTTTTTGGGTTTCCTGGGTGGCAAAACCTCTGGGGTTAAATTTTTTCTTGGTATTTCAATAAGCCCCACCAAAAAGGGGCACAGCAGCGCAGCAGTGACGGTGGTACAGCACAACAAAATTTGCACAGCGCAGCAGACGATGCTACAGCAGCAACAGACGATGCTACGCAGCAGCGACGATTTCAGCAGCAGCAGACGTTTTTACAGCAGCACGACGATGCACAGCGCACAAGATGCTACAGCAGCGCAGACGGTACTACGCAGCAGCAGCAGTGACGGTGGTACAACGCAGCAAGCTGATGGGGTTCAGCCGCACAGACGATGCTACGCACGCAGACAAAGCACAGCGCAGCAGACGGGGATACAGCCGCGCGCAGCTGTGGTGGTCAACAGCAGCAGCAGCTGACGGTGGTACACAGCAACAGGATGCACAGCAGAGCAGACGATGCTACAGCAGCAGCAGACGGGATACAGCCAGCAGCAGCACGGTGGGACAACAGCAGCGCGCTGACGGTGGTACAGCAGCAACAGACGTTTCTACAGCAGCAGCAGCGATGTACAGCAGCGCAGACGAGCTACGCAGCAGCAGGGGAATACAGCAGGCAGCAGTGAGGTGGACAAAAGCAGCAGCAGCTGCTGGTAAAAAGAGCAAAACAGCAGACGAGGCAAAGCACAGCAACGGAAAAAGACGCGGCTACAGCAGCAGCAGCGGTCTACAGGCAGCAGCCCGCGGTGGTACAACACGCAGCACTGACAGTGCAGCAGCGCGACGGTGGGACAGCAGCAGCACAGCTGTACCCCAATAGTGCGAGGGTTTATTTGGGGGTTTTTTATACAACCCGGGCCGCTCGGGGACCGCACTCCACTTTATATTTCCCAAAGATCTTTTTTTTCATTCCCATAGTAATTTTTCCCCCCTTATTCTGTAGGGTTGGGACAGAAGCTTTTTGGGGCCATGGTCACTTATTTTTTAGAAAAAATACCAAAAACATGTAATAATACGAAATGTTCCGATTGTATGCTTTGGGTGTTACCGGAGGTGGCTGGTAAACAATGCCCCCCGGGGAACATGGAGCGTGGCCAGGCCGAAATTGGACGCGTCTCGGACGAAGGGCGGTACGGGTTTTTGGGTGGGAATGCGGGCAAAATTTTTGGATTCAAAGCGTCTGGTATGCAGATTGTATGGTATGCGATGCGTACGGTATGCGGGGGTCCACTGTACCATTCTCCTATCCCTGTCTTGGGGGCTTATATTAGAGAAAACAGAGTATAGCACAGGACTAACTGTGATATACACTCCTACTGCACCATAAGCCTGAAACAAAAGTTATTTTCTCTATACAGATTATCACATGTAGCAGCATATATGTAGAGAGCCTAGGATAACCCAAAAAAGCCAATGTGGCTCATTTCATCTGGCTTGGGTTAGCCATATATGATTTTGGTAAATATTCGACTCCCAGCCAGGGTAGAAACATTAGGCGTGTTTCTTTACACCTGTTGTCTATGAACATCAAAATGGTATACAATACCGACAGGTTGTTAGGTAAGACACATATGCAACAGTTAGACAACTTTATTCCGAAACGTTTCGCCTACACAGTAGGCTTCTTCAGTCGAATACAGAAAGTAGGCAGGAACAGTAGAGATGTGAAGACGATGTAATCAGTCCATCACCCTTAAAGTCGTAGAATTTGAGGTTGTCAGTCCCTCGGCCTGGAGAAGTTCAGTTCCATAGTCAGGAACTATCTGAAGATCAAGCGACAGTGCGGAGACTTAAATACTGTCGGAAGGAGAGGTGCAGGGTAGTAGTAGTAGTAGTAGTAGTAGTAGTAGTAGTGAGAGGCCACTGAGAGGGTGATGGACTGATTACATCGTTTTCACATCTCTACTGTTCCTGCCTACTTTCTGTATTCGACTGAAGAAGCCTACTGTGTAGGCGAAACGTTTCGGAATAAAGTTGTCTAACTGTTGCATATGTGTCTTACCTAACAACCTGTTGTCTATGTTTACCCATCAGTAAATGGGTACCTGGGTGTTAGCCGACTAGTGTGGGTGGTATCCTGGGACACTGACCTAATTTTCTTGAAATACTCTGCATAACAAGCGGCTTTCTATATAGTAGTATGTCAGTGATGTCAGCTAGGCCTGTATACCTTGTACATGTATGTGTGGTAAATAAAGATATTATTATTATTATTATTATTATTATTGTTATTATTTTATTTTCTCAGTTGTTTTTTGGGTTATCTTATTGAAACTTGGGCAATGTATGATGGAAAGATACTTCTTAACGTACACCAAAAATTAAAGAAATCAGACAACAAATAGCAGAGTTCACTTCTCAGCCATTAGCGGCCGCTTAGCGGTATATTTCTGTATGTTTTTTATGGTTATACGTATTCTCATTTTTTCAGTCTCATTTGATAGAATGAAAGATATATTACAAAAACAGATATGATTTTGATTGCTTTAATGATGAAAAGTGCCTTGTAATTGTGCTCACAGTAGCGAAAATGTTCTATTCTTTAGCGAAGCTCAAGAGTAAACAAATGACGTCACAGTCCAATACCTGTCCGCCTGCCAGTCCAAATTCCAATACGAAGTTAAGAATGGGTTGACATTATTTATACAATTATTACAATATTGCAGCTGTCTGCATAACAGTAAATCTATTTTTTTGTGAATAAAAATTCCAAATGGTAAACAAGAGTAATATAAGAGGGACCTGTAGCCGTGACTAATGAACAGAGAAAATGTTATTTTAGTGTCAGGAATGTCTGCACTGTTTATTCTGGACCCTATTTTGAAATTGGCATCTGTTGAAATTTGTGTGAAATTGGCCAAATTGCCAATTTCTGATCACTTTATTGGGTAGTTGAAGTAAGTGAATGGGCGGTTTCTTGTACTCAGTTGACAGACTAGAAGTAAATACGTTTATTCAGGTATACACAAATACAGTTACATAGATTATCATACATAGCAGTGTATGTATAGAGAACCTAGGATAACCCAAAAAAGTCAAAGTGACTTATTTCCAGTACCTGGCTTGGGCTTGCCATACATGATTTTTGGTAAATATTTTTTTTTCTCAGTTGTTTGTTGGGCTATCTCATTGAAACTTAGGCAATGTATGATGGAAAGATGCTTCTTAACATACAACAAAAATAAAAAAGACGGACAATATACAGTGGACCCCCGCTCAACGATCACCTCCCAATGCGACCAATTATGTAAGTGTATTTATGTAAGTGCGTTTGTACGTGTATGTTTGGGGGTCTGAAATGGACTAATCTACTTCACAATATTCCTTATGGGAACAAATTCGGTCAGTACTGGCACCTGAACATACTTCTGGAATGAAAAAATATCGTTAACCGGGGGTCCATAAGGGAGCTCACTTCTCAGCCATTAGCCGCCTCTTTGTAGTATATTTTCGTATGGTTTTTGTGGTTGTATTCTCATTTTTTTGGACTCATTTGACAGAATGGAAGATATATTACAGAGTTAGACATGATTTTGATTGCTTTCATGACGAAAAGTACCTTGAAATTGAGCTCAAAGTAGTGGAAATGTTCGATTTTTGCCAATGTTCAATGAACTTTGTGTAAGTCAAGTTGGTTAATTTTATTAACTGTATTCCAACCTAACCACTCTGTAATCCAGCAAACTCAGTAATCCGGCACACTACAGGTCCCAATGATGCCAGATTTGTGATGGAGGACCTGTAGTTATATGGATAGGCTAGAAAATCCCACACCAAATATTTAACTCCTTGGAGATTTTAATCTCCCACAAGTAAAATGGGAGATGGCACAACACAACGTTATACCAGAAATATCTCCAGGAAGCACCCTGGCCCAACAGGCACATACCAGGGAACTAATGAGGCTTTGTGAAAAGTATTCATTAAACCAACAGATAACTGATCCCACTAAAAATGAAAATACCCAGGACTTGATATTCACAAACGAGGAACTAATCATAGACGTAACAGTTACAAAGACAATATACAGTGGACCCCCTCTTAACGATCACCTCCCAATGCGACCAATTATGTAAGTGTATTTATGTAAGTGCGTTTGTACGTGTATGTTTGGGGGTCTGAAATGGATTAATCTACTTCATAATATTCTTTATGGGAACAAATTCGGTCAGTACTGGCACCTGAACATGCTTCTGGAATGAAAAAATATCGTTAACCGGGGGTCCACTGTACTCTGATCACAGCATCATAGAAGTTCAAACGAGTATTAACTCAGGGTTAGGGAACTGCGTCACTAATGTTAGAGATGGGATGTTCAGTAAGTTTAATTTTAGCAACCATAGAATTGACTGGGAAAAAATAAACCAAGAGCTATCAGACATATCCTGGGAAGCAGACATGAGCACCCTCAATCATCCCTCATGCCTAGAGGAGCATACAAGGTATGTGTGAAGCATGTACCATTGAGAAAACCCAGGAGAAGATCAAATACAGAGAGAGAGAGCATAGGAGATGGTACAGAAGAAAATGGGTTACTGTTTGGAAGGGGAATCCACTTCCATAAAGACTTCAGGTACCAAGTCCTTTTCCAGGGTTACTTCCCTTCTTTGTTTTTTAATGGCACTGGGACCAGCTTGTGAGTCACTGGACCCCTGCCGCACAAAAAATCTGTCCAGAGAGCTCTGTTTCTGGTGTTTCTTTAAAACATCCCTAAAATGGGACACAACACTGTAATTGTACATGTTGCCAATATGGCCTGCAACAGCTTTGTCAGGGTGAAGTTCATCCACATATCTTTGCACCTTTGTCCACATTGCAGAAATGACCTTAATCTTTGAGAAAGGCACCTTCCTCCATCTCTCTCCCTTCTCCTCTGAAGCAATTTCCTGAGCTGTGGTCTGCTGCTGTTGCAGATGAAGGTCTTGCAGCTCTTCAGTGGTTAGCTCTTCATTGTGGTCCTCCACCAACTCTTCCACATCCTCGAAACTCAAATCCAACCCCATGGAATTCCCCAATGCCACAATACTTTCCACAACTGGCATAGGCTCCTCAGGGTTAGCCCCAAACCCTTCAAAATCCCTCTCTTGTACACATTGTGGTCACAATTTTCTCCAAGCAGAGTTTAAAGTCCTGCAAGTCACTCCCTCCCAAGCATTACTTATAAGGTTTATGCAATGGAGGATTTTGAAGTGATCTTTCCAGAACTCTCTAAGGGTCAATTCAGTGACTGAGGTCACTTCAAAGCACTTTTGAAACACTGCTTTGGTGTACAGTTTTTTGAAATTTGAAATGACCTGCTGGTCCATGGGCTGGAGGAGAGGAGTGGCATTAGGGGGCAAAAACTTCACTGTGATAAAACAAAACTCTGGTACCATTTGCTCTTCCAAGTCTGGAGGATGAGCAGGAGCATTGTCCATTACCAGGAGGCACTTGAATTCCAATTTATTTTCCAGGAGGTATTTCTTCACACTGGGGTCAAACACTTTATTGAACCACTGAAGGAAAATGTCCCTCATGACCCATGCCTTACTGTTAGCCTTCCACATCATACACAAATTAGCATTGGCAACACTAGCATCACTACAAAACATGAGAGTTAGCCTGTCTTTCATAGGCTTGTGTATCGTGGGGGTTCTCTGGAGATTACATGGATGTAGATAAACACACTGGTTGGATGGTAACACTATATTGTCAGACTGTGGTAAGGGAGGCCCAGCCTGCCTGTAGCTGCCTGGTAGGTCGAATGGAACTGAGAGGGATCCCCGAGCGCGACGGGCTCACAACAGCGTCACGTGACGTCACACAAACTAGTCCCTAGCCCTAGCAAAAGGGTCATGTATATAAAACATATGGAAGGTACTATGATACTCAGATAAGCTATACAACACATGTAAGGGGATCAGCAACTATGCTGACAGCTCGGTCATGTTACGTATGTCGTCTCGACAAACAGTACTATGCTATAGGCTGAACAGGCAGGTGGCTCTGGGCTGATTCTATACAATAACACAGACATATGTAACTTAGAAATGATGGATGGTATCATAACGGATGTTAAGATAATGAGTTTTAATGTAATTCATTACAAATTATAAGTACAAATCATATAATAAGGGATGGGATTGAAAGTAATTACAAAGTGAAAGTAATTAACAGCAAGGCAAATCTGACGCACACAGATCAGTATTGCTAAATTCTCAGAATTCGGAGGGAACGTGAACACAAAAAAATTTCTAAAAAACTGCTCAGCTAGTAACAAAACACACAGTTGACAATTTCATTCATCTCGGACATCTAATTATACAGGCTATTTACATTTAAACCCAACTCTGCGATGGTAAGATTTACATATGCTGAATGGTTATCAACTTTGGGAGGATTGAATTCTTCTGCAATGGCTAACACATGCCTTGACTGAGGACGATCTGAACAAGTATCTACAAAAGATACAGCTACATTCACTAGTGACTGTGGAATTACTAACTGGTATACTTTTCTGCTAGGAGTAATCAACTCGGCTGTTCGATACAGTAATTCTTGGCTCATTACAAAGTCACTAATGGGTGCTGGTGGCTTCACAGTCAGAATAAGATCTTCCTGGAGCAGGAATCGAATCACACCAGACCACATGGGATCGGATCTTTCTTACTGGAGGAATGAACAAACTCGGTGGAGTGGATGACTCTCCCCGGTTGAAAAATGTAACTCTATAACACGCAATATGAGCAAGGGAGAACGGATCTACTATCTCTCACTGCAAGCACAAGGGGAAAAGAAATGAACACAGTCAACAATACAGATATTCAATCTGAGTCACACACAGTGACATGAAGTATCAACTATAAAGAAACTACACTTACAAACGTTAACAACATGTGAAAGTTACTCGAGAAACAACTTCTTACATTACATGGATTACTATCAACGAGGATAGTATCACCATCTGGAACACAAACAACAACAACACTCAAGTGGGTACACTAGCCACAGAAACGTCTTTCTGCAATAGCTTGTGGCATCAGCAAGAGATGGCATAACTCATTGCAAGTAAAGTTCTTCTCAAAGCATCCTGTGGGAAGGAACGAATACTTGCACAAGTCGCCATCGCAGGGATAGTAGTCTCAGCACCAAGGGTTGTCTGAGGTTCCTCTGAAACCCAAGGTAACTGTACACTATCCTGCGTGCATGATATTGTGGCTGGAATCCAGACAGGAGTGACTGTGCCTGACCGCTCGGCTACGTTAATAAGTAATGAATGCATCTATAGGAGCTTAATCTGAACTTCACATTTCGCAGCACTTTAACAAATCTCAGATACAAGCTGTGAGAAACACATTGTCTAGCTAGGTACTGTCTTTCAGTCAGTAAGGGAATATTGGTACTGTGGACTGATTCATATTGACTTTGACTGGCATGATACACTAAGTAAGCAAACAAAAGTGACTGGGACATCTTCTCAGGGAACTTACTCAAGGATATAAAGGCAAGAAAAATAGAGAGAATGACACAATAAGCTTAAATGGGAAGAAATTACTTAACTATTCTGCATAAGTAAAGAAAACAAAATTGTCACACTGTAAGCAAGGAGAACTCACATGAAAATAAAAAAAAAAATACTCAACTGGATAAGCAACACTTTGAAAATCAAGAGAAACTGTACTTTACTGTGGTAAGGGAGGTCCAGCCTGCCTGTAGCTGCCTGGTAGGTCGAACGGAACTGAGAGGGATCCCCGAGCGCGACAGGCTCACAACAGCGTCACGTGACGTCACACAAACTAGTCCCTAGGCCTAGCAAAAGGGTCATGTATATAAAACATATGGATGGTACTATGATACTCAGATAAGCTATACAACACATGTAAGGGGATCAGCAACTATGTTGACATTGGCAGTGCCGTTTCCTCCTGAGTGATGTAGGTCTTCTTTGGCATTTTCTTCTAGAAGAGGCCTGTTTCATAACAACTGAACACTTGTAGGGGTTTGAATTGTTCAGTCTCTATGAACCCCTTGAATTCCTCAACTTATTTTTCAGCTGCTTTTTTGTCAAAACTGGCAGCCTTGCCATGCCTTACCACACTGTATATGCCACTACGCTTCTTAAATCTCTCAAACCAGCCTTTGCTGGCCTTAAAATCACAAACATCAGCACTCATTGCAGGCATTTTCTTTACAAGATTGTCATGCAACTGCCCTGCCTTTTCACAAATTATCGACTGCATAACACTGTTTCCCGCTAACTGTTTTTGGGTAATCCACACCAACAATAACCTCTTCACTTCTTCAAAGATTTGCGATCTCTTTTTTATCAGCATATCTAACCCTTTTACAAAAACAGCTTCCTTGATTTCCTTTCCCTTTGCCATGATCGAAGTGATGGTTGAATGGGGTCTGCCGTACACCCTGGCAAGCTCTTAAACATACTTGACTTCCATACTTTTCAATGACTTCTTTCTTTAATTCAATTGTCTTTCTCACTTTCTTTACCAAAGGGCTGGCACTACTTTCTTTGGGCCCATGGTGACTCATTTAACAGTTGGAAGCACAAAAAATAATGGAATATTACAAAATGTATCGCATGAATGCGTGCAATGATGGTCACTCACTGATAAACAGTGGCACACTGCGTGTGAATGGTGAGGGAAACTGGCTTTGTGTGCATGCTGATGCTGGACGTGTACCAGACAGTCGCTGAATCATGAGGCCAACCACGAACCGCGAGGCTATATTTTGCCGAAAAAATTTGCCAAAAGTCGGATTTCACAAGTCACGGCCGCCAAAACATGGGGGCTCACCAGACTATGTACGTACTGCATATAATTTAGTTTGACAACACCACCACAATGCTCACCAGTGTACATGTGCCTACAGCTTTGAGTTATGGGTCCAAACTGTAGAACTATGTAGCAGAGAGATTGCATAAATGGGGAGAAATTAAAATAGGGGCACATCACAAGCGGTGTTACACAGGGGTCAGTGTTGGGCCCCTTGTTGTTCACAATTTACATAAATGACATAGATGAGGGAATAAACAGCAACATAAGTAAATTTGCTGATGACACCAAAATAGGCCATCCAATTCATTCTAATGAGGACACTAGAGCACTCCAGGATGATTTGAATAGACTGATGCAATGGTCGGAGAAGTGGCAGATGCAGTTTAATATAGACAAATGCAAAGTTCTAAACGTTGGAAAGGATAATAACCATGCCACATATAAACTAAATAATGTAGATCTTAATATTACTGATTACAAAAAGGGTTTAGGAGTTCTGGTTAGCAGAAACCTGAAACCAAGACAACAGTGAATAAGCATTCACAATAAGGCTAACAGAATCCTTGGATGATAAGAAAGAGATGATTGCTGATGTTATGAATGAAAAGAAGCTGGATGTCCTGGCCCTAAGCGAAACAAAGCTGAAGGGGGCAGGTGAGTTTCAGTGGGGAGAAATAAATGGGATTAAGTCAAGAGTAGCTGAGAGTGTTGCAGAAGTTTGTGGTTACAGGAAAGTGGGTGCGGAAGGGAAGAAGAGCAACTGGTGGAATGATGATGTAAAGAGAGTAGTAAGAAAGAAAAAGTTAGCATATGAGACGTTTTTACAAAGTAGAAGTGATACAAGGAGGGAAGAGTACATGGAAAAAAAAGGAGAGGTTAAGAGAGTGGTGAAGCAATGTAAAAAGAGAGCAAATGAGAGAGTGAGTGAGATGTTATCAACAAATTTTGGTGAAAATAGGAAAAAATTTTGGAGCGAGATTAATAAGTTGAGGAAGCCTAGGGAACAAATGGATTTGAGTTAAAAATAGTAGAGGAGAGTTATTAAATGAAGAATTAGGGGTATTGGGAAAATGGAGGGAATATTTTGAGGAATTGTTAAATGTTGATGAAGATAGGGAAGCTGTGATTTCGTGTTTAGGGCAAGGAGGACGAACATCTTGTAGGAGTGAGGAAAAGCCAGTTATGAGTGAGGGGGAAGCTCGTGAGGCAGTGGGTAGAATGAAAGGGGGTAAGGCAGCCGGGATTGATGGGATAAAGATAGAAATGTTAAAAGCAGGAGGGGATATAGTTTTGGAATGGTTGGTGCTATTATTTAATAAATGTATGGAAGAGAGTAAGGTACCTAGGGATTGGCAGAGAGCATTCATAATTCCTCTGTATAAAGGCAAAGGGGATAAAAGAGAGTGCAAAAATTATAGGGGAATAAGTCTGTTGAGTATACCTGGTAAAGTGTATGGTAGAGTTATTATTGAAAGAATTAAGAGTAAGATGGAGAATAGGATAGCAGATGAACAAGGAGGCTTTAGGAAAGGTAGGGGGTGTGTAGAACAAGTGTTTAAAGTGAAACATATAGGTGAACAGTATTTAGATAAGGGTAAAGAGGTTTTTGTGGCATTTATGGATTTAGAAAAGGCATATGACAGGGTGGATAGGGGGCAATGTGGCAGATGTTGCAGGTGTATGGTATAGGAGGTAGGTTACTGAAAGCAGTGAAGAGTTTTTACGAGGATAGTGAGGCTCGGGTTAGAGTATGTAGGAGAGAGTGAGATTATTTCCCAGTAAAAGCAGACCTTATATAAGGATGTGTGATGTCACCGTGGTTGTTCAATGTATTTATAGATGGGGTTGTAAGAGGAGTGAATGCTAGGGTCTTGGCAAGAGGCATGGTGTTAAAAGATAAAGAATCAAACACAAAGTGGGAGTTGTCACAGTTGCTCTTTGCTGATGAGACGATGATTTTATGAGATTCTGAAGAGAAGTTGCAGAGGTTGGTGGATGAATTTGGTAGGGTATGTAAAAGAAGAAAATTAAAAGTGAATTTAGGAAAATGTAAGGTTATGAGGATAACAAAAAGATTAGGTGATGAAAGAGTGGATATGAGAAGGAAGGGAGAGAGTATGGAGGAGGTGAATGTATTCAGATATTTAGGAGTGGATGTGTCAGCAGATGGGTCTATGAAGGATGAGGTGAATCACAGAATTGATGAGGGGAAAAGGGGTGAGTGGTGCACTTAGGAGTCTGTGGAGACAAAGAACTTTGTCTGTGGAAGCAAAAAGTGGAATGTATGAGAGTATAGTTGTACCAACACTCTTGCATGGGTGTGAAGCATGGGTGATGAATGTTGCAATGAGGAGAAGGCTGGAGGCAGTGGAGATGTCATGTCTGAGGGCAATGTGTAGTGTGAATATAATGCAGAGAATTCGTAGTTTGGAAATTAGGAGGTGTGGGATTACCAAAACTATTATCCAGAGGGCTGAGGAGGGATTGTTGAGGTGGTTAGGACATGTAGAGAGAATGGAACAAAAGAGAATGACTTCGAGAGTGTATAAATCTGTAGTGGTGGGAAGGCGGGGTAGGGGTCGGCCTAGGAAGGGTTGGAGGGAGGAGGTAAAGGAAGTTTTATGTGCTAGGGGCTTGGACTTCCAGCAAGCGTGCATGAGCGTATTTGATACGAGTGAATGGAGACAAATGGTATTTGATACTTGACGTGTTTTTGGAGTGTGAGCAAAGTAACATTTATGAAGGGATTCAGGGAAACCAGCAAGCCGGACATGAATCCTGGAGATGGGAAGTACGGTGTCTATACTCTGAAGGAGGGGTGTTAATGTTGCAGTTTTATAACTGTAGTGTAAAGCACCCCTCTGGCAAGACAATGATGGAGTTAATGATGATGAAAGTTTTTCTTTTTTGGGCCACCCTGCCTTGGTGGGAATCAGCCAATGTGCTAATAAAAAAAATAAATAAAAATCCTTGGCTTCACATCAAGAAGCATAAATAATAGAAATCCTCTGGTTGTTCTTCAACTCTATATATCCATGGTTAGGCCTCATTTAGATTATGCTGCACAGTTCTGGTCACCATATTACAGACTGGATATTAATGCACTGGAAAACGTACAGAGGAGGACGACAAAGTTGATTCCAAGTATCAGAAATCTTCCCTATGAGGATAGGCTGAGGGCCCTGAATCTGCACTCCCTAGAAAGGCGTAGAATTAGGGGGGATATGATTGAGGTGTATACATGGAAAACAGGAATAAACAAAGGGGACGTAAATAGCGTGCTTAAAATATCTAGCCTAGACAGGACTCACAGCAATGGTTTTAAGCTGGAAAAATTTAGATTCAGGAAGGATATAGGAAAGCACTGGTTTGGTAATAGAGTTGTGGATGAGTGAAACAAACTTCAGAATGCCCGTGACTTAACCTGATTCCACATTTTTTCTTCTTCTCCCTCTTTCCCTTTCCTCTCTCCTTTTTTGTCTTTCTTCTGTCATGTGTTTCTGTTCCTTCATTATTTATTTCATCACTTCCCCTTCCCCCCACCTCTGTGCACTTGCTCTCCCTCTATGGGCACCTAGCTCCCTTGCAGTGCTCCCCTTTCTTTATATTTGACTGGCTCCTCCTCCTTAGTCGTCGTCGTCCCCCCAACCGCCGCCGCCACAACCGCCACAACCACCCCTACTACTACTACTACTACCACCTCTTCCTGCCTAAATATAGCCGTCCTGCTCCACTTCTGGTTAGTGTGACTTTATAAATGGTCCAAGTCGGACCGAAACGTCATCGTAAGCTCCTCTCTTCTATGTGCAGGTTATTTGTGTAGTGTTTCTTTTATATTCACAGGTAATGAATTCCAGATTTTAGGGTCTTTTATGTGCATTGAGTTTTTGCATAGTGTGAGATGGACACGAGGAACATCAAAGAGTGAAAAGTGCCTTGTGTTATGGTCATGTGTTCTGTTGAGGTTGGTTAGGAGATGTTTGAGGGGAGGGTTTATATCAGAGTTAAGTGTTCTATGAATGTAGTAGGTGCAGTAATAAGTATGGATGTTTTGTATGGTGAGCAGGTTTAGAGTTTTGAATATTGGTGGAGTGTGCTGCCTGTAGTGGGAATTTGTTATCATTCTGACTGCAGCCTTTTGTTGGGTAATTAACCCTCTAAGGGTTTCGGCCGTACTAGTACGGCTTATAACCCAGGGTTCTTGACATACTAGTACGCCTAAATTCTAGCGCCCTCAAATCTAGTGGGAGAAAGCTGGTAGGCCTACATATGAAAGAATGGGTCTAGGTGGTCAGTGGGCGCAGTATAAAAATAATCCTGCACCACACAGTGCATAATGAGAAAAAAAAAACTTTGACCGTTTTTTTGGAATAAAACAGCGACTTTACACTGTATTTTCGCATGGTATTTATTGTTGAAATCTAATTTTCTTGGTCTCAATTTATAGAATGGGAGACATACTACAGAAATAGAGATGATTTTGACTGGTTTTATAATGAAAAGTACCTTCAAATTGAGCTCAAAGTAGCAGAAATGTTCGATTTTTACCAAAGTTCAAAAGTAAACAAATCATGCTATGCATCCAATACACATCAACTGGTGAGTCTAATATTCTTTTGCAAGTGTGCCAATATTATTTATACCATTTTTTACACTAATGCAGTAGTCTGCATAACAGTAAATCTTCTATTTTTTGTGAGAATAAAAATTCAAAGTGGAAAGCAAAAGAATGTAAGAGGGGCCTTGAGACCTGACTAATGAACAGAGGAAATGTCATTTTAGTGCCAGGAATGTCTTTCTTGTTTATTCTGGACCCTATTCAGAAATTAGCATCTTTTGAAATTTGTGTAAAATTGACAAAATTGCTAAATTCTGACCACTGTACTGGATAGTTGAAACTGATAAATGGGTGGTTTCTTGCACTCATTCGATAGAAAAAATGGAGTTCTAGTGAAATATCCATGTTTTTTGCTGACTAGTACAGTGGAATTGGCCGAAAATGGGGCTCAGTGGGCAAAATCGCCGATGCGTAAACATCGCCGAGACCGCTAACTTCGCGAGAGCATAATTCCGTAAGTTTTCCATCAAATTTCAAACTTTTGGTGTCATTATGATCGGGAAAAGATTCTCTATCTTTTCATAGGAGAAAATTATTTTTTTTTTTTTTTAAATTTGGCCGACCCTGAGAACGAGTCTCGGAGAGGGCCTGTCGACCCTCAAAGGGTTAATGGACTGAGATGGTTTATTGTTGTTGAGCCCCATGCACAAATTCCATAGGTGAGATAGGGGTAAATAAGTGAGTGATATAGGGCCAGGAGGGCTGACTCTGGAACATAGTACCGTATTTTCGATAGTATGCCTACGGTCTTGGAAATTTTTTTGGAAATTTGTTGTGCATGTGTTTGAAATTTGAGTCTATTATCAAGGTGGATTCCTAAGAATTTTCTCTATGTGAATTTTGTGATAGGTGATCCGTTTATCAATATGTTAAGAGGGACATCTGTAGCTCTGTTACCAAACTGAATGAAGTAGGTTTTGTCAATGTTTAGAGTAAGTTTGTTAGTACTCATCCAGGTAGATATTTTCTGTAATTTGGTATTTACAGTATTGGCTAGCGTGACGGCTAGGTGAGAGAGAGATTAGTCATCTGAATGTGGGTTTGAGTAGTTGTGATGCATTTGGTAGGTCATTTATGTATATGAGAAAGAGAAGAGGGCCTAGGACACTTCCCTGTGGGACACCAACTGTAATTGGCAGTGCGGAAGAGTTTGCCCGTTTGTGTACACAAATTGGCTTCTGTTGCTGAGGTAAGACTTTAGGTAGTTGAGGGAGTGCCCTTTTATACCATAGTGCGACAATTTTATATGGAGCAAGTCATGGTCAACTGTATCAAAAGCTTTATGTAAGTCAATGAAAATCCCCAATGGGACTTCTTTTTTCTCTATTGCAGTGTACAGTGGACCCCCGCATACCGATGGCATCACATAGCGATTAATCCGCATACCGCTTGCTTTAATCGCCAAAATTTTGCCTCACATACCGCTTAAAAACCTGCTCACCGATTTTCGTCCGAGACGCGTCCAATGTGTGGCCAGAGCCACGCTCACATGTTCCGCCGGTGGCATTGTTTACCAGCCAGCCTCCGCGGTAACATCCAAGCATACAATCGGAATATTTCGTATTATTACAGTGTTTTCGGTGCTTTTTCTGGAAAATAAGTGACCATGGGCCCCAAGAAAGCTTCTAGTGCCAACCCTACAGCAATAAGGGTGAGAATTACAATAGAGATGAAGAAAAAGATCATTGATAAGTATGAAAGTGGAGTGCATGTCTCCGAGCTGGCCAGGTTGTATAATAAACCCCAATCAACCATCGCTACTATTGGTGGTACAGCTGCTGCTGCTGCTGCACTGTCAGCTGCTGCTGCTGCTGCACTGTCAGCTGCTGCTGCTGCTGTAGCATCGTCTGTTGCTGCTGTAGCGTCGTCTGTTGCTGCTGTACCACCGTCAGCTGCTGCTGCTGCTGTAGCATCGTCTGCTGCTGCTGTAACATCGTCTGTTGCTGCTGTAGCATCGTCTGTTGCTGCTGTACCACCGTCAGCTGCTGCTGCTGCTGTAGCATCGTCTGCTGCTGCTGTAACATCGTCTGTTGCTGCTGTAGCATCGTCTGTTGCTGCTGTACCACCGTCAGCTGCTGCTGCTGCTGCTGTAGCATCGTCTGCTGCTGCTGTAGCATCGTCTGTTGCTGCTGTACCACCGTCAGCTGCTGCTGCTGCTGCTGTAGCACCGTTGTTGGTGTGGCTTATTGAGAATACCAAGAAACAATTAACCCCAGAGGATTTGCCACCCAGGATAACCCAAAAAAGTCAGTGTCATCGAAGACTGTCTAACTTATTTCCATTGGGGTCCTTAATTCTTGTCTCCCAGGATGCAACCCACACAAGTCGACTAACACCCAGGTGAACAGGGAAAAATGCCTGGAACTAGTGCTCATATTGGTGAATTTAAAGCCAGCAAAGGTTGGTTTGAGAGATTTAAGAATCGTAGTGGCATACACAGTGTGATAAGGCCTGTTCTGGAAGAAAATGCCAAACAGGACCTACAGTACTCAGGAGGAAAAGGCACTCCCAGGACACAGTGTCTCATCAGTCATTGCTGCATCTTCAATAAAGGTAAGTGTCATTTATTCTTCATTTAGTAGACTAGTACATGCACAATATATACTGTGCATGTACTAACTCTACTATTATGCATGTATCCTTCTCTTTGTGTGTGGGAAAATGTATATTTCATGTGGTAAAAATTTTTTATTTTTTTCATACTTTTGGGTGTCTTGCACGGATTAATTTTATTTCCATTATTTCTTATGGGGAAAATTCATTCACATACCGATTATTTCCCATAACAATTACCCCTCTTGCACGGATTAAAATCGTTATGCGGGGGTCCACTGTACATGTGTTCTAGTATGTGTATAATAGCATCATTAGTATTTTTATTAGGCCTGAACCCAAATTGACAGGGGTTGAGTATGTTGTGGGAGATGAGGTAGGAATAGATTCGCTTATGAATTAATTTTTCGAAGATTTTAGAGAGAGGGTGTAATTTGGATATTGGCATATAGTTATTCAAGTCTGTTTGGTCTCCTCCTTTATGGATCAGGGTGACCCTTGCTATTTTGAGAACTGTAGGGAAGGTAGAGGATTCTATGGATTTGTTAAAGAGTGTTGCAATGATTGGTGATAGTACTTGTGATGCTTTTTTGTATATAAAGGGTGGTAAGGTATTTACATCTCCTGTCTTGTTTTTTAGTGTGTTGACAGTAAGGGAGACTTCAGTAGGGTTAGTCAGAGCTAGGAACAGTGTGTTCAGGTAGTTGCCAGTGAGGTAGTCATTGGGTGGGGTATCTGAGCTTGGCATTTTATTGGCAAGGTTTTTACCTATAGTGGAGAAGAAATTATTGAGTCCATTTGCTGTTTCAGTTGGAGGGAGTTGGGGTTCATCTGGTATTGTTAATTCAATTTTGCTATTTTGTGATATCTTTTTTGTTCCTAGAATTTCTGATAAGGTTTTCCAGGTCTTTTTTATATCACCTCGTAAGTTGGATAATCTGTTCTCATAATACAGTTTTTTAGCCCTTCTTATCTGGCTGGTTAGGATTGACGAGTAACGTTTTGTTTGGTCTCTGGTTATGTGACTCATTCTGTGCTGTTTTTCATATAGGTGCTTTGTATTTATGGATTTGAGGATGCTGAGTATTAGCTAGGGACTGTTCAGTCTCTTAGCTGTCATCTGTTTAGTTTTTTTGGGGCAGTACTTGTTATAGAGGTACTGGGTCTTTTTTAGAAAATTATTAATACATTCGTCAATATCTGTATAGATTTCTAGCTCAGTGTGCCAGTCAATGTTTTTCACTGCTGCTGTGAAGTTATTAATGGCTGCCTCCTTGTGAAGTATGAAAGTGACTTTAGTAGTGTCTTGGGGTAATTTGCCAAGATTTGTGATGAGGAAGGTAGGGTAGTGATCTGTGGTATTATCTGTTATTATATCTGATTTTAAAGGGGATATGGTGTTGGTCCAGATGTGGTCTAGTAGGAAAACATTAGTCTCTATAACTCTTGCAGGTTTTGTTACTGCTGGTAGCAACATGCAGTTACTCATAGTGTTTGTGAATTCAGTAACGTGCGGGTCCTGGTCTTGCAGGAGATTTATAATGAAGTCACCTGAGAGTAGTAACTGATCTTTGTTCATGTGTGCATTAGTTATCATACTTCCTAGGTTTTCACTAAAATGGCTAATGTTTGACTGTGGTATTCTGTAGATGTTTATCAATGTGAAAGATTTTTGTAGGTATTTGGAATTGAATTTAGCTATTATATATTTCCCATGTTCATCCCTTGTGCAAGTATTAGTGATACATTCTAGTTGGTCTGAGTAGTATATAGCTGTGCCACCCCCTTGTTGATCTGGCCTACAGTTGTGTATGGCTGTAACCAGGAATGGCACAGACATCTGTAATATCAGGCTTTAGCCAGGTT
Source organism: Cherax quadricarinatus (assembly GCF_026875155.1). Lineage (NCBI taxonomy): Eukaryota > Metazoa > Arthropoda > Malacostraca > Decapoda > Parastacidae > Cherax > Cherax quadricarinatus. The sequence continues at coordinate 85,753,332 of NC_069400.1, read as the reverse complement.
TCGGTGAGAGTAATGATGGATATACTGGCATGCAGGGAATTTAGTAATGCTATGAGGTCATTGTAATGCTTGCTTAAAGATCTGATATTGTAGTTAAAGACAGTTATGTTTTTGTTGGCTCTGAGAAGTGCCTTTGATTGTTCTGCTGTGTAGTAATTACAGTTACTGTTTGATTCATTTAAGTCATTCAATAAGAGGTTGGTATCAGGATCAATGCTTATCATCATAAGATTTATAGTGAATCTATAGTTAGAATTAAGTATAAGACAAAGTAAATATTCTAAAGGTATAAAATAGCACCTGAGTTATTTTAACAAATGTAAAAATTTGAGCTAAGGTAGTTTACAGCTAACTCAAAACTCCTAAATCCTTTTTGCAATCAGTAGTATTAAGATCTACACTATTCAGTTTATAAGTGGCATAGTTATTATCCTGTCCAACATTTAGAACTTTGCATTTGTCTATATTAAACTGCATCTGCCACTTCTCTGACCACTGCATCAGTCTATTCAAAACATCCTGGAGTGTGCTAATGTCCTCAATAGAATGAACTGGACGGCCTATTTTAGTGTCATCAGCAAGTTTGCTTATGTCGCTATTTATTCCCTCATCTATATCGTTAATGTAAATTGTGAACAACAACGGGCCCAACACTGACCTCTATGGATCACCGCTTGTGACGTGCCCCATTGTGATTTCTCCCCAATTATGCAAACTCATTGCTGTCTATTTGTCAACCACGCCTCTACCCAGGAAAAAATTTCTCCTCCTATTCCTTGTGCCTTAAGTTTCCTCAAAAGTCTCTGACGTGGAACTCTATCGAAAGCCTTACTGAAGTCCATATACACAATATTCATTACCATGATCTACCTCCTCAAACACCTTAGCAAAAAAAAGTTAGTAAATTCATAAGACAGGAACGCCCCTCAGTAAAACCGTGTTGAGATTCATTTATCAATTTATGCCTATCAAGATGGCTACGAACTGCCTCAGCAATTATTGATTCCATAAATTTTCCCACTATGGAGGTAAGGCTTACTGGTCTATAGCTCGAAGCTAAGGGCCTGTCACCTGCCTTGTAAATAGGTATTACATTTGCCATTTTCCACTTATCAAGCACTATGCCAGTTTGAAGTGATATGTTGAAAAGATTAGCCAAAGGTTTGCAAAGTTCCTCTTTACATTCGTTTAAAACCCTTTTAAACAATTCATCAGGGCCTGGGGATTTGTTTGGTTTTAATTTCTCAATTTGTCTGAGGACCATTTCACTAGTTACCACAATCGTGCAGTTTATTATCGTCCTGTTCTAAGCAATTTATTATTTCTGGAATTTTGCTAGTATCTTCCTGAGTAAAAACTGAGAGGAAGTAAGAATTGAAAATTTCACACATATCCCTATCACTGTCAGTGATCTAACCTGAGCTACTCTTAAGTGGGCCTATCTTGTCTCTAATCTTACTTCTGTATACCTGAAAGAAGCCTTTTGGATTAGTCTTAGAATCCCTTGCAACCTTAGCCTCATAATCCCTGTTTGCTTTTCTTATTCCTTTTTTAAATTCTCTCTAACCTGTAAACGGTCCAAACGTATACAGGAAGGCCCCGCTTTACGGCGTTTCACTTTATGGCATTCCTGCTAATACGGACATTTCAAATTATGACCAAAACTCACTATACGGCTCCCCCCACCTGACTTTCTAATACGGTCACCGTGCCCCACCCTGTTTGTTTACATTCTCCATGAGCTCAGTAAGCACTAAGTCTCTCCATTTTGTCTGGAAACTCCAAAATTTCAAATGTTTTTAAAAGTTATTTCATATTTTATATATACTCTGATAATTATACTTATGTATACCTGTACCTAAATAAACTTACATACATCGAGTCATTTAAATGTCGTATATTACGTTAATATACACATTTTCATTAATCCATCCATGATATTTTTTTCAAAATTATATAATAAACACGATGCATAACATATAAATAAGATAAATACACCCCACAGTAGAATAAATAAACATAAATGTGAGATGTGAGCAGACGACTTCCACAAGTGACGCCATAATAACAATACTCACCGAGTCTCATTAAATGTCGTATATTACGGTAATATACACATTTTCATTAATCCATCCATGATATTTTTTTCAAAATTATATAATAAACACGATGCATAACATATAAATAAGATAAATACACCCCACAGTAGAATAAATAAACATAAATGTGAGATGTGAGCAGACGACTTCCACAAGTGACGCCATAATAACAATAGTCACCGAGTCTCATTAAATGTCGTATATTACGTTAATATACACATTTTCATTAATCCATCCATGATATTTTTTTCAAAATTATATAATAAACACGATGCATAACATATAAATAAGATAAATACACCCCACAGTAGAATAAATAAACATAAATGTGAGATGTGAGCAGACGACTTCCACAAGTGACGCCATAATAACAATAGTCACCGAGTCTCATTAAATGTCGTATATTACGTTAATATACACATTTTCATTAATCCATCCATGATATTTTTTTCAAAATTATATAATAAACACGATGCATAACATAAAAAATAGATAAATACACCCCACAGTAGAATAAATAAACATAAATGTGAGATGTGGGAGCCGGCGACTTCCACAAGTGACGCCATAATAACATAGTCACCGATCTCATTAAATGTCGTTATTACGGTAATATACACATTTTCATTAATCCATGCCATGATATTTTTTTCAAAATTATATAATAAACCGATACATAACATAAAAGTGTAAATACCCGCACAATAGAATAAATAAAATAATATAGATGTGGGAGCCTGGTTGTTTAATAAGCTCTGCGCCTGTTACCTCTCATGTACTCATCTTTCTCTCTCTCATTATTCGTTTTAAATCATTTACTTACTCCTGACCCTACATTAAGACTACAAATATTTTAAGGTAAGTAATGAGTGAACTTGTATATACATTTTTATCGCTCTGGGATGCTAAATATCATTAGAATAGTATGTGTGTGGTGGGGTGTCCTGGTGTAGGTAGCCTGGCTATTAAATGCATACCACACTTGATTTCCTTACAATAATATACTTGTCTCACCCTAGATTAAGACTATAAATATTTTAAGGTAAGTAATGAGTGCACTATGTGTGTATTGTACTTTTTTATTGTTTTTTGATGCCTGGTTCTATTGCTAACATAATATATGTTAGTGTAAACTTGTTATCTAGTGTTTGTATGCATTTGTAAGTGGAAAAAAAGGGTGTTCCACTTTATGGCAGTTTCTGCTTTATGGCGGTAGCCTGGAACCTAACCCGCCGTATAAGTGGGGCCTTCCTGTATATACGTTTTTATCGCTAGTGCCCCAAACGTATATAGTATACATTTTATGTGTCATACATTTAACATTGCCACGATAAGCCTGAGTCACCTAGCCATGAGAGAATGGGTGTGAGCACTCACTGTGTGCCATATTAAAATAATTGGGGATGCCTGGGTACCATATGCTCTTTTTTCCTATTAAAAAATAACAATGATTTTTTTCTCAAAAAGTTGGGGCAGTACGGTAGTGAACGTATATATACGTTTGGACCGTTTACGGGTTAATTGAATATATTGATTTCTTAACTGCCCATCCCTTCTTTTGATACGCCCTAAAAATGCCTCTCTTTTGATCAATGAGATGTTATAATAATCTTGAGGTTAATGATAAGCTTGGGAAAAGTGATCACAAATCACTTAGTTTCAATATACAGTGGTCCCTCATTTTTCGTAACTAATCCGTTCCTGGAAGTGTGACTGTTATCAAAATTGACAATTTTCGCATCCATTTTTCCCATAAGAAATAATGCAAAACCAATTAATTCATTCCAGACACCCAGAAGTATCAACAACAATTTTTTTTTACTTTAAAGATAGATTTACACACACAAAAGAATGAACATTCAACATGACAGTCACCTTTATTGAAGGCTGTTGTAGATGAACGGAAGACAGGGAGGAGGAGAGAGGGAAGAGAGGTTATTGTTCGGAAAGGGAATCCCCCTCCATAAAGACTCTAGGTCACTTCAGGGGTCACTTCCCTAGCTTAAATATAGACTTACAAGCAGAAAAGAATGTCAAATAAATGTAAAGCACTAATAAAATGTATAAATGAACATTTAACATCACACTTATCTTTTATTGAAGACTTTTGTTGGTGTATGGCAGAGGGAAGGGAAGAGAGTTTATTGTTGGAGAATATGACACTAATATCAACACTACGGCTTACTTATCAATCACAATTCAAATAATATGACATAATAAACAATATTAATATCATAGAAACATGGAATATACTCTAGAATGAATAAAATAAGTCATTATGTATGTCATGAGAGGTGTTGTGTTGTGTTGTTATTGGGTGTATAAGGGCTACTGAGAGCATAAGCTGTCCAAAATAATGGTGGTGAAGCAGCAGCTGAGGAAGCGGTGTTTTCTGTAGCTCAATACATGTATAACTCCAGCAACATTGGAGGAGTTGGCAGAATTGCTGAATCACTGAAGAAGGCACCCTCTACCACCATCACAACCACTACCACCCTTCACCACCATCACTACCACCTTCTACCACCATCACTACCGCCATCTATCACTATCACAACTGTAAGCACCCTCTACCACTATCACAACTGTTAGCACCCTCTACCACCATCACTACCACCCTCTACCACTATCACAACTGCTAGCACCCTCTACCACCATCTCTACCACCATCACTACCAACTTCTACCACCATCACTACCACCATCTACCACCATCACAACTGCTAGCACCTCTACCACCTTCTACCACCATCACTACCACCCTCTCCCACTATCACAACTGCTTCCACTCTACTAACACCACGTTCGTATTTTTCTACAAACTTTTTCTTAAATTATATGTCTTTCTCACATTCTTTACCAAAGAGCTGGCACTAGAAGCTTTCTTTGGAGCCATGGTGACTTATTTAGCAGTTGCAAGCACTAAAACGAATGGAATATTATGAAATGTATCGTATGAACTTGTGGGATCATCCTCAATCACTGTTAAACAATGGTACACTGGCTGGGAATAGAGTATGAGACAGCTGGGGGGCTGTGTATACGTGTCCCAGATGAACGACTTTTTGCTAGTCAAACGATGATTCATGAGCCAATCTTTTGACGAAAATAACGTTACGATTTTCGAAAATTACAACTATCGAGCATTACGATTATCGAGGGACCACTGTATTATGGAATTATCCAGTAAACTGCAATCAAGTCTCTGTCCTAGACTTCTAATTGGCTGATTTCATGGGACTGAAAAATTACCTGGGTGGGCCAAATTGGGATGATCTGACTATGGGTCAGGTAGCTGGTGTTGGTTGCCAATATTACGTTTTTCAGATCATACTTCTAGCTGCTCAGTCAACTTTTGTTCCGAGTAGGGAAATTAGATCTAACAAAAATTATCTCAAATGGATGAACAGTAGATTAACCCTTGACTGTTTTGGTTGTATATATACGTCTTACAAGGCACCATTTTTGACGTATATATACTCATAAATTCTAGCGGCTTCAAATCAAGCAGGAGAAAGCTGGCAGGCCCACATGTGAGAGAATGGGTCTCTGTGGACAGTGTGCACCATATAAAAAAAATCCTGCAGCACGTAGTGCATAATGAGAAAAAAAAAAGCTCTGACCATTTTTCTCAATTAAAATGCTGACTTTGTGGTCTATTTTCGTATAGTATTTATGGCTGTATTCTCGTTTTCTTGGTCTCATTTGATAGAATGGAAAACATATTATAGAAAAGCACCTTGAAATGGAGCTCAAAGAAGGCAAAATGTTTGATTTTTGCCGATGTAAAGTAAAAGGACACAAGTGCAACTAATGTGACATTTATTGTGGCAACGTTTCGCTCTCCAGGAGCTTTATCAATGGCTTGATAAAGCTCCTGGAGAGCGAAACATTGCCACAATAAATGTCACATTAGCTGCACTTGTGTCCTTTTACTTTACATATTGTCGGTAATTCTACCAACTTTATTACAATTTTTGCCGATGTTCAAAAGTAAACAAATGATGTCATTTTCCAATAAATGTCCAAGTAGCCATTCTAATATGCAGTCATGAATATGTTGACATTATTTATACAATTATCACAATATTGCAGTAGTCTGCATAACAGTAAATCTTCTATTTTTTGTTTGAATAATAAAATTAATAATAATAATAAAAATTCAAAATAGAAAGCAAGAGCAATAATATCAGAGGGGCCTGGAGATGTGACTGATGAACAAAGAAAATGCTATTTTAGAGCCAGGAATGTCTGCATTGTTCATTCTGGACCCTATTTTGAAATTGTCATATTTTTTAATTTTTGTGAAATTGGCCAAATTGCAAATTTTTGACCACATTATTGGGTAGTTGAAATCAGTAAATGGGCAGTTTCTTGTACTCAATCAACTAAAAAAATGGAGTTCTAAGGAAATAGCTATGAGTTCGGTTGACTGGAACAACGGAATTAGCCGAAAATAGGGCTCAAAGTGGGCGAAATAGTCAATTCGTAAATATCGCCAAGGTTGCTAACTTCGCCAGAGTGTAATTCCGTCAGTTTTCCATCAAATTTCGTTCTTATGGTGTCATTACAGTTGGGAAAAGATTCTCTATCATTTCATAAGAAAAAAATAATTTTGGGGGGGGAAATTTTGCGACACCAGGAGACACCTCAGGATTTGGGGTTGTGACAGTCAAGGGGTTAATGTACATAGCAGCGTATGTATAAAATCCTAGGATAACCCAAAAAAGTCAGGGTGACTTGTTTCCATAGGGATCCCTGTATCTGTAATATATGGTACCCTGTACTGTATGGTACCCTGTACCATATGGTATCCTGCACCATATAGTACCCTGCACCATATGGTACCCTGTACAATATGCTACCCTGCACCATATGGTACCCTGTACCATATGGTACAATGTATCATATGGTACCCTGTACCATATGGTACAATGTATCATATGGTACCCTGTACCATATGGTACAATGTACCATATGGTCAGTAGGTGATGTTGGTGCCATGAGGCACCAGTCAGGACTGAGAGTGGGGATCCAAGCCACTGACTCAGCAGTTTCCAAGACAAAGTGCTTCATCATCCACCTCAAGGAACATGTCCAGTGGCTGTACATATGTAAATATATAATAGAACATTACTATTATACAACATTTTTGCATATTTTTTGTTGTAAACAATTATTGTAAACAAAATAATGATGAAAATATTAGTGCGGTTATTCTGTCGAATACAACAGTACCATATAGTACCATATGGTACAATGGTACCATATGGTATACAGTGAACTACAATTATATGTACAATAAGAAAGTTGGATAACAAAGAAATGGTACAATTTCAAAAGTAAGACTAATTATTTCAAACTGATTCAATGACAAGATGTGTTACCAATTTTCTATGGGAGTTGAAGGAAGACTGGAAGAAAAACAGAGAAATGGATATGCTGATTTTGTTTGACATAGCATATTGCTGTTTCAATTACAGTAAGGAGATTTGGACCTTTTTAACAACAGCTCTGAACTGGTTGCAGATAGAAAACCTTCCAATGCATCAGACAATTAATTCCTAAACCTGAGAACTGATTTTTACTTCATTCAGCTCCCTGAGTACAAGTTACTGTGCTATCTATGGGCTTCACAAAAAATATTGCAATATAATTCCTCCATATTTGTAGGTAGTAGGTTGGTAGACAGCAACCACCCAGGGAAGTACTACCGACCTGCCAAGTGGGTGTAAAACGAAAGCCTGTAATTGTTTTACATGATGGTAGGATTGCTGGTGTCCATTTTTCTGTCTCATAAACATGCAAGGTTTCAGGTACGTCTTGCTACTTCTACTTACACTTAGGTCACACTACACATACATGTACAAGCATATACAGTGGACCCCCGGTTAACGATATTTTTTCACTCCAGAAGTATGTTCAGGTGCCAGTACTGACCGAATTTGTTCCCATAAGGAATATTGTGAAGTAGATTAGTCCATTTCAGACCCCCAAACATACACGCACAAACGCACTTACATAAATACACTTACATAATTGGTCGCATTCGGAGGTGATCATTATGCGGGGGTCCACTGTATATAAACACGCCTCTGGGTTTTCTTCTATTTTCTTACTAGTTCTTGTTCTTGTTTATTTCCTCTTACCTCCATGGGGAAGTGGAACAGAATTCTTGCTCTGTATTCCATGCATGTTGTAAGAGACTAAAATGCCAGGAGCAAGGGGCTAGTAACCCCTTCTCCTGTATATATTACTAAATGTAAAAGAAGAAACTTTTGTTTTTTCCTTTTGGGCCACCCCGCCTCGGTGGGATATGGCCGGTGTGTTAAAAGAAAGAAAGAAAGATTTGTAGATGGGGTTGTAAGAAAAGTGAATGCTCGGATGTTGACGAGATGTGAGGTTAACCCTTAAAGTGTCCAAACGTAGATCTACGTTCACGCATGTAGCACTCCCAACGTAAATCTACTTTTTTTTTACATAATGTAAAACCAAATGTAGATCTATCTTCAGAGCGCTATGTGTGTGAATGTAGATCTATGTTTGGACAGTTTAAAGGCTAAAAGCTAAAGAATATAACACAAAGTGGGAGTAGTCACAGTTGCTCTTTGCTGTTTGTAGGAGATTCTGAAGAGAAGTTGCAGAGTTTGGTGGATGAGTTTGGTATGGTATGTAAAAGAAGAGAATTAAAAGTGAATATAGGAGAGAGTAAGGTAATGAGGATAACAAAATAATTAGGTAACAAAAGATTGGATATCAGATTGGAGGGAGAAAATGTGGAGGAGGTGAATGTATTCAGATATTTAGGAGTGGACATGTCAGCAGATGGGTTTATGAAGATGAGATGAATCATAGAAATGATGAAGGAAAAAAAGTGAGTGGTGCACTTAGGAGTCTGTGGACACGAAGAACTTTGTCCATGGATGCAAAGAGGGGAATGTATGAGAGTATAGTTATACCAACACTCACATATGGGAGTGAAGCATGGGCAGTGAATGTTGCAACAAGAAGAAGGCTGGAAGCAGTGGAGATGTCATGTCTGAGGGCAATGTGTGGTGTGAATGTAATGCAGAGAATTTGTAGTTTGGATATTAGGAGGGGATACGGGATAAACAAAATTATTATCCAGAGGGCTGAGGAGGGATTGATGAGATGGTTCAGACAAGTAGAAAGGGTGGAGCAAAATAGAATGACTTCGAGTGTATAAATCTGTAGTGGAGGGAAGGCGGGGTAGGGGTCAGCCTAGGAAAGGTTGGAGGGAGGGGGTAAAGAAGGTTTTGTGTGCCAGAGGCTTGGATTTCCAGCAAGCATGCATGAGCATGTTACGAGTGAATGGAGGCAAATGGTTTTTAGGACTTGATGTGTGGTTGCAGAGTGAGCAAGGTAACATTTATGAAGGGATTCAGGGAAACAGGCAGGATGTACTTGAGTCCTGGAGATGGAAAGTGCAGTGCCTGCTCTCTGAAGGAGGGGTGTTAATGTTGCAGTTTTATAACTGCAGTGTAAGTGTGCCTCTGGCAAGACAGTGAGGGAGTGAATGATGGTGGAAGTTTTTCTTTTTCAGGCCACCCAGGTATACTCCAGGTGGGAGATGGCTAATGTGTTAATAAAAAAAATTATGCCTAATGTAAGGTATACTTCACTGCTTAACAGAGTGTTACATATGGGCACAGTCAGTAGAATAAACAAAGGCAGACAATAACTTCAAAAACATATATAGTGGACCCTCAACCAACAATATTAATCCGTTGCTGAGAGCTCATCATTACTCAAAATTATCGTTAGTCAAGTTAATTTTCCCCATAAGAAATAATGGAAATAAAATTAATCTGTGCAAGACACCCCAAAGTATGAAAAAAAAAATTACCAAATGAAATATTAATTTTAATACACACAAACTGAAGAAGACATGTACAATTACATGACACTTACCTTTATTGAAGATCTGGTGATGATTGATTGGATGGGAGGAGGGGAGAGTGTGGATGGTGTTAGTGTTTAGAAGGGGAATCCCCTTTCATTAGGACTTGAGGTGTCAAGTCCTAATGGCTTATATCCTGGGAGTGCCTTTTCCTCCTGAGTAATGTAGGTCCTGTTTGGCATTGTCTTCCAGAACAGGCCTGTTTTGTCGCAATTGAACACTTGTTGGGGTTGGAATTTTTCAGCTTCACCATGCCTTATCACACTGTGTATGCCACTACAATTCTTAAATCTCTCAAACCAACCTTTGCTGACCTTATGTTCACCAATATGAGCACTAGTTCCAGGCATTTTTTCCTGTTCACCTGGGTGTTAGTCAACTGTTGTGGGTCGCATCCTGGGGGACAAGATTAACCCTTTGACTGTTTACACATAAATTCTAGCAGCTTCAAATCAAGCAGGAGAAAGTTGGTAGGCCCACATGTGAGAGAATGGGTCTCCATGGTCAGTGTGCACCACATAAAAAAAATCGGGGAGCCAGTGATGCATTGTGGGAATGCCATTTCAGTCGTCCTTTTCCAGCATGCTTAGCGGTAAGAAATATGTAACTCCCCAGCAAATCTGGGACTCTTCTCTTCCCATGTGATGCTCTAACACAGATGGAAGTGTCGGTGAAGACCAATTTCATGATTTCGAGGAGTTTGAGACCAAAAGCAATGGAGGAGGAGGAAGAAGAGGAGGAAGAAGAGGAAGAGGAGGAAGAGGAGGAAGAGGAGGAGGAAGAGGAGGAGGAAGAGGAGGAGGAGGAAGAGGAGAAGAGGAAGAGAAAGAAGAAGAGAAAGAGGAAGAGGAGGAGAAGAGGAGGAGGAGGAGGAAGAGGAGGAGGAAGAAGAGGAAGAGGAGGAGGAAGAAGAGGAAGAGGAAGAGGAGGAGGAGGAAGAGGAAGAAGAAGAGGAGGAAGAAGAAGAAGATGTAATAATATTGTTCCCTTGAAGCAAGAAAAAAAAAGTCCACTCCATGACAGTGACAAGATAAGGGGAGATAACATCTGATAAGAGCTGACGTTTGATGAGCGTAAACGAGGGTGGGGGAGAGTGCAGCTGATAAGAAAAGATTAGATGAGCATCGCCCTCGCTTTGTTTTTGCTGGTGCACAAACATTTCTGTCTATTTGTCTGTCTGCCAAGCTCCCTGTCTATCCATCTAGCTCTCAGTCTTGTGGCTCTCTCTGAGACAGAGAGCTAGATGGATAGACAGGGAGCTTGGCAGACAGACAAATAGACAGATAGAAATGTTTGTGTACCAGCAAAAGCAAAGGGAGGGCGATGGTTATCTAATCTTTTCTTATCAGCTGCACCCTCCCACACCCTCGTTTACACTCATCAAACGTCAGCTCTTATCAGATGTTATCTTGTGGCTTTCTCTGAGACAGTATCATCATCACCTTTACTCACATCTTCAAGCAGAGTATAGCACTTTGTCTGGATTTTTTGGGTTATCCTAGGTAATTTATACTATGTATACTTGTTTTTATGTGTACCTGTGAGACAGAGATAGACAGACAGACAGAAAGAGAGAGACAGATTGAAAGAGATAGAATGAGGGAGAAAGATAATTAGATAGAATGGAGGGGAAGCAGCATCTGACCCCATTGTTTTGACAGGTGGTAGGGGCAGTGAGTAATGAGATAATATGTCATTTTGACAGCTGCCGACTCCTGACTCAAAACAATTATAAGCCACACACTGGCACACAAGACAAGCTTGCTGAATGAAGATAATAGCAGTTATATGAAAGTATCTAGTGACTATATATGTGTATATATAATATATATATATATAGTATATATATAAATAAGAAACCGAGGTGCAGCAACACTGACTGTCCAGCACAGCTGAGTGGTAGCAGCAAAGCCCGATGTGGTGATCTGCCACTAACTGGTCCAGCAACAGCTGATCTGTGGTGCAGCAACAGCTGACTAACCAGCAACAGCTGACTGATCAGCAAACAGATGATTGGTCCTAGCTAACAGCTGACCATGTTGCAGCACGCTGACTGGTCCAGCAAAGTGGACCATGGTGCAGCAACAGCTGATGAACCAGCAAAACTGACTGGTCCAGCAACAGTCGACTGTGGTGCAGATAACATCTGATGGTCCAGCAACCAGCTACATGGTGCGCAACAGTGGACTGGTCTGCAAGAAAAGCGGTGACCTGTGGTGCCAGCAACAGCTGACTTTGGTCCAGCAACAGCTGACTGAGGTGCAGCAACAGCTGACTGGTCCAGCAACAGCTGACCATGGTGCAGCAACAGCTGACTGAACCAGCAACAGCTGACTGGTCCAGCAACAGCTGACTGTGGTGCAGCAACAGCTGACTGGTCCAGCAACAGCTGACCATGGTGCAGGAACAGCTGACTGGTCCAGCAACAGCTGACCATGGTGCAGCAACAGCTGACTGGTCCAGCAACAGATGACCATGGTGCAGCAACAGCTGACTGATCCAGCAACAGCTGACTAGTCCAGCAACAGCTGACCGTGGTGCAGCAGCAGCTGACTGTGGTACAATAGTATTTCTCACCCTTTCTACCACAGGGTTGGCACTAGAAGCTTTCTTGGGGCCCATGGTGACTTATTTGCAGGTACAATCACTTAAAACGCTGTGATAATACGAAATGTTCCGATTGTATGTTTGGATATGCCCGCGGTGGCTGGCTGCTTGTAAACACTGGCACCCATGGGACAAGTGAGGCGCGCTCAAGCCACAAGTGGACACGTCTCGAACGGAACGAATGATGCGTTGGTCGAGTTTTTTAGCGCTAGTCGAGGCAAAATTTTTGCGTTAAAATGTATTGCTAGTCGGATTTAACGTTATACGATGCCATCGTTGGTCGAGGGTCCACTGTATAGTGTTGAGTACAGGCAAATATCAACCCCTTGACTGTTTTGGTCGTATATATACGTCATACGAGATACTGTGCTTGACGTATCTATACGCATAAATTCTAGCGGCTTCAAATCACGTGGGAGAGGGCTGGTAGGCCTACATGATAGAGAATGGGTCTGAGTGGTGGGTGTGCACCCTGTGAAAAAAATATGGGACTCAGTGGTACATTGTGGGAATGCCATCTTGGTAGTCCATTTTCACCATGCTTCGTGGTAAGAAGTTCCTCAGTCCTCGGCGGACTGGAGGTCTTTCGTTCCCAAGTGATAGCTCTAACAGTGATGAAAGTGTCAGTGAAAGTGAATTCCCTGGTTTTCAAGCAGGTGTGACTGAAAACAGTGCCCAGGATAACGTAATTAGTGATGAAATCCCAGATGACCCACAACCTTCCACCTCTGGTGCTAGGCCAGCTAGTTCATGTTCATCTGTACCAGGACGAAAGAGGAAACTATTTGCCTGTGTACGAGACTCAGATGTGAGCAGTGAAAGTGATAGTGATAGTGATTTCAAAGCTATTGAAAGCAGTTCTAGTTGCAACAGTGAGGGTGAGTATTCCCCAGTGAAGTCGCAGTATATACAAAGTCGCTTGCAGTCTGGTAGTGTGCCATATGCTGTTCCAAGGGGAAGGAGTAAATCTCAAAGCACATCCCATGGCCCTACACCATGACCTGATAATGAAGATGTCGATATTGTTACGATGGGTATGAACGATGCGAGTGAGGCAGCAGGCGGTGGTGGTGATAGTGATGGTAGCATGAGTCAAGTGGCACCAGCAGCAGGCCACGCTACTACCGATGTTGCTGACTCTGCAAAACTACAACCAGCCTCACCTAACCCCACACTCCCACAACAACCTGCACAACCACAACCACGTTTCAATATCCAGAACCCACCAGCCGACCACATCTGGGATTGGCAGCAAGGTGACGAGTTTGTTCCCAGTCCCCATGACTTTGATGAAGCACAAAGTGGAATACGGCCATCATGTACACTTGGGAACAATGCCACTGAATGGGAATGCTTTTTGTTGTTCTTCGATAAACCCCTGATGGACATTATTGTCAGGGAAAGCAATACATACTTTGAGTACACCATGGTAAACACAATTCTTTCACCAAGATCACACCTACACCAGTGGAAGGACACAACTGTGGCAGAGATGTATCTGTTCTTTGCCACAATAATGCTTATGCCACATGTGTATAAGCACAGTGTCAACACATACTGGTCGAGAGACCGCCTGATTTCAACCCCAGCTTTCAGTGACATTATACCAGTGAATAGATTTGTGTTACTGTTACGTATGTTACACTTTTCAGACAAAACAAGGCCTGACAGAAATTACAGGTTATATAAGATGAGAAATGTGTTTATGTACCTGAAATAAAAGTGCTGTATGTATTTTTATCCCATCAGGAAGCTTGTTATTGATGAGTCTTTGATTCTGTTCAAAGGAAGACTCTCATTCAAGCAGTATATACCAAGCAAGAGGAAATGCTTTGGTATAAAGTTATTTGTTCTGTGTGATTGCAAAACTGGTCTGGTTTTAGATATAATTGTGTACACTGAAGGTAAAACACTGCAAGATACCAGGAAGTTACTGGGTATCTCTAGTGATGTGGTTAGAACAATGAGAGAACCATATCTTGGTAAGGGGCATATTTTATATACTGACAATTGGTACACAAGCCCTTTACTCAGTGATTTCTTGCAAGTGAACATGACAGATGTGTGTGGCACAGTGGGTGGAAATCGTAAGCATATGCCTAGGTTCGACGCTGGCAGTCATAGAGGTGAGGTGCAGGTGTTTGCTGCCAATGACATCATGGCATTTCGGTGGCATAACAAACGTGAAGTCACACTGTTGACATCAGTTCACCGACACGAAATGGTAGACAGTGGCAAGCAGAATAGAGAGACCAATCAACCCACTGTAAAACCTGCAGCTGCGATGGATTACAGCCTCAATATATGCTTAGTGGACAAATGTGACATGCAGATTGGGTTTGCTGACTGTGTTCGCAGGAGTTATTATAAGTGGTACATAAAACTCTTTTTCCATCTTCTTGACATTTCCATGCTGAATGCTTATAATATGTATAAGTTGAAGACCAACAACAAACCCAAATATGGTGAATTTTGTTTGTCAGTCATCAGACAAATAATATTCAAGTACCAAGGAACAACACATGCAATAGACCAGCGCCCACGAAATTATCAACACGTGTCCTCTCGTTTGAGGCCTGGTGATCACTACCCCATACCACTGCCTGCTACTGTTCTCAAGAAAAATGTTCAGAAGAGGTGTTTTGTCTGTGGACATACCACAAAACGCCCACAAAAACGCAGAGACACTCGTTTTATGCGTGAGGAGTGTAAAACACCATTGTTCTTATACACCCATGTTTCAAAGAATTCCACAAGCTGCAGCAGTTCTAGAAAAGTGTCCAGTGATTGTACATATGTATATACAGTAGGGCCAAACTTATACGGCGGGTTAGGTTCCAGGCTGTCGCCGGAAAGCAGACATCGCCGGAAGGCAGAACGCAATTTTTTTCCATTTATAAATGCATATAAATGCCAGATAACAAGTTTACACTAAATTATATTAAGTTAGTAATAGAACTAGGCATTAAAAACACACAAAGTAAAATACATTCACAGTAAATTCATTACTTATCTTAAAGTATTTGTAATCTTAATGTAGGGAGAGAGGTGAGTAGTACTTATTTGAAGGAAGTCAGGTGCAGGTAGCAAAGGTGTAGGTAGCCCTGGCTCCCCATCTCATACTTAATTAATATACGATATTTAAAACATCCCAAAGAGGTAAAATACACATACAGTACACTCATTATTTACCTTAAAATATGGGTAGTCTTAATATAGGAAGAGAAGTGAGTAGTATTTATTTGTAGGAAGTCAGTGTAGGTAGCCGGTAGGTGTAGCCCGCCTGGGCTACAACTACCGGCTACCTACACTGTGGCCCAGAGCCATATTATTAACATCAACATGCCTTGTTCACCGAATTTAATAATTTCTAACAATGATTAATGAATAATTCATGCCGAAAATTGTAAACAAAAGCGGAATGAAGGAGTGGCTGGGCCTATAACAATCGGTGCCATTTACCGGATACCCCACACAAACATCCCAAATTTCAGTGAGAAACTAAAGGCACTAATAACAAACAGACAAATGAATAAGCACCACCTTCTCTTAGCTGGAGACTTCAACATCAACCTTGGCCTACTAGATGATCAGCCTGTAACTGATTTCATCAACAATATGAACAACACACTTCTCATACCAACAATAACTAAACCAACCAGGCTCACTGAAACGAGTGCAACCATAATAGACCACTTATGGACCAATATACTAGCCCCCCTTAAATCAGGGATAATCACAGATAGCACTACAGACCACTACCCTACCTTCCTCTTGACAAACATTAGTAAACCACCACTTGAATACAACAAAGTTTCATTTAGACTCCATGATGAGGCCTCAATAAGGAAATTCACAACTGACCTAGAAACTGTTGACAGGCCTACAGAATTCTCCAAGGCCAATGGTATTGACGACTGGACAGACATTTTTCTTAACAAATTACTTAGACTATACAACAAACATTGTCCTATAAAAAATGAAACAGATCACAAACAAACTGCTTGGTTGCCCATGGCTAACCAGCACCATTCTGAAATCCATTGATAAGAAATACCAATATGAAAAGCAATATAGACAGAGCTTAATACACAAAGATATTCTTAAACACTATTCATCAGTCCTCACCAAAGTAATAAAGAAAGCCAAACAACTATACTACTCCAGTAGATTCACTGACACAAGAGGAGATATAAAAAAGACCTGGAAAACACTCTCTCAGATTCTAGGGACCCAAAAACTGAAATGAATAAGCACCACCTTCTCTTAGCTGGAGACTTCAACATCAACCTTGGCCTACTAGATGATCAGCCTGTAACTGATTTCATCAACAATATGAACAACACACTTCTCATACCAACAATAACTAAACCAACCAGGCTCACTGAAACGAGTGCAACCATAATAGACCACTTATGGACCAATATACTAGCCCCCCTTAAATCAGGGATAATCACAGATAGCACTACAGACCACTACCCTACCTTCCTCTTGACAAACATTAGTAAACCACCACTTGAATACAACAAAGTTTCATTTAGACTCCATGATGAGGCCTCAATAAGGAAATTCACAACTGACCTAGAAACTGTTGACAGGCCTACAGAATTCTCCAAGGCCAATGGTATTGACGACTGGACAGACATTTTTCTTAACAAATTACTTAGACTATACAACAAACATTGTCCTATAAAAAATGAGACAGATCACAAACAAACTGCTTGGTTGCCCATGGCTAACCAGCACCATTCTGAAATCCATTGATAAGAAATACCAATATGAAAAGCAATATAGACAGAGCTTAATACACAAAGATATTCTTAAACACTATTCATCAGTCCTCACCAAAGTAATAAAGAAAGCCAAACAACTATACTACTCCAGTAGATTCACTGACACAAGAGGAGATATAAAAAAGACCTGGAAAACACTCTCTCAGATTCTAGGGACCCAAAAACTGAAAAAAACAAGAATATTGCCCTAACTAAACCTAATGAAACACCACTGCACCCCACTGACACAGCTAACAAGATAAACGACTTCTTCTTAAACATAGGTTCTAATCTCGCCAATAAAATCCCACGCACCAATGCCCATGCAGGGGACTACCTAGATGGGAATTTCCCAAATTCCTTCTATCTTACTCCAACTGAGCCCATGGAAGTCACCGAGATTATAAAGTCACTTAAAAATAACTCAGGAAATCTGTCTCATGTCCCACCATTATTGTACAAGAGAGCGGCCCATGTCCTCTTGCATGCTATCTCATTACTTTTTAACAAGTCACTAGAAACTAGCACCTTCCCGAAACTACTCAAGATGACAAGGGTTACACCAATACATAAAGGTGGTGACCCTACAGATTTAAACAACCATAGGCCAATATCAAACTTACCATTGCTATCCAAAACCTTTGAGAAACTCGTGCACAGGAGACTATATTCATTTATAATGGCACAAAACATACTCAACCCCTGCCAATTTGGATTCAGGAAAAATAAAAGCACTAACGATGCAATCATAAAAATGCTAGATCTGCTTTACACAGCATTGATAAATAAGGAATATCCACTAGGAATTTTTATTGACCTAAGAAAAGCTTTTCACACAGTAGACCACGGCATCCTACTCCACAAACTTGACCATTATGGTATAAGAGGCCATGCGCTTGCATATTTCAAATCTTACCTTACTAATAGGTAACAGTATGTCACCATTAAAGACACAGCATCAACAACACAGCCACTTGATACTGGAGTTCCGCAGGGAAGTGTCCTTGGTCCCCTGCTCTTCCTCATATACATCAATGATCTTCCAAACGTATCTCAACACCTGAAAACCATTCTCTTTGCTGATGACACGACTTATGTCATCTCTCACCCTAATCTTGCCACCCTCAACACCATTGTTAATGAGGAGCTGATCAAAATATCGACTTGGATGACAGCCAATAAACTTACGCTTAACACTGACAAAACCTACTACATTATGTTTGGTAGCAGAGCAGGAGATGCGCAAATTAACATTAAGATTGACAACACTCTAATTGCCAGGCATAATGAGGGCAAATTCCTAGGCCTATACCTCGACAACAACCTGAACTTCAGCACCCATATCCAACACATAACCAAAAAAGTATCCAAAACGGTTGGGATCCTCTCCAAGATACGATACTACGTGCCGCAAACTGCCCTTCTCACACTATACCATTCACTTATTTATCCATACCTCACCTATGCTATATGTGCTTGGGGTTCAACTGCAGCAACACACCTAAAGCCAATAATAACCCAACAAAAAGCCACAGTAAGAATAATCACTAAATCCCATCCCTGGCAACACACCCCCCGCACTCTTCATAGATCTAAACTTACTCCCTGTTCAGTACATCCACACTTACTACTGTGCAATCTACATCTACAGGACCTTAAATTCCAATATTAACCTTGACCTAAAACGCTTTCTTGATAGTTGCGACAGAACCCACAGGCACAATACCAGACACAAACATCTCTATGACATTCCCCGTGTCCGACTAAGCCTTTACAAAAATTCAATGTATGTCAAAGGCCCTAAAATCTGGAACACCCTACCTGAAAATTCTAAAACTGCAGACACATTCATCACCTTCAAAACTACCATCAGAAAACGTCTTATCTCCCTGATACACCCTGTCAACTAATTACACGAATACCACCTGGTGGTTAACACTTACACTCACTCACCCATTTGACCATAAACAGAAATATCAATCTCAATCTCAAAATAATGAATCTTAACTAGTCATAAGTTGGCCTGTGATACTCCAATACTGAAACTATGTATAGTGCCAAAACAAAAGCATTCACATTGCTAAACTCACAAACTAGTATTTAGTCACTTAGCCATAATACCAACTTACCTCATAATTTTGTAATATTTTAAACTTAAGATTTAATTTAAGTCTGCCCGAAATGCCTAGCCATGCTAGCTGTTCTAGTGGTACACTCTGTAATTATTATTTTACTACATGTAAACAATACAATAACCAAATTCTGTAAACTCAGCATTGTAATCCTTATAGAGAATAAACTTTGAATTTGAATTTGAACTTTGAATTCATACACATTTTCTTTGATGGCTGAGCAGAGAAAACGTAATGTTGTCCTTCCACCCTGCTACCACACAGGTCCACAAGTATTATTATCAGAACACACATTAAATATGCAATAAATGCCAGACAACAAGTTTACACAAACTTATATTAAGTTAGCAATACAAATAGGCATTAAAAACACAATAAAAAGTAAGATACACACAGAGTACACTTATTACTTATCTTAAAATATTAATATTAATGTGTGAGAGGTGAGTGGCAAGGTGTTTATTGAATAAAATCAGAATGGCACACCATCATCCTCTAACTTGGCACTTAAAGCAAGTCTTACGACTTCTCTTTTTTTATCACAACTAACCTTAGACGCCATCGTCAATGAGAGCCAACTAGTTAACGAAAGAGTAAATGAGAGAGGGAACGAGATACAGAGTTCAGACAATGTAAGAACACAAACTGAACAGGTAGTGGACGATCACTTGGTCAGGCGAAATAAATGTGTATTAATATGTGTCTACTTTTAGTTCATTCAGGTCCATTATAAGAGTTTGTAAAACATTTACCTCAATATTTTTTATTATAATAATAATTACCTCACAATACAAATACTCTTACATTGTGTACAAGTTGTACGAGTTAGTTCAGAATAAACAAACAGTAACATACCATTTTTAGAGTGAAAGAAGATAATAATAATAATAATAATAATAATACGTAATAATAATAATAATAATAATAATAATATTATTATTATTATTAATACAGTGGACCCTCACCTAATGCTATTAATCCGTTCCTGAGAGCTCAACGTTAGGCGAAATTATCGTTAGGCGAATTAATTTTCCCCATAAGAAATAATGGAAATCAAATTTATCTGTTTCTGACACCCCAAAGTATGAACAAAAAAAAATTTTTACCACATGAAATATTAATTTTAATACACACAAACTGAAGAAGACATGCACAGTTACATGACACTTCCCTTTATTGAAGATCTAGTGATGATTGATGGGATGGGAGGAGGGGAGACTGTGGATGGTGTTAATGTTTAGAAGGGGAATCCCCTTCCATTAGGACTTCAGGTGGCAAGTCCTTTTCCGGGGTTACTTTCCTTCTTCTAATGCCACTAGGACCAGCTTGAGAGTCACTGGACCTCTGTCACACAACATATCTGTCCATAGAGGCCTGTACCTCCCGTTCCTTTATGACATTCCTAAAGTGTTTCACAACATTGTCAGTGTACAGGATGCCAACATGGCTTGCAATAGCTGTGTGAGCGTGATTTTCATCAAAAAAGGTTTGCACTTTAAGCCACATTGCACACATTTCCTTAATCTTTGAAGTAGGCAACTTCTTCAATTTCTCTATCCCCTCCTCCAGAGCAGTTTCCTCAGGTCTGGCCTCTTGCTGTTGAAGATGATCCAGCAGCTCATCAGTGGTTAGTTCGTCATTGTCCTCCTCCACCAACTCTTCCACATCCTCCCCACTAACCTCCAACCCCAAGGACTTCCCCAATGCCACAATGGATTCCTCAACTGGCATAGGATTCCCAGGGTTAGCCTCAAACCCTTCAAAATCCCTTTTGTCTACACATTCTGGCCACAGTTTCTTCCAAGCAGAGTTCAAGGTTCTCTTAGACACTTCCTCCTAAGCCTTACCTATAATGTTTACACAACTGAGGATACGAAAGTGATCTCTCCAAAACTCTCTTAGAGTCAATTGAGTTTCTGAGGTCACTACAAAGCACCTTTCAAACATAGCTTTTGTGTACAGTTTCTTGAAGTTGGAAATGACCTGCTGGTCCATGGGCTGCAGGAGAGGAGTGGTATCAGGAGGCAAAAACTTGACCTTAACCCTTTCAGGGTCCGTCCCGTAGATATACGGCTTTACGTTCAGGGTCCAAACCGTAGATCTACGTCGTGAGCTCAGCTCACTCTGATAAACTGTGAGTGGTACATTTGGGCCTAGATATGAGAGAATACATCTATGTGGTATGTGTGCACCACATAAAACAGATCCTGCAGCACACTGTATAATGAGAGAAAAAAAACTGAAATCATGATTTTTCGATTAAAACAACGACTTTGCAGTGTTTTTTTGTATGTTTTTTACAATTGTATTTGCGATTTCTTGGTCTCATTTGATAGAATGGAAGACATATTACAGAAACAGAGATTATTTTGATTGGTTTTAGCACTGGAAATGGCTTGAAACTGAGCTCAAAGTAGCAGAAATGTTAAATTTTTGCCGATATTCAAGAGTAAACAAACGACCTCACACGTCTAATACACACCAGCTGGTGGGTCTAACATGTATTAAAAAATATGGTGATGATATTTATACAATTATTACAGTATTGCATAACAGTAAATATTCTATTTTTTGGTGTGAATAAAAATTCATTATGTGAATAAAAAATGAAAATGGAATTTATTTGAAAAGCCTCAAAACATAACTAATGAACAGAGGAAATGTTAGTTTAGTTCCAGGAATACCTACATTGTTTATTCTGGACCCTATTTTGAAATTGGAATATTTTGAACTTTGTGTTAAATTGGCCAAATTAACAATTTCCGATCACTTTAATTTGTAGTTGAAACAGTTGACTTGGCGATTTCTTGTGCTCAATCGATAGAAGAGAAGTAATACTAGTGAAATAGCTAAGAATTTGGTTGACTGGAATAATGTAATTGGCCTAAAATGGGAGTCAAAGTCGGCAAAATCGTCGATTCGTAAATATCGCTGACACATCAAAATTCGCGAGAGCATAATTTTGTCAATTTTCCATCAAATTTTGTACTTTTTGTTTTATTACCTTCTCAAAAAGATTCTCTACCATTTCATAAGAAAAAATAACAAATTTTTTTTTTTAAATTCTTGGACACTGGGGCACCACTTCAGATTTGGAACTTGGACCATGAAGGGGTTAATGAAGCTCATTTCCGCAGAAAGTCACTCTGCCACGTCTGAAGGACGACCAGGAGCATTGTCTAATACCAGGAGGCACTTAAGGTCTAATTTCTTTTCAATTAGGTAATTTTTCAGTGGGGGCAAATGCATGGTGTAACCAGTCATAGAAAAAGTCCATAGTGACCCATGCCTTACTGTTTCCCCTCCACAGCACACACAAATTAGCCATGAGGACATTGTTTTTCCTGAACACTCTGGGAGTTTCAGAGTGATACACCAATAAAGGCTTCACTTTGCAATCACCACTAGCATTAGCACACATCAACAGAGTAAACCTGTCTTTCATAGGCTTATGTCCTGGGAGTGCCTTTTCCTCCTGAGTAATGTAGGTCCTGTTTGGCATTTTCTTCCAAAACAGGCCTGTTTCGTCACAATTAAACACTTGTTCAGGTTTCAGTCCTTCACTGTCTATGTACTCCTTGAATTCCTGCACATATTTTTCAGCTGCTTTGTGGTCCGAACTGGCAGCCTCACCATGCCTTATCACTATATATGCCACTACGATTCTTAAATCTCTCAAACCAACCTTTGCTGGCCTTAAATTCACTCACGTCACCACTAGTTGCAGGCATTTTTCTAATTAAATCGTCATGCAACTTCCTAGTCTTTTCACATATGATCGATTGAGAGATGCTATCTCCTGCTATCTGTTTTTCGTTTATCCACACCAATAACAGTCTCTCAACATCTTCTATCACTTGCGATCTCTGTTTCGAAAACAAAGTTGCACCTTTGGGAAGAACAGCTTCCTTGATTGCCGCTTTCTTGGCCACAATAGTAGCGATGGTTGATTGGGGTTTTGTGTACAACCTGGCCAGCTCGGAGACACTTACTCCACTTTCATACTTAGCAGTGATCTCTTTCTTCATATCCATAGTAATTCTCACACTTTTTCCTGTAGGGTTGGCACTAGGAGCTTTCTTGGGGCCCATGGTGACTTATTTTGCAGGTGCAATCACTAAAAAGTCTGCGATAATATGATATGTTCCAAATGTATGCTTGGAAGCGACTGCGGTGGCTGGCTTGTAAACACTGGCACCCACGGAACAAGTGAGGCGGGCTCAGGCCGCACGTGGATGCGTTTCGAACGAATCGCACTGAGCGAGTTTTTTAGCGCTAGACGAGGCAAAATTTTTGCGTTAAAATGTATCGCTAGGCGGATTTAACGTTATGCGATGCGTTCGTTAGGCGAGGGGCCACGGTATTAATAATAATAATAATATTATTATTTATTATAAAAAGCACTAAACCCACAAGGGTCGTGAATTGCTATACGTATATAGAGTAAAGGCATATGAAAAGAATATTTTTCTACAGGTATCCCCCAGTTTGACTAGAGAAAACGTTATTCTTCCGACACTACCTACACTGGACAAGCACCTAAAGTCAGTTCCTGATCAGCCGGGCTGTGGCTCGTACGTTGGTTTGCGTTCAGCCAGCAGCAACAGCCTGGTTGATCAGGCTCTGATCCACCAGGAGGCCTGGTCACAGACCGGGCCGCGGGGGCATTGACCCCCGGAACTCTCTCCAGGTAAACTCCAGGTAAACAGTTGCTTTGTAAACAAATCTCATATTTACATCAATTTTTATTCTGTGAGTGTTTGTATCATGTTTATATGCTATGTAATGGGTTTCATATATAATTTTGAGGAAAATATCATAAATGAATTAATGAAAATGCCTATATAGATGTAAAATAAGGCATTTAGCGTGCCCAAGAGTGATTATTATTACGTAGTATTGGCGTCATGCGTAGAGAGAGACTTAGCAATTTTAATGTGTACCTGCACACCAGCACAGTGTGTAAGTATATTTAGGTACAGGTACACATAAGTATAATTATCAGAGTACATATAAAATATGCAGTAACTTTAAAACACTTGAAATTTTGGAAAGTTTTCTGACATAATAGATGTGGTCACGGAAAATGTAAACAAACTGGGTGGGGGGCGCCGTATTTGAAAGACCGCTTGCCATATAGCAAATTTTGGTCATAATTTGACATCGCCGTATTAGCGGAATGCTGTAAGGCGAAACGCCATAAAGTGGGGGCCTTACTGTATACAGCAGGGCCCCAATTTACGGCGTTTCACTTTACGGCGTTCCGCTAATACGGTCATTTCAAATTATGACCAAAACTCGCTATACGGATCCCCCCACCTGACTTTCTAATACGGTCACCACGCCCCACCCTGTTTGTTTACATTCTTCGTGAGCTCAGTAAGCACTAAGTCTCTCCATTTTGTCTGGAAACTCCAAAATTTCAAATGTTTTTAAAAGTTATTTCATATTTTATATATACTCTGATAATTATACTTATGTATACCTGTACTTAACCCTTTGACTGTTTTCGACGTATAAATACGTCTTACGAGCCAATGTTTCTGACGTATATATACTCAATAATTCTAGCGGCTTCAAATCAAGTGGGAGAAAGCTGGTAGGCCCCCATGTGAGAGAATGGGTCTGTGTGGTCAGTGTGCACCACATAAAAAAAATCCTGCAGCACACATTGCATAATGAGAAAAAAAAAACTCTGATCGTTTTTTGGGAATAAAACGCCGACTTTGAGGTGTATTTTCGTATAGTATTTATCATTGTATTCGCGTTTTCATGGTCTTAGGTGATAAAATGGAAAACATATTACAGAAATAGAGATGATTTTCATTACTTTTACGATGAAAACGACCTTGAAACTGAGCTCAAAGTAGCGGAAATGTTCGATTTTTACCAATGTTCAAGAGTAAATAAATCACACCACACGTCCAATACAAGTCAACTGGGGAGTCTAATATTCTTTCACTAGTGCACTGATATTATTTATACCATTTTTACAATAATGCAGTCGTTTGCATAACAGTAAATTTTGTATTTTTTTGTATGAATAAAAAATCAAAATAGAAAGCAATAATAATATAAGAGGGGCCTAGAGATGTGACTAATAAACAGAGCATATGTTATTTTAGTGCCACGAATGTCTACCTTGTTTATTCTGGACCCTATTTTGAAATTGGCATCATTTTTATTTTGCGTGAAATTGGCCAAATTGCCAATTTCTGACCACCATATTGGGTAGTCCAAATTAGTAAATGGGAGGTTTCTTGTACTCATCTGATAGATAAAATGGAGTTCTAAAGAAATAGCTATGAGTTTGGTCAACTGGAACAATGGAATTGGCTGAAAATTGGGCTCAAAGTCGGCGAAATCGCCGATACGCACATGTCGCTGAGACCGCTAACTTCGCGGGAGCATAATTCCACGAGTTTTCGACCAAATTTCGAACTTTTGGTGTCTTTCCACGGGAAAAATTCTCTATCATTTCATAAGAAAAAATAATTTTTTTTTTTTAAAAAAATTGAGCGACATAGAATGCATTTTCAGAGAGGGCCTGAAACGTCAAAGGGTTAAATAAATTACATACTGTGTGGCATGCAGGTACACATTAAGATAAATAAGGTGTCTTTTTTCCCCCAACGTCTATTAGTAATAATTAATATCGGTCTATTTAAAATGTCGTATATTACTTTTAAATCCCTTTTTCTTTAATCCATCAATGATATTTTTTTTAAAAATTTTATAAAATAAACACGATACTAATTAAAAATGATAAATACACCACAAAATAGAAAAATAAACAAAATATGAGTTTGGGGGTAGCGACGTTGCAAAATGACCCCTATTAAAAAATAATAAATAAAATAAAAAAAATAATAATAATAAAAATAATAATAACCCCAAATTTCATTAAATATTGTATATTACTTTAATTACACATTTTCATTAACCCATCCATGATATTTTTTTTTCAAAATTTATTAAAAAACACGATACATAACAAAAAAAGATAAAAAATACCCCCCAAATAAAATAAATAAAATAAATAGACAGGGGTTACCCAGATACTTGTAAAGTGACCCAAAAAATAACATTTTCCCTAATCAAACATAGGGAAAATGTGTTACTGGGGGTAACTGTAGAAAATTTTTCCTTCGTATGTATTAAGAAGTTTATTAGGATACACAAAACCATTTAAAGATTATCTACATAAAAACTAGTGTAGAGAACCGGATAACCAAAAAAAGTAAAAGGTGACTTATTTCCCCTTGCCTTCATCAGAGATCATTTCTTCTAAAAAATGATTGTTACAGGGAAAAGGGGGAGTGTTCTTCTTATTTATTCTACGTATCATGTAGAGAAAACCGTACAAAAAGTAATTTGTACACAAACCAGACTGTACATTTGTTTACAAAATTTACCTTCGCCTGGTTTGTTTAATAACCTGCCCCTGTACCTCTCAGCACCATTCTTTTCTTTATTTATTTTTTTATCTCATTTTTACCCTGACCCTACTTTAAGACTACAAAAAAATTTAGGGTAAGAAATGAGTGAACTGTATATACTTTTTATGCCTGGGATGTTTAAAACCTTTGGGGTCGACCGGCCCCTCCAAAATCGTTTCGGGGTCGGCCTTTTTTTTTAAAAAAAAAAAAAAATTATTTTTTCTTATAAAAAAAATAGTTTTTTTTTTTAAAATTTAAAGGGAAAACAAAAAAAAATTTCCTCAATTTTTCGGAGTATGGATGCATAAAAGTTTGCAGGAAATTTTGGGGGCCGGTTGGAAAACCCAGCGGGACTGTCCCCACACCGGTAAACTTTGTTTACTTGTTTTTGAAGGTTTGTTGTTTTTTCACTTTTTAAAATTTTTTCAAAAAACCTTATTTGTGGCCTTGAGACCAAAGTAAGGTTGAATGTAATTTATACACCGTTGTAACACACAATAAGCACCAAACTTTTAATTATCAATATTTTTTGTTTCAAAAACTTTTAAAAAAAAACCTCCTTTGTTTTTTTTTTTTTTGTTCTTTTTTTCCAAAATTACGCCCCTCTTTCCTTTTCTCGCTTGTGAAAACCGAAAAAGGTGTCATCCCCAATTGTTTTTATTTTTTTCCCCCTCATTCTATCTCTTTCAATCTTCTCTCTCTTTTATCTGTCTGTTATCTTGTCTCACAGGTACACATAAATACAAGTATACATAGTATAAATTACCTAGGATAACCCAAAAAACCCCGACAAAGTGCTATATCCTTTTAAGATGGAAAAAGTTGAACATTTTGGGGCTCTGAGAAGGGGAAACGGATAACAGTAGACAGGGATTGCAAAAGAAAATAGACAGCAAAAAAGGCCAGTCCATGAATTTTTTCCCCCTTCCCCTCTTTTCCCCCCTCCCTTCCCCTTCCTTTTTTCCCCCTATCTTCCCCAACTTTTTTATTCCTTATTTTTTTTCCCCTTTTTTTTTTTTTTTTTTTTTTTTTTTACTTTTCCCCTTTTCCCCCCTTTCCCCTTCTTCTCCTCTTTCCCCCTTTCCCCCTCTCTTCCCTTTTTTTTTCCCCCTATCTTCCCCTTTTTTCCCCCCCCCCTTTTTTCCTCCTCCTCTTCTCCTTCCCCCTCCTTTTCCCCCCCCTTCTCCTCCTCCTCCAATGTTTTTTTTCCCTGAAAATGAAATTTTTTCATTTTCTTCCCCTCCCCTGTCAAAAAATGGGGGCGGATTTTGTTTTTTATTTTCTTTTTTTTTCCCCCCTACACGCGACGTTAAAAAAAAATTTTTTTTTATATAAAATTTGGATAACCCAAAAACCCAACCCAAAAACTTCCCTTAAATGGGATAAAAAATTGGGCACTGTCTTGGGCCCAGTGGGAATGCGGGGTGAAAGGGGGTTACCAGGGAAATGGAAAAAGTTATATAAAGCAAAACAAAGGGGGGGGCATTTTTAAATTTTTTTATGGGGACACCCCACCCCACAAATTCCACATCGGGTTTTCCCCCTTTTTGTTTTAGGGAAATTTTTTTTTAAATTTTTTTTTTTCCTATTAAAATTTTTAAAAAATTTTTTTTTTTAAAAATGATTTTTTTATTTTGTTTTTGTTTTTGTATTTTCCCCTTCCCTCCTCCCCTTTTTCCCCTTTCCCCCCCCCTTTTTTTTTCCCCCCCTTTTATTTTTTTCCCCCTTTTATCCCCCCTTCCCTTTCCTTTATTTTTTTTCCTTTCTTTCCCCTCCCCCCCCCCCCCTTCTTTTATTCTTTTTCATTTTAAGACTTTATTTATAATTTCACTATTTAAAAATTAATTTGTTGGATTTTGGGAAATATTTTTTTGTTTGGTAAACTTGGGGACAAGGTAAAAGGGGAAGGGGGGGGGTTTTTTTTCCTTTCCCTTTAAAGGCTAGCTAAAAAAATACCAGCCTTGTTTTTTTTGCATTTCTTTTAAATGTTTGGGGAAAAAAATGTAATTCCCGGGGGATAAAACTTTTAAGGGACTAAAAATTTTATTATCATTCCCACAAAAGACCCCTTAAAAATTTTTTTTTAAAACCCACCCCATTCTCCAATTGGCTTTTCCCTTTTTTGCGAGATTTGAGGCCGCTAGAATTTATGCGTACTAGTACGTCAAAAACCCCTACGCGTAAGACGTACTAGTACGACCAAAACCCTCAAAGGGTTAAATGTAATAGAATATTATGTGTAGGTGGGTTGGCCTGGTATGGTAGCCCGGCTGACTACCATACATACCACACTTGATTTTTTACAATAAATACTACTCATCTCACCCTATATTTTAAGGTAAGTAATGAGTGAACTGTATATACATTTTATCGCTCTGGGATGCTTAAATATCATAGAATTGTATGTGTGGGTGGGGTGGCCTGGTATGGTAGCCTGGCTGACTACCATACATACCACACTTGATTTCTTACAATAAATACTTCTTGTCTCACCCTAGATTAAGACTATAAATATTTTAAGGTAAGTAATGAGTGCACTATGTGTGTATTGTACTTTTTTATTGCTTTTTGATGCCTGGTTAATATACTTAATATATGTTAGTGTAAACTTGTTATCTAGTGTTTGTATGCATTTGTAAGTGGAAAAAAAGGGTGTTCCACTTTACGGCGGTTTCCGCTTTACGGCGGTAGCCTGGAACCTAACCAGCCGTATAAGTGGGGCCCTACTGTATTATAGGACAATCATAATAAGCATTTTTTTATATTGTTTGTTTGTGTAAACAAGTTTTAGGAATATTATGATGATACTACTGTTTTTGCTAAAATTGTGTTACATTCAACAAGTGTATATATACTATACTATCACCAATCATTGCAACACTCTTTAAAAAATCCATAGAATCCTCTACCTTCCCTACAGTTCTCAAAATAGCAAGGGTCACCCCGATCCATAAAGGAGGAGACCAAACAGACTTGAATAACTATAGGCCAATATCCAACTTCCTAGGTAGTAGGTTGGTAGACAGCAACCGCCCAGGGAGGTACTACCGTCCTGCCAAGTGAGTGTAAAACGAAAGCCTGTAATTGTTTTACATGATGGTAGGATTGCTGGTGTCCATTTTTCTGTCTCACAAACACACAAGGTTTCAGGTACGTCTTGCTACTTCTACTTACACTTAGGTCACACTACACATATATGTACAAGCATATATATACACACACCCCACTGGGTTTTCTTCTATTTTCTTACTAGTTCTTCTTACCTCCATGGGAAAGAGGAACAGAATTCTTCCTCCATAAGCCATGCGTGTTGTAAGAGGTGAATAAAATGCCAGGAGCAAGGGGCTAGTAACCCCTTCTCCTGTATATATTACTAAACGTAAAAGGAAAAACTTTCGTTTTTTCCTTTTGGGCCACCCCGCCTCGGTGGGATACGGCCGGTGTGTTAAAAAAAAAAAAAAAATCCAACTTACACCCTCTCTCTAAAATCTTCGAAAAATTAATTCATAAGCGAATCTATTCCTACCTCATCTCCCATAACATACTCAACCCCTGTCAATTTGGGTTTAGGCCTAATAAAAATACTAATGATGCTATTATACACATGCTAGAACAGATATACACTTCAATAGAGAAAAAAGAAGTCTCACTGGGGATCTTCATTGACTTACGTAAAGCTTTTGATACAGTTGACCATGACTTGCTCCATACAAAATTGTCGCACTATGGTATAAGAGGGCACTCCCTCAACTACCTAAAGTCTTACATCAGCAACAAAAGCCAATATGTGTACACAAACGGGTCAAACTCTTCCGCACAGCCAATTACAGTTGGTGTCCCACAGGGAAGTGTCCTAGGCCCTCTTCTCTTTCTCATGTACATAAATAACCTACCAAATGCATCGCAACTACTCAAACCCACACTATTTGCAGATGACACTACATACGTCTTCTCTCACACGAGCCCAGTCACGCTAGCCAATACTGTAAATACAGTGGACCCCCGGTTCACGTTATTAATCCATTCCTGAGAGCTCATCGTAAAGCAAAATTATCAGAAAACGAATCAATTTTCCCCATAAGAAACAATGGAAATCAAATTAATCTGTGCAAGACACCCAAAACATGAAAAAAACTTTTACCACATGAAATATTAAGTTTAATTCAATAGAATAATTAGAATAGCAATAATAAAAATAGAATGAACACAACAGATTAATTGATCTGGTGATGATTGATGGGATGGGAGGAGGGGAGAGTGTCAAAGTTTTTAATGTTTAGATGGGGAATCCCCCTCCATTAGGACTTGAGGTAGCAAGTCCTTTTCTGGGGTTACTTCCCTTCTTCGTTTAATGCCACTAGGACCAGCTTGAGAGTCACTGGACCTCTGTCGCACAACATATCTGTCCATAGAGACCTGTACCTCTCGTTCCTTTATGACTTTCCTAAAGTGGTTCACAACATTGTCAGTGTACAGGTTGCCAACACGGCTTGCAGTAGCTGTGTCAGGGTGATTTTCATCAAAAAAAGTTTGCACTTCAAGCCACTTTGCACTTCTTCAATTTCTCTCTCTGCTCCTCCGAAGCAGTTTCCTCAGGTCTGGCCTCTTGCTGTTGAAGATGATCTAGCAGCTCATCAGTGGTTAGTTCTTCATTGTCCTCCTCCACCAACTCTTCCACATCCTCCCCACTAACCTCCAACCCCAAGGACTTTCCCAATGCCACAATGGATTCCTCAACTGGCATAGGATTCCCAGGGTTAGCCTCAAACCATTCAAAATCCCTTTTGTCTACACATTCTGGCCACTGTTTCTTGCAAGCAAAGTTCAAGGTCCTCTTAGTCACTCCCTCCCAAGCCTTACCTATAAGGTTTACACAATTGAGGATATTAAAGTGATCCCTCCAAAACTCCTTTAGAGTCAATAGTGTTTCTGAGGTCACTTCAAAGCACCTTTCAAACATAGCTTTTGTGTACAGTTTCTTGAAGTTGGAAATGACCTGCTGGTCCATGGGCTGCAGGAGAGGAGTGGTATTAGGAGGCAAAAACTTGACCTTAATGAAGCTCATGTCCCCACAAAGTCACTCTGACAAGTGTGTAGGATGGCCAGGTGCATTGTCTAACACCAGGAGGCACTTAAGGTCTAATTTCTTTTCAATTAGGTAATTTTTCAAGAATTATATGGATTAAAGTAAAGGTTGGATGTGAAAAGTGGGTCATAATAAGCGTGTGTGCACCTGGAGAAGAGAGGAATGAAGAGGAGAGAGAGAGATTTTGGGAGATGTTAAGTGAATGTATAGGAACCTTTGAACCGAGAGAGTAATTGTGGTAGGGGACCTGAATGCTAAAGTAGGAGAAACTATTAGAGAGGGTGTGGTAGGTAAGTTTGGGGCACCAGGTGTAAATGATAATGGAAGCCCTTTGATTGAACTTTGTATAGAAAGGGGTTTAGTTATAGGTAATACATATTTTAAGAAAAAGAGGATAAATAAGTATACAATATATGATGTAGAGCGAAATGACAGTAGTTTGTTTGATTATGTATTGGTAGATAATAGACTGTTGAGTAGATTTCAGGATGTACATGTTTACAGAGGGGCCACAGATATATGAGATCACTTTTTAGTTGTAGCTACACTGGGAGTGAAAGGTAGATGGGATACAAGGAGAATAGAAGCATCAGGGAAGAGATAGGTGAAGGTTTATAAACTAAAAGAGGAGGCAGTTAGGGTAAGACATAAACAACTATTGGAGGATAGATGGGCTAATGAGAGCATAGGCATTGGGGTCGAAGAGGTATGGGGTAGGTTTAAAAATGTAGTGTTAGAATGTTCAGCAGAAGTTTGTGGTTACAGGAAAGTGGGTGCAGGAGGGAGGAGGAGCGATTGGTGGAATGATGATGTAAAGAGAGTAGTAAGGGAGAAAAAGTTAGCATATGAGAAGTTTATACAAACTATAAGTGAAGCAAGGAGGGAAGAGTATATGGATAAAAAGAGAGAGGTTAAGAGTGGTGAAGCAATGTAAAAAGAGAGCAAATGAGAGAGTGGGTGAGATGTTATCAACAAATTTTGTTGAAAATAAGAAAAAGTTTTGGAGTGAGATTAACAAGTTAAGGAAGCCTAGAGAACAAATGGATTTGTCAGTTAAAATAGGAGAGGAATGTTATTAAATGGAGAGTTAGAGGTATTGGGAAGATGGAGGGAATATTTTGAGAAATTGTTAAATGTTGATGAAGATAGGGAAGCTGTGATTTCGTATATAGGGCAAGGAGGAATAACATCTTGTAAGAGTGAGGAAGAGACAGTTGTGAGTGTGGGGGAAGTTCGTGAAGCAGTAGGTAAAATGAAAGGGGGTAAGGCAGCCGGGATTGATGGGTTAAAGATAGAAATGTTAAAAGCAGGTGGGGATATAGTTTTGGAGTGGTTGGTGCAATTATTTAATAAATGTATGGAAGAGGGTAAGGTACCTAGGGATTGGCAGAGAGCATGCATAGTTCCTTTGTATAAAGGCAAAGGGAACAAAAGAGAGTGCAAAAATTATAGAGGGATAAGTCTATTGAGTATACCTGGTAAAGTGTATGGTAGAGTTATTATTGAAAGATTTAAGAGTAAGACGGAGAACAGAATAGCAGATTAACAAGGAGGCTTTAGGAAGGGTAGAGGGTGTGTGGACCATGTGTTTACAGTGAAACATATAAGTGAACAGTATTTAGATAAGGCTAAAGAGGTTTTTGTGGCATTTATGGATTCGGAAAAGGCGTATGACAGGGTGGATAGGGGGGCAATGTGACAGACGTGGCAGGTGTATAGTGTAGGAGGTAGGTTACTGAAAGCAGTGAAGAGTTTTTAAGAGGATAGTGAGGCTCAAGTTAGAGTATGTAGGAAAGAGGGAGATTATTTCCCAGTAAAAGTAGGCCTTAGACAATGATGTGTGATGTCACCGTGGCTGTTTAATATATTTATAGATGGGGTTGTAAGAGAAGTAAATGCGAGGGTCTTGGCAAGAGGCGTGGAATTAAAAGATAAAGAATCACACATAAAGTGGGAGTTGTCACAGTTGCTCTTTGCTGATGACACTGTGCTCTTGGGAGATTCTGAAGAGAAGTTGCAGAGGTTGGTGGATGAATTTGGTAGGGTATGCAAAAGAAGAAAATTAAAAGTGAATACAGGAAAGAATAAGGTTATGAGGATAACAAAAAGATTAGGTGATGAAAGATTGGATATCAGATTGGAGGGAGAGAGAATGGAGGAGGTGAATGTATTCAGATATCTGGGAGTGGACGTGTCAGCGGATGGGTCTATGAAAGATGAGGTGAATCATAGAATTGATGAGGGGAAAAGGGTGAGCGGTGCACTTAGGAGTCTGTGGAGACAAAGGACTTTGTCCTTGGAGGCAAAGAGGGGAATGTATGAGAGTATTGTTTTACCAATGCTCTTATATGGGTGTGAAACATGGGTGATGAATGTTGCAATGAGTAGAAGGCTGGAGGCAATGGAGATGTCATGTCTGAGGGCAATGTGTGGTGTGAATATAATGTAGAGAATTCGTAGTTTGGAAGTTAGGAGGAGGTGCGGGATTACCAAAACTGTTATCCAGAGGGCTGAGGAAGGGTTGTTGAGGTGGTTCGGACATGTAGAGAGAATGGAGTGAAACAGAATGACTTCAAGAGTGTATCAGTCTGTAGTGGAAGGAAGGCGGGGTAGGGGTCGGCGTAGGGAAGTTGGAGGGAGGGGGTAAAGGAGGTTTTGTGTGCGAGGGCCTTGGACTTCCAGCAGGCATGCGTGAGCGTGTTTGATAGGAGTGAATGGAGACAAATGGTTTTTAATACTTGACATGCTGTTGGAGTGTCAGCAAAGTAACATTTATGACAGGATTCAGGGAAACCGGCAGGCCGGACTTGAGTCCTGGAGATGGGAAGTACAGTGCCTGCACTCTGAAGGAGGGGTGTTAATGCTGCAGTTTAAAAACTGTAGTGTAAAGCACCTTTCTGGCAAGACAGTGATGGAGTGAATGATGGTGAAAGTTTTACTTTTTCGGGCCACCCTGCCTTGGTGGGAATCGGCCAGTATGTTAATAATAATAATAATAATAATAATAATAAAAAAAAATTCACAGTGGGGGCAAATGCATGGTGTAACCAGTCATAGAAAATGTCCCTAGTGACCCATGCCTTAGTGTTTGCCCTCCACAGCACACACAAATTAGCCTTGAGGATATTCTTTTTCCTGAACGCTCTGGGAGTTTCAGAGTGATATACCAATAAAGGCTTCACTTTGCAATCACCACTAGCCTTGGCACACATGAGAAGAGTAAGCCTGTCTTTCATAGGCTTATGTCCTGGGAGTGCCTTTTCCTCCTGAGTAATGTAGGTCCTGCTTGGCAATTTCTTCCAAAACAGGCCTGTTTCGTCACAATTAAACACTTGTTCAAGTTTCAATCCTTCAGCCTCTATGTACTCCTTGAATTCATGCACATATTTTTCAGCCGCTTTGTGGTCGGAACTGGCAGCCTCACCATGCCTAATCACACTATGTATGTCACTACGATTCTTAAATCTTTCAAACCAGCCTTTGCTGGCCTTAAATTCACTCACATCACCACTAGTTGCAGGCATTTTTCTAATTAAATCCTCATGCAACTGCCTAGCCTTTTCACAAATGATCGCTTGAGAGATGCTATCTCCAGCTATCTGTTTTTCATTTATCCACACCAGTATCAGTCTCAACATTTTCTAACACTTGCGATCACTGTTTTGTAATCACAGTTGCACCTTTTGCAAGAACAGCTTCCTTGATTGCCATTTTCCTGCTCACTATAGTAGAGATGGTTGATTGGGATTTACTATACAACTTGGCCAGGTCTGACACACGCACTCCACTTTCATACTTTGCAATTATCTCTTACTTCATTTCAATAGCCATTAGCACTCTAGGTCTCAAAGGGTTGGCACTAGAAGCTTTCTTGGGGCCCATGGTGACTTATTTTGCAGAAACAAGCACCAGAAACAGTGATAATATGGATAATATAGAATGTACTGAATGTATCTTTAGATGCGCGCACACTGGGTGGCTTGTAAACACTGGCACACACGGTGCAGTTCAGGCCACATGTGGACACATCTCGTATGAATCGAATCATGTACCGGGTTTTGTAACGGGAACGGGGGCAATATTTTTGCGAAATAACGCTTCGGATACTGGATTTATCGGTTTCCGGTGATTTCGCGAACCGGGGGACCACTGTACTGAATTAGAGAAAATATCTACCTGGATGAGTACTAACAAACTTACTCGAAACATTGACAAAACCTACGTCATTCAGTTTGGAAACAGAGCTACAGACGTCCCTTTTAACATAATGATAAACGGATCATCTATCACAAAATTCACAGAGGGAAAATTCTTAGGAATCTACCTTGATAATGGACTCAAGTTTCATACACATATACAACAAATTTCCAAAAAAATTTCCAAAACCGTAGGCATACTATTGAAAATATGGTACTATGTCCACAGTCAGCCCTCCAGGCCCAATATCACTCACTTATTTACCCCTATCTCACCTATGGAATTTGTGCATGGGGCTCAACAACAATAAACCATCTCAGACCATTAATTATCCAACAAAAGGCTGCAGTCAGAATGATAACAAATTCCCACTACAGACAGCACACTCCACCAATATTCAAAACTCTAAACCTACTCACCATACAAAACATCCATACTTATTACTGCACCTATTACATTCACAGAACACTTAACTCTGATATAAACCCTCCCCTCAAACGTCTCCTTACCAACCTCAACAGAACACATGACCATAACACAAGGCATAGATCACTCTTTGATGTTCCTCGTGTCCATCTCACGCAATGCAAAAACTCAATGCACATAAAAGGCCCTAAAATCTGGAATTCATTACCTGTGAATATAAAAGAAACACTGTCTGTTTATAAATTCAAGTCTCTTCTCAAAAATCACTTACTCACCCACAACTAAATAAATACTGAATAATTGTATCTTATAAATATCTAACCTGCGACCAAATCAAACTTTGTTTTTGTTTTTTTTAAACACATTACCTAACAGAATACTCCATTCTACTGAATGCTCAGCAACACAGTAAATGACCATATGACCTGTCTTTGTAATACTCATTTGTGCTAAATTGTTATCTGTTTTACAATAATGTTTTTACCACTGAATATATCATTGCTTAGTTAATCTTAAGTTAATTTTAAGCCTGCCTATAATGCTCTGCATACAAGGGGCTTTGGCATGTTGCACTGTAATAACTGTATTCCTTTGTACTTCACTGTATCATGTTCAAATTAATAAATAAATAAAAATAAATAAATAAATATGAGCATTGCACCATACTTTGGTCTCACAGGCCACAAAAGTTATGTGAAAAAATAAAATAGTGGAAAAACAAGAAACCGTCGCATAAAAGTAAACCAAAGTTTACCGGGTGAGTGGCAGTCGCCGCTGTTGCCATACGCTGCTTATTTTCTGCAAACTTCACACCTCTATATCTCGGTAAGTACTGATGGGAAAAATTTTTTTTTGGACTAAAACAATCAGAAAAATAATCTTAACATTTTCATAAGAAATTTTTTTTTTTTTTTTTTTTTTAATATTTTGCGACACCAGGAGACACTTCAGGATTGGGCCTTTCGACAGTCAAAGGGTTAAATGAAGGCATTTTATTTGGAAGTTAAATATGAAATCACTTACTGGTAAGGTACTCCCAGGTGGAGAATGTTGATGATGCACTCACATAGAGACCAAACCAGAGAAGAATCTCACCAAAATAGTTTGGGTGACGTGATAAAGACCACAACCCAGTGCTGATGAACTTGTCCTAGGGAGGCAGCAAAAATTGGCATTAACAATTTAACATTTGTTGTAAATTACAGTATATCAATGCTAGTGATACTCTGATTATATTAAATTTCAATATAAAACAGAGTAACTATAGATAGAAAAAGTTATAATTGATGTACTTTACATTTATAATATGCAGGATGATAAATA
Organism: Cherax quadricarinatus; assembly: GCF_026875155.1. NCBI lineage: Eukaryota > Metazoa > Arthropoda > Malacostraca > Decapoda > Parastacidae > Cherax > Cherax quadricarinatus. The sequence continues at coordinate 85,715,331 of NC_069400.1, read as the reverse complement.
TAGCAACAAGAATTATGAAGTTTTGAAATTTGGTAACTGAAGGGATAAAGTATGGCAACTTTTTAAGAGACTAGACACTTATTTTTAAACTAATTTCTTTTCTTCTTCTTTATAATTTACCCCTAATACACACTGGCTTCTCAAAGCTTCCACACCGCTATATTTATTGTGTTTTAACTTTTTAATCAATGTAGCAATGAAATTTATATCAACTTATGCTTAATATTCATCAACAGAAAATCTAATTATAACTCCACTCAGTTATTTGCAATTATCAGATGCCTGAAGATCCTCTAGTCTCTGAGGCTAGAAATTATACAGTCCCCCCTCACAAATCCGACATCATTGGGACCTGTAGTGTACCGGATTACTGAGTTTGCCAAATTAAAGAGTGGTCAGGTTGGAATACACTTAATAAAATTAACCAACTTGACTTACACAGTTCATTGAACATCGGCAAAAATCGAACATTTCCGCTACTTTGAGCTCAATTTCAAGGTACTTTTCATCATGAAAGCAATCAAAATCATGTATATTTCAGTAATATATCTTCCATTCTATCAAATGAGTCCAAAAAATGAGAATACTAAAAACCATACGAAAATATACTGCAAAGAGGCGGCTAATGGCTGAGAAGTGAACTCCCTTATTTATCGTCTGTCATTTTTATTTTTGTTGTACGTTAAGAAGCATCTTTCTATCATACACTGCCCAAGTTTCAATGAGATAGCCCAACAAACAACTGAGAAAAAAAAATATTTACCAAAAATCATATATGGCAAGCCCAAGCCAAGTACTGGAAATAAGTCACTTTGTCTCACTTTTCTGGGTTATCCTAGTTTCTCTATACATACACGGCTATGTATGATAATCTGTGTAACTGTATTTGTGTATACCTGAATAAACTTATTTATTTCTAGTCTGTCAACTGAGTACATGAAACCGCCAATTCACTTATTTCAATTACCCAATAAAGTGGTCAGAAATTGGCAATTTGGCCGATTTCACACAAATTTCAACAGATGCCAATTTCAAAATAGGATCCAGAATAAACAATGCAGACATTCCTGGTACTAAAATAACATTTTCTCTGTTCATTAGTCACGGCTACAGGCCCCTCTTATATTACTCTTGCTATTGGGCCGTGCGGACGTGCTGCGCAGTAGCTCCTGATTGAGTTGGCTTTTGCGCAGTGTTGACGTGTACTTAGCTCTGTGAAGACCTGTTTGCGCGCTCTCTACGAACTGAAGCAAGATGCCCTCCATCGAGCAACTTTACCAACAGCTTAAGGAAGAATTGAGGATGGCGAAGTTGGAGATTCGGCGACTGACCGAGGAAAACAATAAGATTCGTAGTAGTCCTCCTGTTTTGAGTCCTCAGGTCAGGAAGGGAAACTGGTCAGTGGCTAGACAGCAGGGAACGAAGTTGACAATCAAGAAGACGAATGGAAAGATAGAAACGATGAAGAAGAAAGAGACTGCCGTGGAAACTGTTGTGGAAACATCTAATACATTCTCAGTGCTACCTGACGAATGTGAGTCGACTACTGGGAACATCACGACGAATGACACCAAGGAAGGTAAGAATATTGTTGTTGTTGGGGATAGCCAAGTTAGATATATGGATAGGGCGTTCTGCTTGAAGGACAGGAGTAGGAGACAGAGAGTTTGCTTTCCTGGGGCTGGGATGGAGGATATTGTTAGCCGTCTGGATGACATCATGAGAGGTAATGGGAGCAATCCTATTATCTGTCTCAGTGCTGGAGGCAACGATGTTGGCAGACGTAGGAGTGAAGACCTGATTAGCAGGTATAGGTCAGCAAGAGAAATAATTAGGAGTAAGGGTGGGAACCCTGTCATATGTGGTATTTTGCCAAGGAGAGGAGTTGGAAATGAATGGTTGTCCAGGGCAATTGGTGTCAATTGCTGGCTGGACAAATAGTGTAAGGAAAATGCGGTAACATTCATTGACAACTGGGACCTCTTCTATGGCGGAAATGACATGTATGCCAGGGATGGGGTTCACTTATCTAGGTCTGGGGTGGTAGCACTGGCAACGGCAGTGGAGGGAGCAGTTAGGACTTTAACCCTTTCAGAGTCCGTCCTGTAGATCTACGGCTGTACGGTGAGTGTCCAAACCATAGATCTACGCCATGAGCTCAGCTCACTCTGATAAACTGTGAGTGGTACATTTGGGCCTAGATATGAGAGAATACATCTATGTGGTATGTGTGCACCACATAAAACAGATCCTGCAGCACACTGTGTATAATGAGAGAAAAAACTGAAATCATGATTTTTCGATTAAAACAGCAACTTTGCAGTGTTTTTTCGTATGTTTTTTATAGTTGTATTTGTGATTTCTTGGTCTCATTTGATAGAATGGAAGACATATTACAGAAATAGAGATGATTTTGATTGGTTTTAGCACTGGAAATGGCTTGAAACTGAGCTCAAAGTAGCGGAAATGTTAAATTTTTGCCGATATTCAAGAGTAAACAAACGACCTCACACGTCTAATACACGTCAGCTGGTGGGTCTAATATACATTCACAAATATGGTGATGATATTTATACAATTATTACAGTATTGCATAACAGTAAATCTTCTATTTCTTGGTGTGAATAAAAATTCATTATGTGAATAAAAAATCAAAACGGAATTTATTTGTAAAGCCTCAAAACATAACTAATGAACAGAGGAAATGTTAGTTTAGTGCCAGGAATGCCTACCTTGTTTATTCTGGACCCTATTTTGAAATTGGAATATTTTGAACTTTGTGTTAAATTGGCCAAATTAACAATTTCCGATCACTTTATTTTGTAGTTGAAACAGTTGACTTGGCGATTTCTTGTGCTCAATCGATAGAATAGAAGTAATACTAGTGAAATAGCTAAGAATTTGGTTGATTGGAATAATGTATTGGCCTAAAATGGGAGTCAAAGTCGGCAAAATCGCCGATTCGTAAATATCGCTGACATATCAAAATTCGCGAGAGCATAATTTCGTCAATTTTCCACCAAATTTCGTACTTTTTGTTTTATTACCTTCACAAAAAGATTCTCTACGATTTCATAAGAAAAAATAACAAATTTTTTTTTTTTTAAATTCTTGGACACTGGTGCGTGACTCCAGATTTGGGCCTTGGACCCTGAAAGGGTTAAACTAGGAATAGTTAGTGGTATGGGTTTTGGCAGGAAAACAGTGAAGTCCCAGTGTAGTAATATTACGAGTTCTAGGGGAACTAGTAATAAGCAGAACGAGGTAGATATTGAAAAGCCAGGGACTTTGGGTGATAAGGACAGTAATAGGTTTAGTAGAAAAACAGAAATGAGCAGGAAGGGTAAAGAGAAAGGAGAGTCTTTCAATGTTTATTATGCTAATTGCCGTAGTGCTAGGAATAAGATGGACGAGTTGAGATTAGTTGCTAGTGCAGGTAACATTGATGTATTTGCCTTAACTGAGACGTGGTTTAATTAAAAAGTCGGGACATGCCTGCGGAATGTCATATTCAGGGTTTTAAATTGTTCCAAGTAGACAGAAGTATCGGGAAGGGGGGTGGGGTGGCATTGTATGTCCGAGATCGCTTGAACTGTTGCATAAAAACGGATATTAAGTCTGAAGTAACACATACAGAGTCTGTTTGGATAGAATTTTCAGAGGGGCATGAAAAACTGATTTTAGGAGTGATATACCGTCCCCCAAACTTAGATAGGGACCAAGGGAGACTACTATGGGAGGAAATTGTTAAGGGCCACAAGGCACGATAATGTAGTAATTCAAGGAGACTTTAACTTTAGTCATATTGATTGGAATTTCTTGACTGGGAATTTAGAATCATACGACTTCTTAGAAGTACAGTGGACCCCCGCATAGTGACTTTAATCCGTGCAAGAGGGCTGATTGTTATGCGAAATGTTCGGTATGCGAATGAATTTTCCCCATAAGAAATAATGGAAATCAAATTAATCCGTGCAAGACACCCAAAAGTATGAAAAAAAAATTTTTACCACATGAAATATACATTTTCCTACACACAAAGAGAAGGATACATGCACAATAGTAGAGTAGTACATGCACAATATATATTGTGCATGTACTACTCTACTAAATGAAGAATAAATGACACTTACCTTTATTGAAGATGCAGCAATGACTGATGAGACACTGTGTCCTGGGAGTGCTTTTCCTCCTGAGTACTGTAGGTCCTGTTTGGCATTTTCTTCCAGAACAGGCCTTATCACACTGTGTATGCCACTACGATTCTTAAATCTCTCAAACCAACCTTTGCTGGCTTTAAATTCACCAATATGAGCACTAGTTCCAGGCATTTTTCCCTGTTCACCTGGGTGTTAGTCGACTGGTGTGGGTTGCATCCTGGGAGACAAGATTAAGGACCCCAATGGAAATAAGTTAGACAGTCTTTTGATGACACTTACTTTTTTGGGTTATCCTGGGTGGCAAATTCTCTGGGGTTAATTGTTTCTTGGTATTCTCAATAAGCCACACCAACACGGTGCTACAGCAGCAGCAGCAGCTGACGGTGGTACAACAGCAGCAGACGATGCTACAGCAGCAACAGACGATGCTACAGCAGCAGCAGACGATGCTACAGCAGCAACAGACGATGCTACAGCAGCAGCAGACGATGCTACAGCAGCAGCAGACGATGCTACAGCAGCAGCAGACGATGCTACGCAGCAGCAGACGATGACGGCAGCAGCAGACGATGCTACAGCAGCAGCAGATGGTACTACAGCAGCAGCAGCAGCTGATGGTGGTACAACAGCAGCAGCAGCTGACAGTGCAGCAGCAGTTGACAGTGCAGCAGCAGCTGACAGTGCAGCAGCAGCTGACAGTGCAGCAGCAGCTGACAGTGCAGCAGCAGCTGACGGTGGTACAGCAGCGGCAGCAGCTGTACCACCAATAGTAGCGATGGTTGATTGGGGTTTATTATACAACCTGGCCAGCTCGGAGACACGCACTCCACTTTCATACTTATCAATGATCTTTTTCTTCATCTCTATAGTAATTCTCACCCTTATTGCTGTAGGGTTGGCACTAGAAGCTTTCTTGGGGCCCATGGTCACTTATTTTCCAGAAAAAAATCACCAAAAACACTGTAATAATATGAAATGTTCCGATTGTATGCTTGGATGTTACCGCGGAGGCTGGCTGGTAAACAATGCCACCGGCGGAACATGTGAGCGTGGCTCAGGCCGCACATGGACGCGTCTCAGACGAAGAGTGGTGAGCGGGTTTTTGGGCGGTGTGCGAGGCAAAATTTTTGAGAAAAAAGCGAGCGGTATGCGGATTGTACGGTATGCGATGCGTGCGGTATGCGGGGGTCCACTGTAGTTCAGGATTGGTTTTTGAAGCAGTTTGTGACAGAACCTACAAGGGGAAATAACCTGCTTGACTAAGTTATGGCAAACAATGAATCCCTTGTTAATAATTTAGAAATTTCAGAGGAACTGGGTGCTAGCGACCACAAATCAATTACATTTAGCATTGAATGGAAGTACAATAGTCGCGATAACTCAGTAACAGTCCCAGATTTTCGCTTAGCAGATTACGATGGGCTTAGAGAACACTTATCATCTGTTGACTGGGGTAACGAAGTGAGATATCAATATGACAGTTTTCTGAACACTATACATGCTGCTCAAAGAACGTTTATCCCATATAAAGAAATTAGATCAAATAGAAATGACCCAAAATGGATGAATAATAGGCTCAAATATCTACTAGGGCATAAGAAAGGAATTTATAGGCATATCAAAAGAGGTGAGGGTCATCTTATGAATCAGTATATTGACATTAAGAGGGACATTAAAAAGGGGATAAGAAAAGCTAAAAGGGACTATGAAATTAAAGTTGCTAGGGATTCTAAAACTAACCCAAAAAGTTTTTTCCAGGTCTATAGAACAAAAGTTAGAGATAAGATAGGTCCCCTTAAAAATAACTATGGACACCTTACTGACAAAGAGAATGAAATGTGCTCGATTTTTAATAATTATTTTCTCTCAGTTTTTACACAGGAAGACACTAACAATATTCCAGTAATTAATTTTTATAGTGGGCTAGAAGAAGATAAATTATGTAACATCACAGTCACTAGTGAAATGGTTGTGAAGCAGATAGACAGACTGAAGCAAAATAAGTCGCCGGGTCCTGATGAGGTTTTTTCAAGGGTTCTTAAGGAATGCAAAATGGAACTCTGTGAACCATTAACTAATATTTTTAATTTATCTCTTCAAACAGGTGTAGTGTCTGATATGTGGAAGATGGCTAATGTAATTCCCATTTTTAAAACAGGGGACAAGTCGTTACTGTCAAATTACCGCCCAATAAGCCTGACCTCAATTGTAGGCAAATTACTAGAGTCAATTATAGCTGAGATTATAAGAAGCCATCTCAATAAGCATAGCTTGATTAATGATACTCAGCATGGATTCACAAGAGGCCGGTCTTGTCTAACTAATTTATTAACTTTCTTCAGTAAAGCTTTTGAGGCTGTTGACCACGATAAAGAATTTGATATTATTTACTTAGATTTTAGTAAGGCTTTTGATAAAGTTCCGCACCATAGACTGTTAAAGAAAGTGGCAGCTCCTGGCATTGGGGGAAAAGTGCTCTCGTGGATCGAGTCATGGCTCACTGACAGGAAGCAGAGAGTGTCCATAAATGGGTTAAATCTGAGTGGGGATCTGTAACAAGTGGCGTTCCACAGGGATCAGTCTTGGGCCCGTTGTTGTTTATAATATATATCAATGATCTTGATGAGGGAATTACTAGTGATATGAGCAAATTCGCCGATGACACAAAGATAGGTAGGATAATTGATTCAAACGTAGATGTTATGGAACTTCAGGAGGATTTAAACAAACTCTATTCTTGGTCAGAAAAGTGGCAGATGCAGTTCAATGTAGATAAATGCAAGGTTCTGAAGCTTGGGAGTGCCCATAACCCTAGTACTTATAAGTTAAATGATGTAGAACTTAGCCATACAGATTGCGAAAAGGACTTGGGGTTATGGTGAGCAGCAACCTTAAACCAAGACAGCAATGCCTAAGCGTACGTAATAAGGCAAATAGATTACTGGGATTTATATCAAGAAGTGTAAGCAACAGAAGTCCAGAGGTCATACTGCAGCTTTATACATCATTAGTAAGGCCTCACCTAGATTATGCAGCTCAGTTCTGGTCTCCATATTACAGAATGGACATAAATTTGTTAGAAAACATTCAGCGTAGGATGACTAAATTAATACATAGCATTAGAAATCTTCCTTATGAAGAAAGATTGAAGACTCTTAAGTTACATTCACTTGTTAGACGAAGACTGAGGGGAGACCTGATCGAAGTGTATAAGTGGATAGGTATTAATAAAGGGGATATTAATAAGGTCTTGAGGATGTCTCTCCAAGAGAGAACCCGCAGTAATGGATTTAAATTAGATAAGTTTAGATTTAGAAAGGACATAGGAAAGTATTGGTTTGGAAACAGGGTAGTTGATGAGTGGAACAGTCTACCTAGTTGGGTTATTGAGGCTGGGACTTTGGGTAATTTCAAATTTAGGTTGGATAAGTACATGAGTGGGAGGGGTTGGATTTGAGTGGGACTTTCACATCAGAGCTTATTTCTTGGGTGGCATTGAAAATTGGGTTGGGCAAATGTTTACTTAGTGGGATGAATTGTAAAGGACCTGCCTAGTATGGGCCAGTGGGCCTCCTGCAGTGTTCCTCCTTTCTTGTGTTCTTGTGTTTATTCACAAAAAAATAGAAGATTTACTGATATGCAGACTACTGCATTATTGTAATAATTGCATAAATAATGTCAATCCATTCTTGACATTATTCTTTAGCTTCGCTAAAGAATAGAACATTTTCGCTACTGTGAGTGCAATTTCAAGGTACTTTTCATCATGAAAGCAATCAAAATCATATCTATTTCTGTAATATATCTTTCATTCTACCAAATGAGATGGAAAAAATGAGAATATAACCATAACAACCATACAAAAATATACCACTAAGCGGCCGCTAATGGCTGAGAAGTGAACTCCGTTATTTATGGTCTGATTTCTTTCATTTTTGGTGTACATGAAGAAGTATCTTTCCATCATACATTGTCCAAGTTTGAATAAGATAGCCCAGCAAACAACTGAGAAAATAATAATAATAATAATAATAATAATAATAATAATATCTTTATTTACTACACATACATGTACAAGGTATACAGGCCTAGCTGACATCAGTGACATACTACTGTATAGAAAGCTGCTTGTTATGCTGAGTATTTCAAGAAAATTAGGTCAGTGTCCCAGGATAACACCCACACCAGTTGACTAACACCCAGGTACCCATTTACTGATGGGTAAACATAGACAACAGGTGTAAAGAAACACACCTAATGTTTCTACCCTGGCTGGGAATCGAATATTTACCAAAAATAATATAATGTATGGCTAACCCAAGCCAGGTACTAGAAATAAGCCACATTGACTTTTTTGGGGTTATCCTAGGTTCTCTACACATATGCTGCTATGTGTGATAATTTATATAGAGAAAATAACTTTTTTGTTTCATGTTTATGGTGGAGTACGAGTTTATATCATAGTTAGCCCTGTGCTACACTCTGTTTTCTCTAATATAAGCCACCAAGACAAGGATAGGAGAATGGTATTTGTTTACCATATCCTCTTCATAACTCTGTCGAACTGCTCGGTGTTATGCCAAATATTATTCATTCTGGAGTATTTAACATGTTTTATGTTATTTATATTGTTTCTTATGTCATATTAGATCAATTGTGATAGGCAAATAAGCTGTAGTGTTGATATTAGCATAATAATAAAGCATATTCTCCTGCTACATGAGACTGAGCTCATGGCAACTGACAGTGGCTTCAAAGCCACCTTATCTTTAATGGATAATGTACTGTGTAGGTGCTTTACATAATGAGAAGCATTTCTTTTATTCATTGGAACCATGGCTAGGGCTAAAAGCAAGCAAGTTAAAACAATAAATGGAGAAAAAGAAATTGGAATGACTTCTGCAGCAAGTAGCGCCACCAAACAGTAGCAGCAGGTTGGTGTGGCGACCCTGGAAATTTGAAATTATGCTAGCCAAAATTAGTGCCGAATAACTGATTGCCGGATCTGTGAGGGAGGACTGTAATTCATTGAAAATCAGAGACCTTTGTAAGAAGCCTTGAACTTTCTAATGTTCTCATAGGTCTGACTACTTCATCTGTTCATATAATTTCCTCTGTGTGAACCTGTAAAAACATCTAAGACAAAATTATCTAAAACAAACTAAAGAACATAAGCAAAAAACAGGGTAACACTCCTAGGATCACCAAAAATGGCCAAAAAAAAAAAAAAATTTAGATCTCTAAATTGCAAACAATAAATTAAAAAAGATAATGTACTTGTACTTGGTTGTCGTTATGAATTGTTTAATCCTTTCAAAATCTGTTCCATAGTACTATAGATATTGTGTTGTAGGACCCGAATGGAAATAAGTCACTTTCACTTTTTTGTGGTTATCCTAGGTTCTCTACACATATGCTGATATGTATGATAATCTATGTAACTGTATTAGTGTATACTTGAATAAACTTACTTACTTACTTACTGTGTGATGAGCTCAGCTCACTCAGATAAGCAGTGAATGGAAAATTTGAACTTAGATATGAGAGAATGAGTCAATGTAGTGAGTACCATATAAAAAATGTCCTGCCTCACACAGTGCATGATGGGAAAAAACTGTGATCGTGTATTTGGTTTAAAATAGTGACACTGCAGTATATTCTTTGATGGTTTTTATGGCTATATTCTATATAGATATTTTCATTAATCCATCTATGATATTTTCTTCAAAATTATATAAGAAACACGTTACATATCATGTAGCATATAAACATGCAATGTTTATATGTTATCGAGTGGAGAGTGGGATGGAGAGTAAACATTACATTTTCTCTGATGCAGCATTAGAGAAAGCTGTGAATCTGGTGACTGGTGCAGTAACCATCCTTCATATGCATTTGTTTACAATTCTCGGCATGAATTATTCATTACTTCTCCCTTTATTTATGATGGCATCTAAAAGTAGTTGTTAGAAACGATTAAACTCAGTGAACATGGTAATAATATGGCTGTGTAGTGTAATAATATGGCTGCGTAGTGTAATAATATAGCTGTGTAGTGTAGCCCGAGGGGGGGCTACATACGTGTACTATACCTACATCTACCACTACCTACACTCACTTCCTACAAATAAATACTACTCACCTCTTGCCCAACATTAAGACTACAAATATTTTAAGGTAAGTAATGAATGTAGCAGTAAATGACAGATTAAAGAGGTGTGTGCAATGTGGACTAGGGTGCAAGCTTTTGTAGAGAAACACCACCCTGACCAAGCTGCAACATGTTCAGTGACAAAACCCTTTCCCACTTCAAAGAAATCTTAAAGAGATGCCAGAAACAGACCTCTATGGACAGATTTGTTGTGAGACAGGGGTCCAGTGACTCTCAGGCTGGTCCTAGTGGCATTAAAAGACAAAGAAGGGAAGTAATCCCAGAGAAGGCTTTGCTACCTAAAGTCTTTATGGAGGGGGATTCCCTTCCAAACACTAACTCCTCCCTTTTTCCTCTTCCCAATCTTCCAGAAGCCAGCATTAGCCTTCAATAAATGTATGTAATACTTACATAATTGTTAAATAATAAAATATTAATAAAATCCTTCTCTTTTACCTTATTAGCAGGATCATTTCTGAAAGCTGTCTTCTGGTAGTCTGCTACAACTTCAATCACAAAGCCCATGGCCCATACACCCCAGCCCATGTAGTCTCTGGCAGCAAGGGCACGTTGCCGTGGCGAAGACACTGCCAGCAGGCTGGGTAGCAATGTCACCAACACCCACACTCCTGCCCATGCAGAAACACTATTGTATTCAATGTATTTTACTGATTTTTTATACCATAGAGTTTTAATTACTTACAAAAGCTACAAACAATTACTATTAATTCTCTTAACCCTTTCAGGGTCCAAGGCCAAAATCTGAAGTAGTGCCCCAGTGTCCAAGAAATTTTGAAAAAAAAAAAAAATTATTTTTTCTTACAGAATTAAAGATAATGTTTTTGTGAAGGTAATAAAACAAAAAAAAAAATTCTGATCAGTAATTACCGAGATACAGCAGCGGGAAGTTGACCCAAAATGACCGGGTGGGGGCAACATCAGTGACTTCAGCAAAATCCCATTTTTTTATATTTACGTTTTTTATACTTTTTTCTTTTCTTTTCTAATTTTTTTCTTTTTCTAATAACATTTGTGGCCTGTGAGCCCAATATAATGCATATTGTATAAGTGTATACTCATTGTATTCAACACAATAACTGCACAAATTTGTTTATCATTATATTGCTTACAAAACTTGTTTACAAGTTTATTGTAAACAAAATGATGAAAATATTAGTGTGGTTATTGTGTTGAATACAACGGTACCATATATTCTTAAACACTATTCATCAGTCTTCACCAAAGTAATAAAGAAAGCCAAACAACTATACTACTCCAGTAGATTCACTGACACAAGAGGAGATATAAAAAAGACCTGGAAAACACTCTCTCAGATTCTGGGGACCCACAAACTGAAAAAAAACAAGAACATTGTCCTAACTAAACCCAATGAAACACCACTGCATCCCACTGACACAGCTAACAAGATAAACGACTTCTTCTCAACCATAGGTTCTAATCTCGCCAATAAAATCCCACGTACCAATGCCCATGCCGGGCACTACCTAGATGGGAATTTCCCAAATTCCTTCTATCTTGCTCCAACTGAGCCCACGGAAGTCACAGAGATTATAAAGTCACTTAAAAATAACTCAGGGAATCTGTCTCATGTCCCACCATTATTGTACAAGAGAGCGGCCCATGTCCTCTCGCATGCTATCTCATTACTATTTAACAAGTCACTAGAAACTAGCACCTTCCCGAAACTACTCAAGACGGCAAGGGTTACACCAATACATAAAGGTGGTGACCCTACAGATTTAAACAACTATAGGCCAATATCAAACTTACCATTGCTATCCAAAATCTTTGAGAAACTCGTGCACAGGAGACTATATTCATTTATAATGGCACAAAACATACTCAACCCCTGCCAATTTGGATTCAGGAAAAATAAAAGCACTAACGATGCAATCATAAAAATGCTAGATCTGCTTTACACAGCATTGGAAAATAAGGAATATCCACTAGGAATTTTTATTGATGTAAGAAAAGCTTTTGACACAGTAGACCACGACATCCTACTCCACAAACTTGACCATTATGGTATAAGAGGCCATGCGCTTGCAAATTACAAATCTTACCTTACTAATAGGTATCAGTATGTCACCATTAAAGACACAGCATCAACAACACAGCCACTTGATACTGGAGTTCCGCAGGGAAGTGTCCTTGGTCCCCTGCTCTTCCTCATATACATCAATGATCTTCCAAATGTATCTCAACACCTGAATCCCATTCTCTTTGCTGACAACACGAATTATGTCATCTCTCACCCTAATCTTGCCACTCTCAACACCATTCTTAATGAGGAGCTGATCAAAATATCGACTTGGATGACAGCCAATAAACTTACGCTTAACACTGACAAAACCTACTACATTATGTTTGGTAGCAGAGCAGGAGATGCACAAATTAACATTAAGATCGACAACACTCTAATTGCCAGGCATAATGAGGGCAAATTCCTAGGCCTATACCTTGACAACAACCTGAACTTCAGCACCCATATCCAACACATAACCAAAAAAGTATCCAAAACGGTTGGGATCCTCTCCAAGATACGATACTATGTGCCGCAAACTGCCCTTCTCACACTATACCATTCACTTACATATCCATACCTCATCTATGCTATCTGTGCTTGGGGTTCAACTGCAGCAACACACCTAAAGCCAATAATAACCCAACAAAAAGCCGCAGTAAGGAATAATCACTAAATCCATCCCTGGCAACACACCCCCCCACTCTTCAAGATCTAAACTTACTCCCTGTTCAGTACATCCACACTTACTACTGTGCAATCTACATCTACAGGACCTTAAATTCCAATATTAACCTTGACCTAAAATGCTTTCTTGATAGTTGTTACAGAACCCCAACACCACAACACAGACACAAACACTCTCTAATGACATTCCCATTTGTCCGACTAAACCTTTACAAAAATTCAATGTATGTCAAAACGCCCTAAAATCTGGAACACCCTACCTGAAAATTCTAAAAGTGCAGACACATTCATCACCTTCAAAACTACCATCAGAAAACATCTTATCTCCCTGATACACCCTGTCAACTAATTACACGAATACCACCTGGTGGTTAACACTTACACTCACTCCACCCATTTGACCATAAACGAAATATCAAATCTCAATCTCAAAATAATGAATCTTAACTAGTCATAAGTTGGCCTGTGATACTCCAATACTGAAACTATGTATAGTGCCAAAACAAAAGCATTCACATTGCTAAACTCACAAACTAGTATTTAGTCACTTAGCCATAATACCAACTTACCTCATAATTTTGTAATATTTTAACTTAAGATTTAATTTAAGTCTGCCTGAAATGCCTAGCCATGCTAGGTGTTCTAGTGGTACACTCTGAAATTTTTATTTTACTACATGACCAAGAATACTAAAATGAAAACCCAAAAATCTTGAAAAAAATTAGAAGATCAAAGGAAAGACAGCCCTGAAAACCCAAACAATCCCTCCGCTCCCCCAAACAACCACTTTCCCAAGCTCCGAAAAAAAAACCCCTTCTCCTTTTGCTCACGATCTATTTCAGTGATATATAAAGGATATCGCAAAAGAAAAAACATCATAATAAAAGAATAACAGCAAGGACCTAGAACCAACTTGTCTCCCCCGGGGGGGGGACGCCGGGGTATCACAACCCCCTCACCGCCGCCCCCGGGGACAACAAACAAAAAACAAACATGGCTGACCCCCCCTCCAACTCACCCCTTCAAAGGATTCCCCCATGATTATCGGATGATTATTCCTACAATATCAAGGACTACATCGTTGCTCAAAGAAAACAAATCAAAGATATCAAAGCAACATCGAGCGAGAGAACCAAGTAACAACCTCGAGAAACAAGAACCAAAACTTTGAAGAGAAGATTACCTCGGGAGTGTTGACACAAAAAAATACTCTGAAAGCAGCTATAGAAAGTCAAAAGAACAAAAAAAATAAAATTAAATTGGGGTTAAAGAAGCAATCAAGGACTGGAATAAAAAAAAAGCACACTAGACTAAAGAATACCTTGTTTTCCCCAAAAGACGAAAAAAATGAAAAGATAATTGTTGATGCGTAAAAAAAAACGCCCCACACATTCCAAGTGACATAACCCAGCACAGTGCAAAAAAAACTGCTGTCAGGATAATACAGGCCACGTACAAGTAAACGTAAAAAACAATGAAATCAAAAAAAACCTTTTGCTAGGAAAACCGGGAAGTAAACACAGTAAAAGACCCGACTTCATTCATACGATAAAAAAAAGGCTTAATTAAATCCAATTACAAGGAAAAATGGAGTGTACATAAATGGTGTCTAACAAGAAAAGTCAAAACCTTCTTTTCAGGCTAAGAAAACTTAACAGGAAAACAAAAACACAGTGATTCACGAGAGGGGAAAATACTAGAAAGGGAAAAAACATCAACAGGAAACAATATACTATCTCAAACGAACATGTTTCTCTCCTTTCCTTAAAAAGCGGGGCATTCTGTACAGATTGTAAGTGCCCCTTTAAAACATATATACGTTTTTGGTGATATATTAATTACTACGTGGACCCCGCCCATAGCGCCTTAATCCGTGCAAAAGGGCGGTTGTTATGCGAAATGTTCGGTATGCGAATGAATTTTCCCCCAAAAAAAAAATGGGAAAACAATTAATCCGTGCAAGACACCCAAAAGTATGAAAAAAAAAATTTTCCACATGAAATATACATTTTCTACACACAAAAAGAAGGATACATGCACAAAAGTAGGTATACATGCAAATAACATTGTGCATGATACTCTACTAAATGAAAAATAAAAAACACTTACCTTTATTGAAGATGCAGCAATGACTGTGAGCACTGTGTCCTGGGGGTGCCTTTTTTCCCCTGAGTATGTAGGTCCTGTTTGGCATTTTTTTCCAGAACAGGCCTTTTTCACAGTTTGCCCCTCGATTCTTTAAAACTCTCAAAAACCCAACTTTGCTGGCTTTAAAATTCACCAAAATGAATAGTTTTCCCGGCATTTTTCCCCGTTCCCTGGGGGGTTAGTGACTGGGTGGGTTGCTCCTGGGGGACAAGATTAAGGACCCCAATGGAAAAAAGTTGCAGTCTTCGATGACACTGACTTTTTTGGGTTTTTCCTGGGTGGCAAATCCTGGGGTTAATTGTTTCTTTGGGATTCCAATAAGCCCCCACCCAAAAACGGTGTACAGCAGGACAGCGCTGACGGTGGACGCAGCAACAGACATGACAGCAGAAAAAGACGATGCTACACAGCAGAGACGATGCTACAGCACAACAGAGGTACTACAGCACAGCAGCACTGCGGGGTTCAACAGCGCAGAAGCTGACAGTGCAGCAGGCTACGTGCAGCAGCAGCTGACGTGCAGCGCGCTGACGGTGGTACAGCAGCAGCAGCAGCTGTTCCCCAATAGTAGCGTGGTTGATTGGGTTTTTATACAACCGGGCCAGTCGGAGCAGCACTCCCCTTTCATACATATCAATGATTTTTTCTTCATTTTTTTGTAATTCTCACCCTTTTTGCTGTGGGGTTGGCACTAGAAGATTTTTTGGGGGCCCCATGGTCATTATTTTCCAGAAAAAATCAACAAAAACACTGAAATAATACGAAATTTTCCGATTGTATGCTTGGATTTTTACCGCGGGCGGCGGGTAAACAATGCCCCCGGGGAAATGGAGCGTCTCAGGCGCACTTTGGACGCTCTCGGACGAAGGGCGGTGAGGGTTTTTGGGCGGTATGCGAGGAAAATTTTTTTGCGATCAAAGCGTCCGGTATGCGGATTGTAGGGTATGCGATGCATCGGTATGCGGGGGCCCACTGTATTTTTGTGCATTTTTTTTTTATTATTTTTTTCATCATAGTATTGCTAATACCTTCAATAATTTATACTCTTTCTTACTGCTTTTAAATTGCTCATAATTTTAAGTTACAACCCAAAATCTTACCCCAAATTAAATATTATTCATTGTTCTTCCCTGTCCTTTTAAATTTGTTTCCCTACTTTTTTTTTAGTCATTTTTATTGTGCGTGCAATTGGTATATTCCAATTACTTTTTGCAAGTACCAAAACTATTTTTTTGCTGCTAGCCCAACTCCCTCATTTTTTTTTACTTTTTTTTGTGCAAAAAAATGAAAAATTTATTTATTTACAAATGCTTACCCCAAAACCAATATTATTTCATAGTGACTATTGTCCTTTAACTTTTTTTTACCATTACAGGAGGCCCCCGCTTTAGGCGTTTACTTTCGGCGTTCCGTTAATACGGACTTTTAAAATTTATGACAAAACCCTATACGGCTCCCCCCCCCTGCCCTTTTTAATACGGTCACCGTGCCCCACCCTTTTTGTTTACATTCTCCTGACTCGAAGCCCTTTAAATCTCCCATTTTGTCTGGAAACTCCAAAATTTCAAAGTTTTTTTAAAAATTATTTCATTTTTTTATAACTCTGATAATTTATTATGTATACTGTACCCAAATAAACTTACTAATCGAGTCATTTAAAAAGTCGTATATTTGTTAATATACACATTTTCATTAATCCTCCATGATATTTTTTTCAAAAAATTTTATAATAAAAACGATGCATAAAATATAAATAAGATAAATACACCCCACAGTGAATAAAAAAAAAATGGAGATGTCGTGCAGAGATTGCACAAGTGGTGATAAAAACAAAACTGAGTCTCATTAAATGTCGATATTACGGTAATATACCATTTTCATTTCCTCCATGATATTTTTTTCAAAAACATATAATAAACACGATGCAACATATAATAAGATAAATACACCCCACATTTTAATAAATAAAAAATGTGAATGGTAGCAGACGACTTGCACAAGTGGTGATAATAACAATACCCAGTCCATTAAAGCGTATTTACGTAATTAACATTTTCTTATCCATCCATGATTTTTTTTCAAAATTTTATAATAAACACGATAAAAATAAAAAGATGATAAATCACCCCCCAATAGAATAAATAAACATAAAATTTAAGATGTGGGGGCCAAATAACTTGTAAAGTGACGCCAAGAATAAATTTTTTTTCAACTAACATAAGAGTAAATGTGTACTGGGGGTAACTGTAGAAAATTATTTTTTTGTATTTGTAAATAAATTTATTAGGTTACACAAATACAGTTAAAAAGATTATCATACATTTCAACATACGTGTAGGAAAATAGGATAACCCAAAAAGTCAGTGTGATTATTTTCCCTTGCCCTTTACTCAGAGCTTCTTTTTCTCAAAATGATGTTACATGAGAATGGGAGTGTTCTTCTTTATTAATTCTACCGTATCAATGTAGAGACAACTGTACAAAGTAATTGCACATACCAGACGTGTACACTTGTTTTTTTACAAAATTACCTTGCCTGGTTTGTTTACATAACTGCGCCTGCCCCCCCTCATGTTTCATTCTTTCTCTTCTTTTTTTTCGTTTTTTTTATTTTCTTACTCCCACCCTACTTAAGATCAAAAAATTTTAAGGTAAGTAATGGTGAACTGTTATAATTTTATCGCTTGGGATGCTTAAAATAAAAGAATGTATGTGGGGTGGGGTGGCCCGGTGGGGCTATTACAATACTACCACACTTGATTCTTAAATAAATATCTTGTCCACCTAGTTAAGACTTAAAAATTTTAAGGGAAGTAATGAGTGCACTTGTGTGTATTGTACCTTTTTGTTTTTTTATGTGGTTTATTGCTAATTAATATATGTTTGGTAATTGTTTTCTAGTGTTTGTATGATTTTTAAGTGGAAAAAAAGGGGGTGTTCCACTTTTCGGCGATTTGCTTTACGGCGGTAGCCTGGAATAACCGCCGTATAATGGGGGGGCCCTTTCCCGTACTTTTTTTTAGTCCTTTATTTTTTTCCTTTATTTTAACTTTTTTATACTTTTGTTCTATATTCACAATTGTTAAAATAATCAAGGGGCTATTCTCAGGTGCTTAAAATGGAAAAAGTTCCATTTTTCCCCTTTTTTCCAAAGTCATTTTTTGATTACCACTTTATTGTTCACCCAACTTTTTTTTTCCCCTTTTTATTTAAAAATTTTTTTTATAATTTAATTTAAAGAATTACCTTTTTAAAAATACTATAGTTCATATTCCCCAAATCCCTTATTTGATCATCACTTTTTGTTCAACACTAATTTTTTAGTCCCTTTTATTTGTCTCCCTTTTTTTTAGTTTAAAAAATACCTTAGCTCTTTTTTTTTACATTTGTTAAATAAATTTAGGTGTTTTTTTGCTTTGAAAATTTACTTTTTTTATACTTAATTCTAACTATAGATCCACTACAAATTTATGATTAAAAGCATTGCCCTTGATACCAACCTCTTATTGAATGACTTAAATGAATAAAAACAGTTACTGTAATTATTTACACAGCAGAACAATAAAAGGCACTTCTCAGAGCCAAACAAAAAACATAACTGTCTTTAACTACAATATCAGATCTTTAAGCAAGCATTACGATGACCTCATAGCTTTACTAAATTCCATGCATGCAATATGTCCATCATTACACTAACTGAAACCTGGCTAAAGCCTGATACTACAGATGTCTATGCCATTCCTGGTTACACAGCCATCCCACAACTGTAGGACAGATCAACAAGGGGGTGGACAGCTATATATACTCAGACCAACTAGAATGTATCACAAATTTACTTGCACAAGGGATGAACATGGGGAATATAAAAATAGCTAAATTCAAACCCAAATTTACCTACAAAAACCTTCACATTGATAAACATCTACAGAGTTCCACAGTCAAACATTAGCCAATTTAGTCAAAACCTAGGAAGTATGATAAACTGATGCACGCATGAACAAAGATCACTTATACTCTCAGGTGACTTCAATATAAAATCTCCTGCAAGACCAGGACCCACACTTTTCTGAATTCACAAACACAATGAGTAACTGCATGTTGCTACAACAGTAAAAAAACCTACAAGAGTTACGGAGACCAGTGTTCCCAACTTGACCATCTGGACCAACACCATATCCCTTTAAAATCAGGCATAATTACAGATAATACCACAGACCACTACCCTACTTTCTCATAACAACTCTTGGTAAATTTACCCCAAGACATACTAAAGTCACCTTCGGGACTTCACATTGAGGCAGCCATTAATAATTTCACAACAGCAGTAACAAACATTGATGGCACATGAGCTAGAAATCTATACAGATATTTGATGAATGTTTTAATAATTTTCTAAAAAAGACCCAATACCTCTATAACAAGCACTGCCCTAAAAAAACTAAACAGATGACAGCTAAGAGGGCTGAACAGTCCCTGGCTAACACCCAGCATTCTCAAATCCATAAATACAAAAAAACCGATATGAAAAACAGTACCGAATGGGTCACATAACCCGGACCAAACAAAATGTTACTCGTCAATCCTAACCCGCTGATAAGAAGGGCAAAAAAATTGTATTATGAGAAACAGATTATCCAACTTACGAGGTGATATAAAAAAGACCTGGAAAAAATCTATCAGAATTTGGGAACAAAAATGATATCACGAAATAGCGAAATAAAATTAGCAAAATCAGATGAACTCCCAACTCCACCAACAGAAACAGCAAACAGATCAATGCTTTCTTCTCCACTATAAGACAAAACCTTGCCCAATTTAAAACAGAAAGCTCAGATACCCCACCCAAAAGACTACCTCACTGGCAACTACCCGAACACATGTTCTAGCTCTGACTAACCCCTACAAAGTTCCCTAATTATCAACGCACTAAAAAACAAGGCAGGAGATTTAAATACCTTACCACCCTTTATATGCAAAAAAATGTCACAAGTGCTATCACCAATCATTGCAACATCTTTAACAAATCCCTTGAATCTCCACCTTCCCTACAGTTTTCAAAATAGCAAGGGTCACCCCGATCATAAAAAGGGGGAGACCAAACAGAGTTGAATAACTATAGGCCCAATATCCAATTTACACCCTCTCTCAAAAATCTTCGAAAAATTAATTCATTTAAAACGAATCTACTCCTACTTCATCTCCCAAAACATACTAAACCCCCGCCAATTTGGATTCAGGCCTAATTAAAAATATAATGATGCTATTTTACACATGCTAGAACATATATACATGTACACTGCAATAGAGAAAAAAGAAGTCCCACTGGGGATCTTCATTGACTTACGTAAAGCTTTTGATACAGTTGACCATGACTTGCCACGTAAAATTGTCACACTATGGTATAAGAGAGCACTCCCTCAACTACCTCAAGTCATACCTCAGCAACAGAAGCCAATATGTGTACGCAAATGGGGCAAGCTCTTCCGCACAACCAATTACAGTTGGTGTCCCACAGGGAAGTGTCCTTGGCCCTCTTCTCTTTCTCCTATACATAAATGACCTACCAAATGCTTCACAATTACTCAAACCCACACTATTTGCAGATGACACTACATACGTCTTCTCTCACCCGAGCCCAGTCACGCTAGCCAATACTGTAAATACCGAATTACAGAAAATATCTACCTGGATGAGGACTAACAAACTTACCCTAAACAATGACAAAACCTACTTCATTCAGTTTGGTAACAGAGCTACAGATGTCCCTCTTAACATAATGATAAACGGATCACCTATCACAAAGCTAACAGAGGGAAAATTCTTAGGAATCCACCTTGATAATACATGTAGACTCAAATTTCATACACATATACAACAAATTTCTAAGAAAATTTCCAAGACTGTAGGCATACTATTGAAGATACGGTACTATGCTCCACAGTCAGCCCTCCTGGCCCTATATCACTCTCTTATTTACCCCTATCTCACCTATGGAATTTGTGCATGGGGCTCAACAACAATTAACCATCTCAGACCACTAATTACCCAACAAAAGGCTGCAGTTAGAATG
This sequence comes from Cherax quadricarinatus, assembly GCF_026875155.1. Taxonomy (NCBI): domain Eukaryota; kingdom Metazoa; phylum Arthropoda; class Malacostraca; order Decapoda; family Parastacidae; genus Cherax; species Cherax quadricarinatus. Next base: position 85,694,071 of record NC_069400.1, on the reverse strand, counting down.
ATAACAAATTCTCACTACAGGCAGCACACTCCACCAATATTCAAAACATTCAACCTACTCACCATACAAAACATCCATACTTATTATTGCACCTATTACATACATAGAACACTTACTCTGATATTAACCTCCCCTCAAACATCTCCTTGCCAACCTCAAACAGAACACATGACCATAAACAAGGCACAGATCACTCTTTGATGTTCCTCATGTCCATCTCACGCTATGCAAAAACTCAATGCACATAAAAGGCCCTAAAATCTGGAATTCATTACCTGTAAATATAAAAGAAACACTACCTGTTTATAAATTCAAGTCTCTTCTCAAAGATCACTTACTCGCCCAAACCAAATAATATGAATAACTGAACCTTATAATTGTACAGGAAGGCCCCGCTTTACGGCGTTTCACTTTACGGCGTTCCGCTAATACGGACATTTCAAATTATGACCAAAACTCACTATACGGCTCCCCCCCACCTGACTTTCTAATACGGTCACCGTTGCCCCACCCTGTTTGTTTACATTCTCCATGAGCTCAGTAAGCACTAAGTCTCTCCATTTTGTCTGGAAACTCAAAATTTCAAATGTTTTTAAAAGTTATTTCATATTTTATATATACTCTGATAATTATACTTATGTATACCTGTACCTAAATAAACTTACATACATCAAGTCATTTAAATGTCGTATATTACGTTAATATACCATTTTCATTAATCCATCCATGATATTTTTTTCAAAATTATATAATAAACACGATGCATAACATATAAATAAGATAAATACACCCCACAGTAGAATAAATAAACATAAATGTGAGATGTGAGCAGACGACTTCCACAAGTGACGCCATAATAACAATAGTCACCGAGTCTCATTAAATGTCGTATATTACGGTAATATACACATTTTCATTAATCCATCCATATTTTTTTTTTCAAAATTATATAATAAACACGATGCATAACATATAAATAAGATAATACACCCCACAGTAGAATAAATAAACAAATGTGAGATGTGAGCAGACGACTTCCACAAGTGACGCCATAATAACAATAGTCACCGAGTCTCATTAAATGTCGTATATTACGGTAATATACACATTTTCATTAATCCATCCATGATATTTTTTTTCAAAATTATATAATAAACACGATGCATAACATATAAATAAGATAAATACACCCCACAGTTAGAATAAATAAAATAAATGTGAGCTGTGGTAGCAGACGACTTCCACAAGTGGTGATAATAACAATAGTCACGAGTCTCATTAAATGTCGTATTATTCGGTAATATACACATTTTCATTAATCCATCCATGATATTTTTTTCAAAATTATATAATAAATACGATGCATAACATATAAATAAGATAAATACACCCACTGTAGAATAAATAAACATAATGTGAGCTGTGGTAGCAGACGACTTCCACAAGTGGTGATAATAACAATAGTCACCGAGTCTCATTAAATGTCGTATATTACGGTAATATACACATTTTCATTAATCCAGCCATGATATTTTTTTTCAAAATTATATAATAAACACGATACATAACATAAAAAGATGATAAATACACCCCACAATAGAATAAATAACATAAATATAAGATGTGGGAGCCTGGTTTTGTTTACTCTGTGCCTGGCCTGTCACCTCTCATGTACTCATTCTTTCTCTCTCTCATTTATTCGTTTTATCTCATTTACTTACTCCTGACCCTACATTAAGACTACAATATTTTAGGTAAGTAATGAGTGAACTGTATATACATTTTATCGCTTGGGATGCTTAAATATCATAGAATAGTATGTAGTGTGGGTGGGGTGGCCTGGTGAGGTAGCCTGGCTATTACAATACATACCACACTTGATTTCTTACAATAAATACTACTTGTCTCACCCTAGATTAAGACTATAAATATTTTAAGGTAAGTAATGAGTGCACTATGTGTGTATTGTACCTTTTTATTGTTTTTTGATGCCTGGTTCTATTGCTAACTTAATATATGTTAGTGTAAACTTGTTATCTAGTGTTTGTATGCATTTATAAGTGGAAAAAAAGGGTGTTCCACTTTACGGCGGTTTCCGCTTTACGGCGGTAGCCTGGAACCTAACCCGCCGTATAAGTGGGGCCTTCCTGTATATCTTAAATGTTTCTCACAATTATATCACATAAATTTATTTATTTATTATCACACTGGCCGATTCCCACCAAGGCAGGGTGGCCCGAAAAAGAAAAACTTTCACCATCATTCACTCCATCACTGTCTTGCCAGAAGGGTGCTTTACACTACAGTTTTTAAACTGCAACATTAACATAAATCACATAAATGTTAAACCTAAAACCCAACCTAACAGAATACTCCATTCGACTGAATGTACAGCAATGCGTGCAACCACATGACCTGTCTTTGTAATACTCATTTGTGCTTTATAGTTATCTGTTTACAATAATGTCTTATCACTGATTTCATCATTGCTTAGTTAATCTTAACTTAATTTTAAGCCAGCCCGTAATGCTATGCATATAAGTGGCTTTGGCATGCTGCTCTTACCTGTATTTTTTTTTGTACCTCTGTATGTATGCTCAAATTACTAAATAAATAAATAAATAAATAAACAAACATGTAAATCACACAATAACCAAATTCTGTAAACTCAGCATTGTAATCCTTATAGAGAATAAACTTTGAATTTGAATTATGGTACAATGGTGCCATAGGGTGCAATTGTACCATATGGTACAATGGCACCACATAATACAATGGTACCATATGGTACAATATGATACAATGGCACATGATACAATGGTACCATATAATACAATGGTACCATATGGTACAATTCAAATTCAAATTCAAAGTTTATTCTCTATAAAGATTACAATGTTGAATTTACAGAATTTGGTTGTTGTGTGGTTTACATGTAGTTAAATAATGATTACAGAGTGTACCACTAGAACGCCTAGCATGGCTAGGCATTTCGGGCAGACTTAGTTTAATTCTTTATTTTAAAATATTACAAATTATGAGGTAAGTTGGTATTATGGCTAAGTGACTAAATACTAGTTCGTGAGTTTAGCAATGTGAATGCTTTTGTTTTGACACAGTACATAGTTTCAGTATTGGAGTATCATAGGATTCATTATTTTAAGATTGAGATTAATATTTCTGTTTATAGTCAAATGGGTGAGTGAGTGTAAGTGTGAACCACCAGGTGGTATTCGTGTAGTTAGTTGATGGGGTTTATCAGGGAGATAAGATGTTTTCTAATGGTAAGATAAGATAAGATTTCGTTCGGATTTTTAACCCCGGAGGGTTAGCCACCCAGGATAACCCAAGAAAGTCAGTGCGTCATCGAGGACTGTCTAACTTGTTTCCACTGGGGTCCTTAATCTTGTCCCCCAGGATGCGACCCACACCAGTCGACTAACACCCAGGTACCTATTTGCTGCTAGGTGAACAGGACAACAGGTGTAAGGAGACGTGTCGAAATGTTTCCACCCGCTGGGAATCGAACCCGGGCCCTCCGTGTGTGAAGCAGGAGCTTTAGCCACCAGGCCACTGGGCCACCGGGCCACGGTAGTTTTGAAGGTGATGAATGTGTCTGCAGTTCTAGAGTTCTCAGGTAGGGTGTTCCAGATTTTAGGGCCTTTGACATACATTGAATTTTTGTAAAGGTTTAGTTGGACATGGGGAATGTCGTAGAGATGTTTGTGTCTGGTGTTATGCCTGTGGGTTCTGTCACAACTATCAAGAAAGCGTTTTAGGTCAAGGTTGATATTGGAGTTTAAGGTCCTGTAGATGTAGATTGCACAGTAGTAAGTGTGGATGTACTGAACAGGAGTAAGTTTAGATCTATGAAGAGTGGGGGGGGTGTGTTGCCAGGGATGGGATTTAGTGATTATTCTTACTGCAGCTTTTTGTTGGGTTGTTATTGGCTTTAGGTGTGTTGCTGCAGTTGATCCCCAAGCACAAATAGCATAGGTGAGGTATGGATAAATAAGTGAGTGGTATAGTGTGAGAAGGGCATTTTGCGGCACGTAGTATCGTATCTTGGAGAGGATCCCAACTGTTTTGGATACTTTTTTGGTTATGTGTTGGATATGGGTGCTGAAATTCAGGTTGTTGTCATGGTATAGGCCTAGGAATTTGCCCTCATTATGTCTGGTAATTAGAGTGTTGTCGATCTTAATGTTAATTTGTGCATCTCCTCCTCTGCTACCAAACATAATATAGTAGGTTTTGTCAGTGTTAAGCGTAAGTTTATTGGCTGTTATCAAGTCGATATTTTGATCAGCTCCTCGTTAACAAAGGTGTTGAGGGTGGCAAGATTAGGGTGAGAGATGACGTAAGTCGTGTCGTCAGCAAAGAGAATGGGTTTCAGGTGTTGGGATATGTTTGGAAGATCATTGATGTATATGAGGAAGAGCAGGGCACCAAGGACACTTCCCTGCGGAACTCCAGTATCAAGTGGCCATGTTGTTGATGCTGTGTCTTTAATGGTGACATACTGATACCTATTAGTAAGGTAAGATTGAAATAAGCAAGCGCATGGCCTCTTATCCGTAATGGTCAAGTTTGTGGAGTAGGATGTCCGTGGTCTACTGTGTCAAAAGCTTTTCTTAGGTCAATAAAAATTCTAGTGGATATTCCTTATTTTCCAATGCTGTGTAAAGCAGATCTGCATTTTTATGATTGCATCATTAGTGCTTTTATTTTTCCTAAATCCAAATTGGCAGGGGTTGAGTATGTTTTGTGCTGTTATAAATGAATATAGTCTCCTGTGCACGAGTTTCTCAAAGATTTTGGATAGCAATGGTAAGTTTGATATTGGCCTATAGTTGTTTAAGTCTGTAGGGTCACCACCTTTATGTATTGGTGTAACCCTTGCCATCTTGAGTAGTTTTGGAAAGGTGCTAGTTTCTAGTGACTTGTTAAAAAGTAATGAAATAGCATGCGAAAGGATATGGGCCGCTCGCTTTGTACAGTAATGGTGGGACATTAGACAGATTCCCTGAGTTGTTTTTAAGTGACTTTATAATCTCGGTGACTTCCGAGGGCTCAGTTGGTGCAAGATAGAAGGAATTTGGGAAATTCCCATCTAGGTAGTCCCCGGCATGGGCATTAGTATGTGGGATTTTATTGGCGAGATTAGATCCTATGGTTGAGAAGAAGTCGTTTATCTTGTTAGCTGTGTGTCAGTGGGATGTAGTGGTGTTTCATTAGGTTTAGTTAGGACAATATTCTTGTTTTTTTTCAGTTTGTGGGTCCCTAGAATCTGAGAGAGTGTTTTCCAGGTCTTTTTTATATCTCCTCTATGTCTGTCGAATCTACTGGAGTAGTATAGTTTGTTTGGCTTTCTTTATTACTTTGGTGAGAACTGATGAATAGTGTTTAAGAATCTCTTTGTGTATTAAGCCCTGTCTATATTGCTTTTCATATTGGTGTTTCTTGTCAATGGATTTCAGAATGGTGCTGGTTAGCCATGGGCAACCAAGCCGTTTGTTTGTGATCTGTTTCGTTTTTATAGGACAATGTTTTGTTGTATAGTCTAAGTAATTTGTTAAGAAAAATGTCTGTCCAGTCATCAATACCATTGGCCTTGGAGAATTCTGTAGGCCAGTCAACAATCTCTAGGTCAGTTGTGAACTTCCTTATTGAGGCCTCGTCATGGAGTCTAAATGAGACTTTGTTGGTATTCAAGTGGTGGTTTATTAATGTTTGTCAGGAGGAAGGTAGGGTAGTGGTCTGTAGTGCTATCTGTGATTATCCCTGATTTAAGGGGGGCTAGTATATTGGTCCATATGTGGTCTATTATGGTTGCACTTGTCTCAGTGAGCCTGGTTGGTTTAGTTATTGTTGGTATGAGAAGTGTGTTGTTCATATTGTTGATGAAATCAGTTACAGGCTGATCATCTAGTAGGCCAAGGTTGATGTTGAAGTCTCCAGCTAAGAGAAGGTGGTGCTTATTCATTTGTCTGTTTGTTATTAGTGACTTTAATTTCTCACTGGCACCATTTGGTACCATATGATACAATGGTACCATATGGTGCAATGGTACCTTATGGTACCATATGGTGCAATGGTACCTTATGGTACCATATGGTGAAATGGTACCATATGGTGCAATGGTACCATATGATGCAATGGTACCATATGGTACATTGCACCATACAGTACAATAATACCATATGGTTCATTGTACTGTATGGTACTATATGGTACTGTTGTATTAAACACAATAAACACACTAATATTTTCATTATTATTTTGTTTACAACAAAAATATGCAAAAATGTTGTATATTAGTAATGTTCTATTATATATTTACAAGTGTACAGGAACTCGACATGTTCCTTGAGGTGGATGACAAAGCACTTTGTCTGGGAAACTGCAGAGTCAGTAGCTAGCTTGTGTCACCACTCACTCAGTCTTGGCTGGTGTCTCATGCCACCAACACCTACTGACCATATGGTACACAGTATCACATGTTACAGGGTACCATATGGTACATTGTACTATATGGTATAGGGTACCATGCAGTACAGGATAACATATGGCACAGGGTACCATATGGCACAGGGTACCATATGGCACAGGGTACCATATGGTACAGGGTACCATACAGTACAGGGCACCATATGATACAGATACAGGGATAACTATGGAAATAAGTCACCCTGACTTTTCTGGGTTATCCTAAGATTTTATACAAATGCTGCTATATATGATAATCTACGTAATTGTATTTCTGTACACCTGAATAAACTTACTCAAGTGCATGTGGCATCATAAGTAAGTTTATTTAGTTATACACAAATAAAGTCACATAGAATATCATACTTAGCAGCATATGTTTGGAGAACCTAGGATAACCAAAAAAAGTCAGACAGACTTATTTCCATTAGGGTCCCTGTACCCTGTACCATACGGTATAATGTACCATATGGTACAATGTACTATATGGTACATTGTACCATATGGTACCATTGTACCATATACTATTGTACCATATACCATTGTAAGACATGGCACCATTGTACCATATGGCACAATGGTACCATATGGTTCAAAACCATAGAATTCGTCTTCAGCTCCACTTCCATCAGTCTTAGAACTGTAAGTTGTGAAGAGGAGAGTCAGAATTCGTCTGGAGAGTGAGTGGGGAGTGAGAGCTTCCTTGCCGCCAGGCACCATGAACAAAGCTACTTTGCCGGCGTTCCCACAATGCCATGTGGGTGTCCAGATTTTTTCTATGGTGTGCACACTGACCACCCAGACCCATTCTCTCAGATGTAGGCCTACCAGCCTTCTCGAGCTAAATTTGACGCCGCTAGAATTTTGGCGTAGATCTATGGTTTGGACCCTGAACGTAAAGCCGTAGATCTACGGGACGGACCCTGAACGTAAAGCCGTAAATCTACGGGACGGACCCTGAAAGGGTTAATGTTCTGTCATGAAAATAATGGAGGGATTTGGAAATGCTTCTAGTAGGTTATAAATTGTACCTTCCTAAGACTTTTTCACTTCCATGAATTTTGTCAAAACTTTCGTAGTTTTTTTTTTTTAAATTTTGAGAGTGAATCTAAACAGTCATTTTTCCTACTTCTGAGCAACTGTGAATGCTTAGGAGCCAGCCTCTCTCAAATCTAGAACCACACAGCTTCACATCTCAATTACTCACTACCCTTCGGAAGGAATGAGGACTCTCCAATTGGTTATTTGAGGATGCTAATGAGTCCCCCAATTTGCAAGGGGCAATTTCAACAATTTTAAGTGTCCTGATTTGGCTCTGGAACCTTCCAGATGCGAGCCTTATTATACTGTTATATTTGTCTTACAATTTTAATATAAAACAAACAAAATGACTTATGTGACAAAAACAGGCACAATACTGTGACTGAAATGATACACAAATAACCCGCGCATAGAAAAAGAGGAGCTTTTTACAAAGTTTTAGTCCGACTTGGACCA
>NC_069400.1:85590839-85685585 GCF_026875155.1 Cherax quadricarinatus | reverse complement strand
GCACTCAAGTATTCAATAAGGAATAGCAACTGGTAATTATGGAACACGCTACTAAGTTACTAGAAGCTGGGTGGCAGGACAAGCATAAATGGCAACACTGTAAGTAGGTGCAGGCCAAGTCCCAGGAGGGTGAGGGTCAGGTCACAAGAAGTTGTGGTTAGGCAAGTGATCACTGAGACTCCACATTACACTCGAACCCACACATAATTCCACACATAATTACACACATACACACACACACACACACACACACACACACACACACACACACACACACACACACACACACACACACATACTCATATACAACAGGCCTAGTGTCTAATCGACATGAGCCTAGGACAAAATGGTAACTAACACACACACACACATACACATGCATGCACATACAACAGGCCTAGTGTCTAATCGACATGTGCCTAGGACCAAATGATAACTAACACACACACACATACACACACACACGAGTATACATACACACACACACACTCCACACACACACACACACACACACACACACACACACACACACACACCCCACACACACACACACACACACACACACACACACACACACACACATTTACAAACACACACACACACACACACACACACACACACACACACACACACACACACACACACACACTCACACACACACACACACACACACACACACATACTCACACACACACACACACACACGCAAATACAACAGGCCTAGTGTCTAATCGACATGTGCCTAGGATAAAATGGTAACTAACACACTCACACACACACACACACACACACACACACACACACACACACACACACACACACACACACACACACACACACATACACACACACACACACAGGCCAGGGGCCAGGAGCTAAGACTCGACCCCTGCAACCACAAATAGGTGAGTACACGTGGTAATGCTTTATTTACAGCTAGCAAAGTAAGGGTATTTCTCCAGAATGGTCTGTAATATACCACTGTGGATAAAATACTTTGCCATTTCTTGAATATTTCTGAGTGAGTTGTCTCAAAATTCATTAATTTTATCGCACTCCAGTACATAATGACGCAAGGTGTGACAATAGTCCATCTGGCAAAGTTTACATTTCGTTTGGTCTACATCTGGTGGTGGTGATTTAACCTGCCAAAGATACTTGTAACCCAGCCGGAGCCGGGCGGTAGTTACATCCAAGAGTCTGCTTATTTTGTTGGATGCACCATAGAGATGTGGCTCCTCGTGCATGATAGAATGATGACAGATGGACTGACTGGTGTCAATCTCCCTGAGTCTTAAGTCAATAAAATTCAGTTGAAGTTCTTTTCGTATTATTGTTCTCAAACTACTACCTGACAAGCCAAGATTGTAATCTACTCCATCTTTGAAAGCATACAGCTTAGCCAATTTATCAGTTCTATCATGCAGCCGAAGACCAATGTGAGATGGAATCCACAGCATGTGCACTCTGACTCCACTGTCCACAATCTTACCAATCTGGCTTCTGACACAAGCATGCCACAGTTTATACTTAATGAGTTGAGAGCATTAATGGATGACAGAGAATCAGTTACAATTAAACTGTCAATCTTAGATACATAGATGCATTTCAGTGCAAGGAGCATGGCAAACAGTTCTGTCTGAAGGGTAGAGGCCCAATTATTAATGCGTGCTCCAATTTCTTTAAGAGAGCCATCACTCTGTGCGACAACAGCAGCACTACCAGCTGCACCAGTGGATTGGTGAACAGAACCATCAACGTAAATAATTTGCGAGAGTGTATGCTGTGTGACTAAGTTATCAATACAGCTTAAGGCATTATGTTTGGCTTCAAGGCGAAGTTTTGGTTATGATTTAAGAAGTAGTTTGGGGGTAAATGGAGGAATGGTAGTTTGGAATGGGGTAATATCCCATGGAGCGGAGAAGTGCCGCTGTTGCCTTACTTGACATAGATCATGTATCTGATTCATGTGGAGGTCGGTCCCAGTTTTTTCGATCCATCTGGAGGAGTGTTCACCAGTGCTGAGGAAAGTTTGGAGGGCTTCTGTGCAGGGGTTTGAATGGGCTTGCCTGAGCATATTAACCCCAATTAGGATATTTCTTTCAGTAACACGATCTCTGATGCTTGGAATATCAAGTTCTTTTTGCATATTTAAAATTTTGGCAGTACGAGTGCATCCTAAAATGATCCTCTTTGCTTCGTTCTGCAGTTTTTCGAGCCCTCCAAGCTTCCAGTCAGACACAAGAGCAAGTAGTGGCGCCGCATAATCAACCAATGATCTAATATAAGCAAGATACATCATTTTCACAATTTTAACATTAGCGCCATACCTGGGGTGAAACCCAGCCATAACTCTAAGTGCTCTCAGTCTTTCTTTGTTTTGGCGACAGTCTTGTTACAACAGGTCCAAGTAGTGGAATCTCAAAGCCTAGATACCTGTATCTGTTTACATATTCTAGAAGAGACCCATCATGCAACTGGATCTGACGAACTGTACCTCTCTGTCGAGGAGGACGCCTATTGAGTATCTTTGTTTTATCAGTAGAGATTATCAACCCCAGGTCCTGACACGAGGCTAGTACATGACTAAGAATGTTTTGGGTGTTGGAGAATCCGGTGGTGTGACTCATTATATCATCAGCAAAACTAATCATATAATGATGGGGCTGACTAGGCATAGCATTAAATAATGCATTAATTAGAATATTGAACAGTATGGGACTGAGCACACCTCCCTGTGGTGTTCCTAATTCAAAGTCTTTAGTTACACTTCTATGTCCCTGGAACAACACAGACGACTTTCTGCTGGACAGGTAGCCTTTAATCCAGCGGAGAAGCCATCCTCCAACATCCACTCTGGCAAGTTCACTAATGATTACATGTCGGTTGGCTACATCGAAAGCGGATTTAAGGTCAAGGAAAGTAGTGTACGAGCTGTCAGTGTGCAGGGTGAGAAAGGTGGATATGCAAGGATGCACGCTCCTTCCATGCATGAAACCATGCAACCGGGGAGACAAAGATTGTTTGATTCTGTACATGAGACGATTAAGAATCATTCTCTCAAATGTTTTACACAAGCAGCTAGTAAGAGATATTGGGCGAAATGCATTTTGTTGATTGGGCTTAGGAATTGGAATGATGAGACTGTTGGTCCAAGATTGAGGGAGCTCCCCAGTTACATAGCTCATGTTATATAATTCAAGTAATGGATTACCTGGTACTCGACACAGCAATCTGAGTATGTTGTAATACCATTCTCACCAGGCGACGTGGAGTTGCCCTTAGTGCTGCATGAAGTTCATGATTAGTGAAAGGAATGTTGCAGTCATCTTCCTTGCTGAGCATAAAGGCAACTGAGTATACATAACTACTTACATTTTGTTACACCTCCGAGGTATGTGGGAATTTTGGATATTTTAGGTCACTGGAGAACATCCCCTCTGACACCCATAATTCTCTAGAACACATAACCCTGGACCTATAAATTATATTGGAATTAATAAACTAATAATTCTGGTAATAATATTTCAATTAAGTGGACTGTATAAATTGCGTTGGACTGACGGAAGGAGGAGGGGGGTACAATACAGTTAAAGTCATTACTATATTCCATCGATACAAAGTTAGTTTAATATGTTTATTATGCACCCCATACCCATCCTGCGGGCGGTAGTCAAAAGATTACAGAGGTACATAATGGGCCCAGGGACTGGGCCCCAAAGTTTGATAGCTGAGCAAGTTACAAAGGTAATGAACTCCAGGTCATCGATACACACATACAAGATTCTAATATTAATTTACCTAAATTTCTGCCTTAATGTGAAGAACCTAAACTGGCCAGCTAGCTCAACATAAAAAGACAGTTTACTTATCTGTGGGTATGAAGACTGCATCCTTTATCTTCCATTCACCCAAATTCCTGGATGTCCTGCCAATTTATTGTCGTCGTGCTTTCAGCAGGACTGTATTTCCTATTAACCTGATTCCTATTTGGGAGGCTTGAACCCCATTAAGCCTCGGGAAACGCCGAAATAATCACACCAAATTACCATGTGGTCCTACTCCTTAATTTCAATATGGTAAACTCCTTATTTCACCATTTATCCACTATGTTTTAGTGGTCTCTTCACTATTTTCTTCCCAGTTTGCAGTGTAGCGCATCACCACACTATCTGCTGCTCACCTGAGGTTGTTTCACTACAATTTGTCCTCGATGAAGCTTGATTTAATTCGACGGTTATTATCACCCAACTTTCCTGAATCTCCATTATGGCGTCCCCCCGTCTCCTCCCACATGATAAAGTTGATATGTTAGCCAAGAAGAGTATCCAGAAGGAGAATGTAGAATATAACTTTGCTATAACTGTGTCTAGCATTAGGAATAATATTAGGAGAGAAGTAAATAATGAAAATGATTGTTATAGGAATGCAGTTAGAAGCCTGAGTAGATCTATAACCCACTATGATAACATGAACGTAGATAAGTATGTTTATGGAGCAACTTGCAATGTGAACAGACTGACTGATGTTGTAGTGGCCTGGCTTAGGCTTGGTTACAAGTACTTCTGGCAGTTTGGGAGACACACAGATGATGATCAAACTAAATGTAAATTATGTGATCAGGCATATGGTCACTCTCTTGAACACTATGTGCTTAATTGTCCACTTATTGAGGAATACAGAGACAGACAGTATAATAACCTATGTGACATGTCAAGATATCTTATTAATGAAAATAAGATACCAGATATACTAAGCAAATTTCCTAAATTTGCTTGTAACAGATAAGTGAACTATAGATATGTAGATATAAATCTATATGTATTCCTGTTAACCCTTTGGGGCCTAGTTCCTAGGCCTTTTGTGTATCCATATGCTCTCGCGCTACCGTCCACAGGATGGATATGGGGTGCACAATAAACTAGCCACTTCGGTGGCAAAATCTAAAATCTCCCCACACAGGCGCAGATATCATCATCTCGGAAAATAATGCAATTTTTTTTTCACAAATAATGTACAGCAATAAAGGAATGGAACATACTGCCTGCTGTCTGGTTAATAGCATGAACCAGTTCAAGAAGAGAGCCAAAAGGTGCCTCATGAATGTAGTGACAGAAAGGGAGGATAACGATTTTTTATTTTTTTTATGCTAACACATATGAAAATATAATAATTGATTTTACTTTATTCCTAGTATATCTCCTTTATAGTATAATAATAATGTCTCATTTATAGTATAATAATAAAGTATTAAAAGGACTCTAATGGAAATAAGTCACTGTCTGACTATTCTGGGTTATCCGAAGTTCTCTCTATATAAGATAAGAAGATAAGATAAGATAAGATTTCGTTCGGATTTTTAACCCCGGAGGGTTAGCCACCCAGGATAACCCAAGAAAGTCAGTGCGTTATCGAGGACTGTCTAACTTATTTCCATTGGGGTCCATTATCTTGTCCCCCAGGATGCGACCCACACCAGTCGACTAACACCCAGGTACCTATTTGCTGCTAGGTGAACAGGACAATAGGTGTAAGGAAACGTGTCGAAATGCTTCCACCCGCCGGGAATCGAACCCGGGCCCTCCGTGTGTGAAGCGGGAGCTTTAGCCACCAGGCCACCGGGACACTCTATGTAACTATATCTGTGTATACCTAAATAAACTAACTAACTTACTAGTCGACTGTAGTGGTTCGCATCCTGGGGAACTAGATTGATGGACCTCCTTGGAAATAAGACACAGTCCACTATGACGCACGGACTTTCTTGGGTTATCCTGGGTGCCTAACCCTCCGGGTTAAAAATCCTAAGAAATCGTATCTTATGAATTCACAACACTCTAAAGGAGGGATGGATTATACTGGCTACCCAGAACAAAGGTTAACGCAGATCACTTGGAGGGAGGGTTGAATACGGTGCATGGTATTAGTGGCCCTAAAAAACAACAACAAAATTCTCAAGTTCCCTAAAGATTATCTTATCTTACCAGCCTATTATATAACCTGCCACAAGGGCCAGACTGTATCGGGATGGAGACGCTGTTTGGCACTCATTAAAAAAGTCATAATTGATGGAGAATTCTTGGCACTGGTGCTGGGAGAGTGGCACTCTCACTTGGCTGACACTCTTGAACTTCCTGGTACAGTGGACCTTGTGGGTGTTGGCCTCTCTCTGCCACACTGAGAAATTTTACGACCTAGCAGGTAATTATTACTTTGAGTTGGTAGTTATTACTTTTTACTTTTATTGTCTAGCAAGTAATTATTACTTTTCTACGAAGATAGACTGAGGACCTTGAATCTGCACTCATCGGAAGGATGTAGTATTAAGGAAGATATGAATGAGGTGTATAAATGTTAAACAGGAATAAATAAGTGTCCCATAGCTGGATTGCTAGTGCACTCAGCTCACACACTGAAGTCCATGGTTTGATCACTGGTACGGGTGGAAACATTAGGACGTGTCTTTAAGATACCTGCTGTCCATGTTCACCCACTAGTAAAATAAATACCTGGGTGTTAGTCAGCTGGTGTTGGTCGCATCCTGGGGGAAAATGACCCATTTTTCCCGAATTGCTCTGCATAACAAGGGGCTTTCTATGTAGTAGTATGTCATTAACGTCACCAAGGCCTGTATACATTGCACATGTACTTGTAGAAATAATTATTATTATTATACTATTATTAAGACTCTAAAAGTATTTAATCAAGACAGTACTCATAGCAGTGGTTTCATGTTGGAAAAGTTTAGATTTGGAAAATGTTGGAAAGCACTGATGTGGTAATAGATTTGTGGATGACTGGAACAAACTCCTGACTAGCATCACTAGAGCAAAAATTCTGTGTAGTTTTAAATAGGATAGACAAATACATGACTGGGTATGAGTTGGACCTCATTGGCTTGGGCCAATAGGTCCTTCTTATTCAAATTCAAATTCAAAGTTTATTCTCTATAAAGATTACAATGTTGAATTTACAGAATTTGGTTGTTGTGTGGTTTACATGTAGTTAAATAATGATTACAGAGTGTACCACTAGAACGCCTAGCATGGCTAGGCATTTCGGGCAGACTTAGTTTAATTCTTTATTTTAAAATATTACAAATTATGAGGTAAGTTGGTATTATGGCTAAGTGACTAAATACTAGTTTGTGAGTTTAGCAATGTGAATGCTTTTGTTTTGGCACAGTACGTAGTTTCAGTATTGGAGTATCATAGGATTCATTATTTTAAGATTGAGATTAATATTTCTGTTTATGGTCAAATGGGTGAGTGAGAGTAAGTGTGAACCACCAGGTGGTATTCGTGTAGTTAGTTGATGGGGTTTATCAGGGAGATAAGATGTTTTCTAATGGTAGTTTTGAAGGTGATGAATATGTCTGCAGTTCTAGAGTTCTCAGGTAGGGTGTTCCAGATTTTAGGGCCTTAGACATACATTGAATTTTTGTAAAGGTTTAGTCGGACATGGGGAATGTCGTAGAGATGTTTGTGTCTGGTGTTATGCCTGTGGGTTCTGTCA
The DNA here is from genome assembly GCF_026875155.1 of Cherax quadricarinatus. NCBI lineage: Eukaryota > Metazoa > Arthropoda > Malacostraca > Decapoda > Parastacidae > Cherax > Cherax quadricarinatus. The sequence goes on along the minus strand of NC_069400.1, from coordinate 85,678,070 downwards.
CAACTATCAAGAAAGCGTTTTAGGTCAAGGTTGATATTGGAGTTTAAGGTCCTGTAGATGTAGATTGCACAGTTGTAAGTGTGGATGTACTGAACAGGGAGTAAGTTTAGATCTATGAAGAGTGGGGGGTGTGTTGCCAGGGATGGGATTTAGTGATTATTCTTATTGCAGCTTTTTGTTGGGTTATTATTGGCTTTAGGTGTGTTGCTGCAGTTGATCCCCAAGCACAAATAGCATAGGTGAGGTATGGATAAATAAGTGAGTGGTATAGTGTGAGAAGGGCATTTTGCGGCACGTAGTATCGTATCTTGGAGAGGATCCCAACTGTTTTGGATACTTTTTTGGTTATGTGTTGGATATGGGTGCTGAAATTCAGGTTGTTGTCAAGGTATAGGCCTAGGAATTTGCCCTCATTATGTCTGGTAATGAGAGTGTTGTCGATCTTAATGTTAATTTGTGCATCTCCTGCTCTGCTACCAAACATAATATAGTAGGTTTTGTCAGTGTTAAGCGTAAGTTTTATTGGCTGTCATCCAAGTCGATATTTTGATCAGCTCCTCGTTAACAATGGTGTTGAGGGTGGCAAGATTAGGGTGAGAGATGACATAAGTCGTGTCGTCAGTAAAGAGAATGGGTTTCAGGTGTTGGGATACGTTTGGAAGATCATTGATGTATATGAAGAAGAGCAGGGGACCAAGGACACTTCCCTGCGGAACTCCAGTATCAAGTGGCCGTGTTGTTGATGCTGTGTCATTAATGGTAACATACTGATACCTATTAGTAAGGTAAGATTTGAAATAAGCAAGCGCATGGCCTCTTATACCGTAATGGTCAAGTTTGTGGAGTAGGATGTCGTGGTCTACTGTGTCAAAAGCTTTTCTTAGGTCAATAAAAATTTCTAGTGGATATTCCTTATTTTCCAATGCTGTGTAAAGCAGATCTAGCATTTTTATGATTGCATCATTAGTGCTTTTATTTTTCCTAATTCCAAATTGGCAGGGGTTGAGTATGTTTTGTGCTGTTATAAATGAATATAGTCTCCTGTGCACGAGTTTCTCAAAGATTTTGGATAGCAATGGTAAGTTTGATATTGGCCTATAGTTGTTTAAGTCTGTAGGGTCACCACCTTTATGTATTGGTGTAACCCTTGCCATCTTGAGTAGTTTTGGGAAGGTGCTAGTTTCTAGTGACTTGTTAAAAAGTAATGAAATAGCATGCGAAAGGATATGGGCCGCTCGCTTGTACAGTAATGATGGGACATTAGACAGATTCCCTGAGTTGTTTTTAAGTGACTTTATAATCTCGGTGACTTCCGAGGGCTCAGTTGGTGCAAGATAGAAGGAATTTGGGAAATTCCCATCTAGGTAGTCCCCGGCATGGGCATTAGTATGTGGGATTTTATTGGCGAGATTAGATCCTATCGTTGAGAAGAAGTCGTTTATCTTGTTAGCTGTGTCAGTGGGATGTAGTGGTGTTTCATTAGGTTTAGTTAGGACAATATTTTGGTTTTTTTCAGTTTGTTGGGTCCCTAGAATCTGAGAGAGTGTTTTCCAGGTCTTTTTTATATCTCCTCTAGTGTCTGTGAATATACTGGAGTAGTATAGTTGTTTGGCTTTCTTTATTACTTTGGTGAGAACTGATGAATAGTGTTTAAGAATATCTTTGTGTATTAAGCCCTGTCTATATTGCTTTTCATATTGGTGTTTCTTGTCAATGGATTTCAGAATGGTGCTGGTTAGCCATGGGCAACCAAACCGTTTGTTTGTGATCTGTTTCGTTTTTATAGGACAATGTTTGTTGTATAGTCTAAGTAATTTGTTAAGAAAAATGTCTGTCCAGTCATCAATACCATTGGCCTTGGAGAATTCTGTAGGCCAGTCAACAATCTCTAGGTCAGTTGTGAACTTCCTTATTGAGGCCTCATCATGGAGTCTAAATGAGACTTTGTTGTATTCAAGTGGTGGTTTATTAATGTTTGTCAGGAGGAAGGTAGGGTAGTGGTCTGTAGTGCTATCTGTGATTATCCCTGATTTAAGGGAGGCTAGTATATTGGTCCATATGTGGTCTATTATGGTTGCACTTGTCTCAGTGAGCCTGGTTGGTTTAGTTATTGTTGGTATGAGAAGTGTGTTGTTCATATTGTTGATGAAATCAGTTACAGGCTGATCATCTAGTAAGCCAAAGTTGATGTTGAAGTCTCCAGCTAAGAGAAGGTGGTGCTTATTCATTTGTCTGTTTGTTATTAGTGACTTTAATTTCTCACTTATGTTCTTAATAGGCTGCTAATTGTCAGGTATTAATAGACCTCAGTATGTACGTATGTGATAATAATAAACAAACAAAAAAGTTTATTTCTTGGCAATGTTACATTCAGATTATGAAATTACAGTAATGGGGTACAGTGCAAAGAGAGCCACTATCATGCTTCGGCATTGTGGGCAGACTTAATTTAATGGCTTACATACTACTTAATACTAAAGAAATTGATCATAGTTTAAGTTATACATCTTCTTTGTTTATAGCAGACAGTAGTTTTACTCTAATTACAATAGTTTCAATAATGAATATTGATATTAAATATTCACCCAATTGTATTTGCTACAATTGGGTGTAAGACAGTATTGTTTTGGGTAGGTATTTATACTACAAAGTAGGATTAATAATGTATGAACTTTGGGCATCTAGATTTGAAGTTTTAAGATTTGGATAATTTTTTGGTAAAGTTAAATATTGAGTATTGAGTATTTAGTTTAGGGTGAGTAGGTGATTTTTGAGAAGAGCCTTAAACTGGTGGAAGCACTGGTGGAAGCACTGATGGAAGCACTGTTGTCCATACAGGGGTAAAAGATAGGGAGGAAACAGGGAAAATAAATGCATCAGCAGTGAACACAGCTACAATAAACCCTTGCAAACAGAAGTACAATGGGGCAAACTCTTCCACACAACCAATTATAGTTGGTGTCCCACAGGGAAGCATCCTTGGCCCTATTCTCTTTCTCCTATACATAAATGACCTACCAAATACTTCGCAATTACTCAAACCCACACTATTTGCAGATGACACTACATACGTCTTCTCTCACCCGAGCCCAGTCATGCTAGCCAATACTGTAAATGCCGAATTACAGAAAATATCAGCCTGGATGAGGACTAACAAACTTACACTAAACACTGACAAAACCTACTTCATTCAGTTTGGAAACAGAGCTGCAGATGTCCCTCTTAACATAATGATAAACAGATCACCTATCACAAAGCTAACAGAGGGAAAATTCTTAGGAATCCACCTTGATAATAGACTCAAATTTCATACACATATACAACAAATTTCTAAGAAAATTTCCAAGACAGTCAGCACTCCTGGCCCTGTATCACTCTCTTATTTACCCCTATCTCACCTATGGAATTTGTGCATGGGGCTCAACAACAATTAACCACCTCAGACCACTAATTATCCAACAAAAGGCTGCAGTCAGAATGATAACAAATTCCCACTACAGGCAGCACACTCCACCAATATTCAAAACACTTAACCTACTCACCATACAAAACATCCATACTTATTACTGCACCTATTACATACATAGAACACTTAACTCTGATGTTAACCCTCCCCTCAAACATCTGCTTGCCAACCTCAACAGAACTCATGACCATAACACAAGACACAGACCTATGCCTTATTGTTTGCCCTCCACATCACGAGTAGAGGCTTCACTCTGCAATCCCCACTAGCATTACTACACAACAGTAAGGTTAGCCTGTGTTTCATTGGCTTGTGTCCTGGGAGTGCTTTTTCCGCCTGTGTAATGTAGGTCCTGTTTGGAATTTCCCTCCAAAACAGGCCTATTTTGTCACAATTAAACACTTGTTCAGGTTTCAGTCCTTCAGCCTCTATGTACTCCTTGAATTCCTGCACATATTTTTTAGCTGCTTTTTGGTCTGAACTGGCAGCTTCACTATGCCTTATCACACTATGTATGCCACTATGATTATTAAGTCTCTCAAACCAACCTTTGCTGGCCTTAAATTCACTCGCATCTCCACTAGTTGCAGGCATTTTTTTAATTAAATCAGCAAGCAACTTCCTAGCCTTTTCACATATGATCGCTTGAGAGATGCTATCTCCTAATATCAGTTTTTTGTTTATCCACACCAATAACAGTCTCTCAACATCTTCGAGTATTTGCAATCTCTGTTTCGAAAACATACTTGCACCTTTCGCAACAACAACTTCCTTGATTGTCTTTTTGTTGGCCAAGATAGTAGCGATGGTTGATTGGGGTTTGTTACACAACCTGGCTAGCTCGGAGACAGGTACTCCACTTTGGTACTTTGCAATTATCTCTATTTTCAATTCTATACTAATTCTCACCCTTTTACCACAGAGTTTGCACCAGAAGCTTTCTTGGGGCCCATGGTAACTTATTTTGCAGTTACAAGCACTACAAAGACTGGGATAATACAAAATGTACTGAATGTATGCGTGGATGCGACTGCACTGGCTGGCTTGTAAACACTGGCACACAGGGGGCAGCTAAGGCGCGCTCAAGCCACAGGTGGACGCGTACTGGACGAATCACGTTGGTTAAGATTTTCATCATTGGCCTGGCCAAAATTTTTATGTTCAAACGCTTTGTTGGGCGAATTTATTGTTAGATGATGCCTTTGTTAGCTGAACGTCCACTGTAGTTGAAATTTCTCCTCGTTGAACTTCATATTGTTTTGAGTGGCCCATTCAAAGATTTGGCTAATGTCTGCTTGGAGTCTCGCAGTGTCTTCAATGGAGGTCATTGCCATGGTGATCCGGGTGTCATCCGCAAAGGAAGACATGGAGCTATTACTTACATCTCTGTGTATGTCAGAAATGAGGATGAGGAATAGAATGGGAGCGAGTGCTGTGCCTTGTGGGACAGAGCTTTTTACCATGGCTGCCTGGGACTTTACTCTGTTTACTATTACTCTTTGTGTTCTGTTTGTCAGGAAGTTGTATTTCCATCTACCAACTTTTCCTGTTATTCCTTTATCCCGCATTTTGTGTGCTATTTCACGATGGTTACACCTGTCGAAAGCTTTTGCAAAGTCTGTGTATACTACATCTGTATTTCGTTTATCATCTACAGCATCCAGGACCTTGTCATAGTGGTCCAGTAGCTGGGACAGGCAGGAGTGACCTGCTCTAAACCCGTTTTGTCCCAGGTTGTGTAATTGATGGGTATCTAGGTGGTTGGCTATCTTGCTTCTCAGAACCCTCTCAAATATTTTTATGATATGGGATGTTAGTGCCATCGGTCTGTAGTTCTTTGCAATTGCTTTACTGCCTCCTTTGTGGAGTGGGGCTGTATCTGTTGTTTTTAGTGTGTTTGGGATGACCCCTGTGTCCATGCTCCCTCTCCATAAAATGCTGAAGGCACGCAGTAGGGACTTTTTGCAGTTTTTGATGAACATGGAGTTCCACGAGTCTGGGCCTGGGGCAGAGTGCATGGGCATGTCATTAATTGCCTCTTCAAAATCTTGTGGAGTTAGAATAATATCCGAGAGTTTTGAGATGACCAAATTTTGGGTTTCGTTCATAAAGAATTCATTTGGGTTGTCGACCCTTAGAGTGGGCAGTGGATCGCTGAACACTGAGTCATATTGGAACTTTAGTATCTCACTCATTTCTTGGCTATCATATGTACAAAGGGAACAAAAGGCCATACAGGACATTGCAAGAAACCCAAAATATTTCTATTCCTATGCAAAATCGAAGCTAAGAGCTACCTGTAGAATTTGACCACTACTGAGAGGAGACTTGTATACTGACAACTAATAGGAAATGAGTGAAATCCTAAAAGAACAGTATGAGTCGGTGTTCAGCAACCCACTAAATGACAGCAAGGTAGAAAATGCTGAAATATTTTTGACTCCAGAAGAAGGCCGCAAAGACCAACTAACTGACATTAGTACAAATCCCATAGATTTTGAAAAACATGCCCACTCACTCAGCACCTGGACCAGATTCATGGAATGCTCTATTAATAAAGAAGTGCAAAGTACCACTAGCACGAGCCCTCAGTATTCTATGGAGAAAGAGCTTAGATCTAGGTGAAATACTGGAGGCCTTAAAGAGTGCAGACATAGCTCCTTTGCATAAGGGAGGTAGTAGAGCACTAGCTAAAAATTACAGACCAGTAGCCCTAACCTGTCACATCATAAAAATCTTCGAAAGAGTGATGAGACGGCAGGTTACAAATTTCATGGAGCAGCACAACCAACATAACCCGAACCAGCATGGTTTTAGAGCAGGACGATCATGTCTGTCACAGCTGCTGAACCATTATGACAGAATTACGGAGGCACTGGATGACGACCAAAACGCAGATGTGATTTACACAGATTTTGCAAAGGCGTTTGACAAATGTGATCATGGAGTGATAGCGCACAAAATGAAGGCCATGGGCATTACAGGGAAGGTAGGCAGATGGATTTTCAGTTTCCTAACACACAGAACACAAAAAGTAGTAGTGAACAGGGTAAGATCCAGCATCAGCGAGGTCAAAAGCTCAGTGCCCCAAGGCACTGTCCTGGCACCTCTGCTGTTCCTCATCCTCATAGCAGACATAGACAAAAACACCCGGCACACTTTTGTATCATCATTGGCAGATGACACTAAAATAAGCATGAAAGTCAGTATGGTAGAGGACACTGAAAAAGTACAGAAAGACATAAACAGGGTTTTCCAGTGGGCAGTGGAAAACAACATGACATTCAATGGCGATAAGTTCCAGCTGCTTAGGTATGGAAAGAATGAAGAACTCAAAAGGAGCACTATATACAAAACTCAAGAGGGTCACCAAATAGAATGTAAGGAACATGTAAAAGACCTAGGAATAATTATGTCAGCCGACCTTTCTTTTAACCCTTTCAGGGTCCAAGGCCAAAATCTGAAGTGGTGCCCCAGTGTCCAAGAATTTAAAAAAAAAAAAAAATTATTTTTTTCTTATGAAATGGTAGAGAATCTTTTTGTGAAGGTAATAAAACAAAAAGTACGAAATTTGATGGAAAATTGACGAAATTATGCTCTCGTGAATTTTGATGTGTCAGCGATATTTACGAATCGGCGATTTTGCCGACTTTGACTCCCATTTTAGGCCAATTACATTATTCCAGTTGACCAAATTCTTAGCTATTTCACTAGTATTACTTCTATTCTATCGATTGGGCACAAGAAATCGCCAAGTCAACCATTTCAACTACAAAATAAAGTGACCGGAAATTGGTAATTTGGCCAATTTAACACAAAGTTCAAAATATTCCAATTTCAAAATAGGGTCCAGAATAAACAATGTAGGTATTCCTGGCACTAAACTAACATTTCCTCTGTTCATTAGTTATGTTTTGAGGCTTTACAAATAAATTCCATTTTGAATTTTTATTCACATAATGAATTTTTATTCACACCAAAAAATAGAAGATTTACTGTTATGCAATATTGTAATAATTGTATAAATATCATCACCACATTTGTGAATGTATATTAGACCCACCAGCTGGCGTGTATAAGACGTTATGAGGTCGTTTGTTTACTCTTGAACATCGGCAAAAATTTAACATTTCCGCCACTTTGAGCTCAGTTTCAAGCCATTTCCAGTGCTAACACCAATCAAAATTATCTCTATTTCTGTGATATGTCTTCCATTCTATCAAATGAGACCAAGAAATCACAAATACAACTATAAAAAACATACGAAAAAACACTGCAAAGTCGCTGTTTTAATCGAAAATCACGGTCTCAGTTTTTTTTTCTCTCATTATACACAGTGTGCTGCAGGATTTGTTTTATGTGGTGCACACATACCACATAGATGTATTCTCTCATATCTAGGCCCAAATTTACCACTCACAGTTTATCAGAGTGAGCTGAGCTCATGACGTAGATCTACGGTTTGGACCCTGAACGTAAAGCCGTAGATCTATGGGACGGACCCTGAAAGGGTTAAAGACCATAACAAGACAAAGATCACGGCAGCCAGAAAGATGATGGGGTGGGTATTAAGATCTTTCAAAACAAGGGAAATAATGCCGATGGTGACACTCTTCAAATCGCTAGTGCTCCTTCACTTAGAATATTGCTCAGTGCTGATGGCCCCGTTCAGGGCAGGAGAAACATCGGAGCTGGAACAAATACAGAGATCGTTTACGGCTCACATTGAGCCAGTAAAGCATCCAAACTGCTGGGAACACCTGCAAGTCTTGAACATGTACTCATTGGAGCAGAGGAGGGAGGTACGTGATAATATATACCTGGAAGGTACTCGAGGGCTTGGTCCCAAATCTGCACACTGCCATAACAACATACTGGAGTGAGAGATATGGGAGGAAGTGTAAAATAAACCCAGTGAGGAGCAGGGGTGCGGTGGGGACAATAAGGGAACACTGTATCAACATCCGGGGTCCCAGACTTTTCAACATCTTACCAGAAGATATCAGAAACACTGCTGGAACAAGTGTTGAAGCCTTCAAGAGGAAACTAGACAAGTATCTTCACCAGGTGCCAGATCAACCAGGCTGTGATGGATATGTGGGGCAGCGGGCCTCCAGCAGCAACAGCCTGGTTGACCAGGCAAGCACCGGACGAGCCTGGCCCATGGCCGGGCTCAGAGAGTAGATATGCTCTCAAAATTCTTCAAAGGTATATCAAAGGTGTGTATGTCCCATCCCGCCTAAGCAGGGGCCCAGTACTGGATGTTGTTTTTCCCTTAGATTTGGCATAAGAGAAGAAGGTTTTTTTTTTTTCCATTTCCTTTATGGCTTTTAGCTCTTCCTGTGATTCTTGTCTTCTATAAGATTCCTTCAGCTTAAGCAATTTCATTGACTAGTGCCTCCCTTCGTATTTCAGATATATTGACCTCACTTAGCAGCTCTGTGACTCTTCGCCTTTGTCTGTATAGGGAATGTCTCTCTCTTTCTAGTTTACATCTTCTCTTTCTTTTTCTTAATGGAATGTGTCTTGAGCAGATCTCAAGAACCACAGAATTCATTTTTTCAAGGCAAATGTTCAGATAAGTGTTGTTTAAGATATCTTCCCAGCTTGTTTTATTTAGGACATGGTTTACTGGATCTCATTGTATGTTTTTGTTATTGAAATTGAATTTCGTGAAGAGACCTCCATGACTGCTCACATTTTGTTGGTCTGGAGCCCAGTTATACATGTCTGTACCTCTATTATGTTGTGATATGAGTGAATTGTCTTTGATACAGTTATATTATGTATCAGATCATCATTGTTAGTGAAGATGAGGTTCAGCGTATTTTCTAGTCTTGTAGGCTCTACTATTTGCTGGTTTACAGTGAATTTGTTGCAGAGATTTAATAGCTCGTGTATGTGTGAATCTCCATCTGAGCTGCCTCCTGGGGTGATCTCTGCTACAACATTGTTTGCTATTCTCTTCCATTTTAGGTGTCTCAGGTTGAAATCTCTTAGTACAGTGGAACCTCAAATATCGAACTTAATCCGTTCCAGGAGTTAGTTCTAAATTCGAAATGTCTGAAAAGTGAAGCAATATTTCCCATTAGAAATAATGGAAATACAATTAATCCGTTCCAGAAACCCAAAAATATTCACAAAAAAACAAAAAAAAAAAATTTTTTTTTATTATCACACTGGCCGATTCCCACCAAGGCAGGGTGGCCCGAAAAAGAAAAACTTTCACCATCATTCACTCCATACACACAACAAATACTATAATGTTCAATTATGTATATAAATATAAAATAATATTTTTACTTACCTTTATTGAAGATTGGTGATGGCATCTGGAAGATAGGGAGGAGGAGAGAGGGAGTTGGGGTTAGTGTTTGGAAGGAGAATCCCCCTCCATGAGGACTTCAGGTAAAGCCCTCTCTGGGATTACTTCCCTTCTCTGTCTTTTAATGCCACTAGGATCAGCTTGAGAGTCACTGGACCCCTGTCTCACAATATAACTGTCCACAGTCCTCTGTTTCTGGTGCCTCTTTAAGATTTCCCTAAAATGGGACATGGTTCTGTCACTGAACTTGTTGCAAAGATTGCTTGTTTCAGCTTGCTCAGGGTGGTACTTCTCCACAAACATTTGGACATCATTCCACTTTGACATCATTCCACTTCTGTATTATTTCCTTATTCACATCTATGGTGTTTTTCACTTTCTTTAACACAGGGGCACCACTAGCAAGTTTCTTTCGGCTCATTGTAGCTTATTTCACAGTCCCACAAGCACTAAACACAATGAAATAATCGTAAAATGTTTGAATGAGAGCACAGGTTAGTGTTCATTCAAGCATCAACAAAACCAGACTGGCTCACGGCGCCTGCGTGGGGACGTGGACAGAACAGGCTGCTGGACAGGTCCAGTACCTGGCAGTTCGAAAATACGGGCGAGTTTGATAATAGGGGCAAAGTTGCTTCGAAAAAAGGGTTCTATTTTCGAAGAGTTCAATAAGCGATACGTTCAAAATTTGAGGTTCCAGTGTAGTAAGATGTTTGGGGCAGGAGTTGGAAGATTTTCCAGACAGTGGTCAATTTTCTCTAGCTGCTCATGGAATTGCTAGGAAGTTGCATCTGGAGGCTTGTACACTACAATATATTGTAGAGGATAAACAAAATACGGATGTAGTATACATAGACTTTGCAAAAGCTTTCAACAAGTGTGACCATGGTGTAATAGCACATCAAATGCGGGATAAAGGAATAATGGGAAAAGTTGGTAGATGGCTCTGCAACTTCATAACAAATAGAACACAAAGAGTAATAGTAAACAGAGTAAAGTCCCAGACAGCCACTGTAAAAAGCTCTGTTTCACAAGGCACAGTACTTGCTCCCATTTTATTCCTCATCCTCATTTCTGACATAGAGATGTAAGCCATAGCTCCGTGTCTTCCTTTGCAGATGACACCCAGATTGCCAAGGCAGTGACCTCCTTTGAAGACATCGCGAGACTCCAAGCGGACATCAACCAAATCTTCGAATGGGCCACTCAAAACAATATGAAGTTCAATGAGGAGAAATTTCAACTACTCAAATAGGGAAACTTGAAGAAATTAAAAATGTCAGGGTATACCACAAATTCTAACCATACAATAGAGCAGAAAAGTAGTGTGAAGGTCCTGGGAGTGATAATGTCAGAGGATCTCGCCTTTAAAGACCACAACAATGTATCTACCTCATTGGCTAGGAAAATGATAGGATGGATAATGAGAACCTTCAGAACTAGGGACACCAAACCCATGATGGCACTCTTCAAATCACTTGTTCTCTCTAAGCTGGAATACTGCTGTACAATAACGGCCCACTTCAAGGCTGGCGACATTGCAGACCTGGAGAGTATACAAAGAACTTTCACGGCACACATAAGTATGATAAGGCACCTAAATTACAGGGAATGGTTGAAGGTCCTTGATCTGTATTCCTTGGAATGCAGGCGAGAGAGATTTGTGATAATGTACTCTTGGAAGGTCCTGGAGGGATTGGTAACAAACCTGCACACAAAAATCACTCCCTATGAAAGCAAAAGACTCAGCAGGAGATGCAACATTCCCCCAATGAAAAGCAGGGGTGCCATGAGTACACTGAGAGACAACACAGTAAGTGTCCAGGGCCTAAGACTGTTCGACTGCCTACCAGCATACATAAAGGAGATTACTAATAGACCCCTGGCTGTCTTCAAGAAAGCACTGGACAGGCACCTAAAGTCAGTACCTGACCAACCGGGCTGCTTTTCGTACATCAGTTTGCGTGTGATCGGCAATAACAGCCTGGTTGATCAAACCCTGATCACCATGAGACCTGGTCTCAGACCAAGCCACGGGGGCATTGAGCCCCGAAACCCTCTCCAGGTAAACTCCAGGTAAACATTGAGAGCAAGCTTGTGAGCAGGGATCTCGACAGTGAAAGGGTTAAGACTACAAATATTTTAACCCTTTGACTGTTTTGGTCATATATATACATCTTGCAAGCCACAGTTTTTGACGTATATACAGTAGGGCCCCGCTTTACGGCGTTCTGCTAATACGGGCGATGTCAAATTATGAACAAAATTTGCTATATGGCAAGCGGTCTTTCAAATATGGCGCGCCCCACCCGGTTTGTTTACATTCTCCGTGACTACATCTATTATGTCAGGAAACCTTCCAAAATTTCAAGTGTTTTAAAGTTTCTGCATACAGTGGACCCCCGGTTCACGATATTAATCCGTTCCTGAGAGCTCATCGTAAACCAGAATTATCGGAAAGCGAATCAATTTTCCCCATAAGAAATAATGGAAATCAAATTAATCTATGCAAGACACCCAAAAGTATGAAAAAAAAAACTTTACCACATGAAATATTAAATTTAATGCAATAGAATAATTACAATAACAATAGAATAATAGCAATAGAATAATTGACACTTACCTTTAATGAAGATATGGTGATGATTGATGGGATGGGAGGGAGGGGAGAGTGTTGAACCTATTGTTTAGAAGGGGAATCCCCCTCCATTAGGACTTGAGGTAGCAAGTCCTTTTCCAAGGTTACTTCCCTTCTTTTAATGCCACTAGGACCAGCTTGAGAGTCACTGGACTTCTGTCGCACAACATATCTGCCCATAGAGGCCTGTACCTCTCGTTCCTTTATGACTTTCCTAAAGTGGTTCACAACATTTCAGTGCAATAGTCACCAGCACGGCTTGCAATAGCTGTGTTAGGGTGATTTTCATCCATAAAGGTTTGCACTTCAACCCACTGTGCATACATTTCCTTAATTTTTGAAGTAGGCACAATGGATTCCACAACTGGCATAGGCTTCTCAGGGTTAGCCCCAAACCCTTCAAAATCTTTCTTAATTTCCATACTAATTCTCACCCTTTTTTTCACAGGGTTGGCACCAGAAGCTTTCTTGGGGCCCATGATGACTTATTTTGCAGAAACATGCACCAAAAACAGTGATAATATGAATAATATGGAATGTACCGAATGTATCCTTAGATGCTCGCACACTGGCTGGCTTGTAAACACTAGCACACACGGGGCAGTTCAGGCCACACGTGGACACGTCTCGTACGAATCGTATCGCATACCGGGTTTTGTAACGGGAACCAAGGCAAATTTTTTGCGATATAATGCATCGGATACCGGATTTATCGGATACCGATAGCACCGCGAACCGGGGTTCCACTGTATTTTATATATGCAGTGGACCCTCGACTAACGCTATTAATCCGTTCCTGAGAGCTCATCGTTAGTCAAAACAATCGTTAGTCAAGTTAATTTTCCCCATAAGAAATAATGGAAATCAAATTAATCCGTGCAAGACACCCAAAAGTATTGAAAAATAAAATTTTTAACACATGAAATATTAATTTTAATACACACAAACTGAAGAAGACATGCACAGTTACATGACACTTACCTTTATTGAAGATCTGGTGATGATTGATGGGATGGGAAGGGGGGAGTGTGTTGATGGTCTTAGTGTTTAGAAGAGGAATCCCCTTCCATTAGGACTTGAGGTGGCAAGTCCTTTTTCGGGGTTACTTCCCTTCTTCTTTTAATGCCACTAGGACCAGCTTGAGAGTCACTGGACCTCTGTCGCACAACATATCTGCCCATAGAGGCCTGTACCTCCCGTTCCTTTATGACATTCCTAAAGTGTTTCACAACATTGTCAGTGTCACCATTAAACACTTGTTCAGGTTTCAGTCCTTCACTGTCTATGTACTCCTTGAATTCGTGCACATATTTTTCAGCTGCTTTTTGGTCCAAACTGGCAGCCTCACCATGCCTTATCACACTATGTATGCCACTACGATTCTTAAATCTCTCAAACCAACCTTTGCTGGCCTTAAATTCACTCACATCACCACTAGTTGCTGGCATTTTTCTAATTAAATCGTCATGCAACTTCCTAGCCTTTTCACATATGATCGCTTGAGAGATGCTATCTCCTGCTATCTGTTTTTCGTTTATCCATACCAATAACAGTCTCTCAACATCTTCTATCACTTGCGATCTCAGTTTCGAAAACATAGTTGCACCTTTGGCAAGAACAGCTTCCTTGATTGCCGTTTTCTTGGCCACAATAGTAGCAATGGTTGATTGGGGTTTTGTGTACAGCCTGGCCAGCTCGGAGACACGCACTCCACTTTCATACTTAGCAATGATCTCTTTCTTCATATCCATAGTAATTCTCACCCTTTTTGCTGTAGGGTTGGCACTAGAAGCTTTCTTGGGGCCCATGGTGACTTATTTTGCAGGTGCAATCACTAAAAAGGCTGTGATAATATGAAATGTTCCGATTGTATGCTTGGAAGTGACCGTGGTGGCTGGCTGGCTTGTAAACACTGCCCAGAAGTGGACGCGTCTCAGACGGAACGAATAGTGTTGGTCGAGTTTTTTAGCACTAATCGAGGCAAAATTTTTGCGATAAAATGTATCGCTAGTCAGATTTATCGTTAATCGATGCCATCGCTGGTCGAGGGTCCACTGTACTCTGATAATTATACTTATGTGTACCTCTACCTAAATATACTTACACACTGGCTGGTGTGCAGCTACACATTAAATCACTAAGAGTCTCTCTACTTATGATGCCAATACAGTGGACCCCCGGTATTCGATTGCATCGGTATTCGATAAATCCAGTATACAATTGTTACAAAAAACACGATTCTAAAAGCTTAGAGATCTCCAGTGAATACTAGAAAGGACTGCCCTTCTAGCATCCAGCCTGTTACTGGGTTTTCATAACAAGTAGTCAGTATCCTTGTCCAATTATCCATTAGAATTCGGTATGATTCAATAGTGCTTCAGGATTACAACTGGTAGGCTACTAACTAGAGAAATTAAAATTTAATAAATTTATTAATTTAGTTGTCTAGGCGTATATCAAATTAAATTAAATTAATCACAATAATCAAAATAATAATAATCACTTCTCTCGTGTACAGTAGTATTGTGCTGAAAGCACATATCACATATTATGTCTTAAGTACCGTCTGGTACATTAACATTTAATAAGATATTATAAATATGTACAAGTAAGTTTGTGTGTATGTGTGTAAGTACTCTAGTTCACTATGTCTCAAGACTCGACTAGACTTAACCCTTTGACTGTCGCTGCTGTATATATACGTCTTACGAGGTACCGTGTTTGACATATATATACTCATAAATTCCAGCGGCTTCAAATCAAGCAGGAGAAAGCTGGTAGGCCCACATGTGAGAGAATGGGTCTGTGTGGTCAGTGTGCACCATATAAAAAAAATCCTGGAGCACGCAGTGCATAATGAGAAAAAAAAAACTCTGACCGTTTTTTTAATTAAAATGCCGTCTTTGTGGTCTATTTTCGTATAGTATTTATGGTTGTATTCTCGTTTTCTTGGTCTCATTTGATAGAATGGAAAACATATTATAGAAATAGAGGTGATTTTGATTGATTTTACTATAAAAAGAACCTAGAAATGGAGCTCAAAGTAGGAGAAATGTTTGATTTTTGCCAATGTTCAAAAGTAAACAAATGATGCCATTGTCCAATAAATGTCCAACTAGCCATTCTAATATGCAGTCATGAATGGGTTGATGTTATTTATACAATTATTACAGTATTGCAGTAATCTGCATAATAGTAAGTCTATCATGTGGGAGTTCGACACGTGGATTAGGTAAGAAATACTCACGTAGGCTGTTATTACGTATAATTACAGATATGTGGTGAGAGCCCTGACAGCCGTTACCTTGTCTCCTCGCTCACTCTCGTCAACTAACTGACTGGCCGCCCACATACCCATAGAGGGTCTTTGAATAATGCCAGGTCAGCGCAATATGAATAGACAGTGACTCAGGCAGAGACGGTTGGTCGTTGAGTCAATGGTACACTGGTTACTGGTAACTGGTTACTACTACTGAGATGGTGAGAGCCCTGACAGCCGTTACCTTGTCTCCTCGCTCACTCTCGTCAACTAACTGACTGGCCGCCCACATACCCATAGAGGGTCTTTGAATAATGCCAGGTCAGCGCAATATGAATAGACAGTGACTCAGGCAGAGACGGTTGGTCGTTGAGTCAATGGTACACTGGTTACTGGTAACTGGTTACTACTACTGAGAAGTCTTCTATTTTTTGTTTGAATAAAAATTCAAAATAGAAAGCAAGAGTAATATCAGAGGGGCCTAGAGACATGACTGATTAGCAAAGAAAATGTTATTTTAGAGCCAGGAATGTCTGCATTGTTCATTCTGGACCTTATTTTGAAATTGTCATATTTTTTAGTTTTCGTGAAATTGGCCAAATTGCAAATTTCTGACCACATTATTAGGTAGTTGAAATCGGTAAATGGGCATTTTCTTGTACTCAATCGATAGAAAAAATGGAATTCTAAAGAAATAGCTATGAGTTTGGGCGACTGGAACAATGGAATTAGCCGAAAATAGGGCTCAAAGTGGGCGAAATCGCCAATTTGTAAACAGCGCCAAGGTCGCTAACTTTGTGAGAGCATAATTCCGTCAGTTTTCCATCAAATTTCGTTTTTTTGGTGTCATTACAATCGGGAAAAGATTCTCTATCATTTCATAAGAAAAAATAATTTTTTTTTTAAATTTTGCGACACCAGGAGACACCTCAGGATTGGGGGTTGCGACAGTCAAAGGGTTAAACAAGTGACTGACAAAGTCCACAAATAAACTAACTTCTTGACCAACTGGCAATCAGAATAGTCTGCTTGAACAATAAAAAGAATGCTAAGCACAATAGCAATATAACAAGCGACTGCGACACAGAATCAGGAACAAGGAGATAATATAACGACACTAAGTAGGGACCATCAGCAGATCCTCCACAAGTCACAAAACTCCCATACTACTGAATCTAAGTTCAGCATAAGAAAATACCCAACTGTGACAATGCACAGATACCAGTACAAATTAGGTCAGAAGCTACAGCTCAGGACCTGAGTTACTCAGAGTGTCTTTGCGACACACAACCTCAGTACAACGTCGAAAATCACTAAGTCTATCCAAAGTTCTGTGAACAGAATCTCCAGAACTAACAATAATAATGAGACAGAGACGATCTTCCAACAAGAGCCAATAAGGGAGATTTAGGCACTTGTCAGGAATACGTCCAATCACCAAGAGAGTCTAGACCAGACAGAATACTTCAGGCGAGGTGAGGACACCCCCCTCCTCGATCACGTGTTAGCTCCGTGGACAGCTGCAGCTCAGCAACAGAAGCCGGCAGAATAACGAGCAAAGAGCGATAATTACAGTAGTTAGACAATCAAGACTTGAACTATGAGCACATAATATGTTACATCCTACCTAACAACATAACTAAGTCAAATAATAATAATATAAAGCAATATATTCACGCTTTAGCTATTATCGCAAATATAAGCAATATAAAATTATATGAAAAGGTAATATACATGTAATATATATACATACATTGCAACCCATTCAGGGGTTGCAACAACGATGCATTATATCGCAAAAATTTTGCCTCGGTATCCGATCGAAAACCCGGTATTCTATACGATTCATACGAGACGTGTCCACGTGTGGCCTGAACTGCCCTGTGTGTGCCAGTGTTTACAAGCCAGCCAGTGTGTGTGCATCTAACGATACATTCGGTACATTCCACATTATCACTGTTTTTGGTGCATGTTTCTGCAAAATAAGTCACCATGGGCCCCAAGAAAGCTTCTAGTGCCAACCCTTCAAGAAAAAAGGTGCTAATGACTATTGAAATGAAGAAAGAGATAATTGCAAAGTACGAAAGTGGAGTGCGTGTGTCGGAGCTGGTCAGGTTGTATAATAAACCCCAGTCAACCATCTCTACTATAGTGACCAGGAAAACGGCAATCAAGGAAGCTGTTCTTGCAAAAGGTGCAATTGTGATTACGAAACAGCGATCGCAAGTGTTAGAAAATGTTGAGAGACTGTTATTGGTGTGGATAAATGAAAAACAGATAGCAGGAGATAGCATCTCTCAAGCAATCATTTGTGAAAAGGCTAGGCAGTTGCATGACGATTTGGTAAAGAAATTGCCTGCAACTAGTGCTGATGTGAGTGAATTTAAGGCCAGCAAATGTTGGTTTGAAAGATTTAAGAATCGTAGTGGCATACATAGTGTGATTAGGCATGGTGAGGCTGCCAGTTCGGATCAAAAAGCAGCTGAAAAATATGTGAAGGAATTCAAGGATTACATAGAGAGTGAAGACTTGAAACCTGAACAAGTGTTTAATTGCGACGAAACAGGTCTGTTTTGGAAGAAAATGCCAAGCTGGACCTACATTACTGAGGAGGAAAAGGCACTCCCAGGACATAAGCCTATGAAAGACAGGCTTACTCTGTTGATGTGTGCCAATGCTAGTGGTGATTGCAAAGTGAAGCATTTATTGGTGTATCACTCTGAAACTCCCAGAGTGTTCAGGAAAAACAATGTCCTCAAGGCTAATTAATTTGTATGTGCTGTGGAGGGCAAACAGTAAGGCATGGGTCACTAGGGACTTTTTCTATGACTGGTTACACCATGCATTTGCCCCCACTGTGAAAAATTACCTAACTGAAAAGAAATTAGACCTTAAGTGCCTCCTGGTATTAGACAATGCCCTCTGGTCATCCTACAGACTTGGCAGAGCGACTTTCTGGGGACTTGAGCTTCATTAAGGTTAAGTTTTTGCCTCCTAATACCACTCCTCTCCTGCAGCCCATGGACCAGCAGGTCATTTCCAACTTCAAGAAACTGTACACAAAAGCTATGTTTCAAAAGTGCTTTGTAGTGACCACAGAAACTCTGTGGTCACTCTAAAAGAGTTTTGAAAGGATCACTTTAATATCCTCAATTGTATAAACCTTATAGGTATGGCTTGGGAGGGAGTGACTAAGAGGACCTTGAACTCTGCTTGGAAAAAAACTGTGGCCAGAATGTGTAGACAAAAGGGATTTTGAAGGATTTGAGGCTAACCCTGAGAAGCCTATGCCAGTTGAGGAATCCATTGTGGCATTGGGGAAGTCCTTGGGGTTGGAGGTTAGTGGGGAGGATGTGGAAGAGTTGGTGGAGGAGGACAATGAAGAACTAACCACTGATGAGCTGCTAGATCATCTTCAACAGCAAGAGGCCACACCTGTGGAAACTGCTTCGGAGGAGGGGATAGAGAACTTGAAGAAGTTGCCTACTTCACAGATTAAGGAAGTGTGTGCAATGTGGCTTAAAGTGCAAACCTTTTTTGATGACAATAACCCTAACACAGCTATTGCAAGCCATGTTGGCAACCTGTACACTGACAATGTTGTGAAACACTTTAGGAATGTCATAAAAGAACGGGAGGTGCAGGCCACTGTAGACAGATATGTTGTGCGACAGAGGTCCAGTGACTCTCAAGCTGGTCCTAGTGGCATTAAAAGAAGAAGGGAAGTAACCCCAGAAAAGGACTTGCTACCTCAAGTTCTAATGGAAGGGGATTCCCCTTCTAAACACTAACACCCCTTCCTCCCATCCCATCAATCATCACCAGATCTTCATTAATGGTAAGTGTCAATTATTGTCTATTGTTATTGTTGTTATTGTAATTATTCTATTGCATTAAACTTAATATTTCATGTAGTAAAATTTTTTTTTTTCATACTTTTGGGTGTCTTGCACGGATTAATTTGATTTCCATTATTTCTTATGAGGAAAATTGATTCGCTTTTCGATGTTTTCGGTATTCGATGAGCTCTCAGGAACGGATTAATATCGAATACCGGGGGTTCACTGTACTACGTAATAATAATTACTCTTGTGCTCACTAAATGTCTTTTTTTACATTAATAAAGGCATTTTCATTAATCAACCTATGATATTTTCCAGAAAATTATATATGAAACCTGTTACATGGCATATAAACATGATACATAGACTCACAGAATAAAAATTGACGTAAATATGAGATTTGTTTTCAAAGAAGCTGTGTAGGTAGTGCCGGAAGAATTACGTTTTCTCTAGTCAACTGGGGAATAACTGTAGAAAAATATTCTTTTCGTATGCCTTCACTCTATATATAGCAATTCACAACCCTTGTGCATTTAGTGCTTTTTATAATAATAATAATAATAATAATAATAATAGTAATAATAATATCTTCATTCACTCTAAATTTTGTATGTTGCTGTTTGTTTATTCTGTACTAACTTGTATAACTTGTACACAATGTAAGAGTATTTGTATTGTGATGTAAGTATTATAATAAAAAAAATGTTGTGGTAAATGTTTTACGAACTCTTGCAAACATACGTGAATGAACTAAAAGTAGACTCATATTAATACGCATTTATTTCACCTGACCAAGTGATCGCCCACTACCTGTTCAGTTTGTATTCTTACATTGTCTGAACTCTGTATCTCGTTCTCTCTCTCTCTCTCTCATTTACTCTTTCGTTAACTACTTGGCTCTCATTGACAATGGCGTCTTAGCTTAGCTGTGATAAAAAGAGGAGTCGTAAGCCTCTTGCTTTTAGTGCCAAGTTAGAGGATGATGGTGTGCCATTCTGATTTTATTCAATAAACACCCTGCCACTCACCTCTCACACATTAATATTAATATTTTAAGGTGAGTAATAAGTGTACTCTGTGTGTATCTTACCTTTTATTGTGTTTTTAATGCCTATTTCTATTGCTAACTTAATATAAGTTAGTGTAAACTTGTTGTCTGGCATTTATTACATATTTTATATGTGCTCTGATAATAATACTTGTGGAACTGTGTGGTAGCCGGGTGGAGGGATAACATTACGTTTTCTCTGCTCAGCCATCAGAGAAAATGTGTATGAATCTGCGTTTGACCCAGCCACTCCCCCACTCCACTTTTGTTTACAGTTTTCAGCATGAATTATTCATTACTTCTCCCTTTGTGATGGCATCTGAAGGTAGTTGTTAGAAACGATTAAATTCAGTGAACAAGGTATGTCGATGCTAATTATATGGCTCTGGGCCACAGTGTAGGTAGCCAGTAGGTGTAGCCCAGGCGGGCTACACCTACCAGCTACCTACATTGACTTCCTACAAATAAATACTACTCACCTCTCTTCCTATATTAAGACTACACATATTTTAAGGTAAATAGTGAGTGTACTATATGTGTATTTTAACTCTCTGGAATGTTTTTAAATATCGTATACAGTGGAACCTCAAAAATCGAACTGCTTCCAACACAACCAATTATGTAAGTGTATTTTTGTAAGTGCTTTTATAAGTGTATTTTTGAGGGTCTGAAATGGACTAATCTAATTTACATTATTCCTGATGGGAATAAATTCATTCGGTAAAGGCACTCGAACAGCCTTCTGGACTGAAGAAAGTTCAATATTTGAAGTTCCACTGTATTAAGTATGGGACGGGGAGCCAGGGCTACCTACACCTGACTTCTTACAAATAAGTACTACTCACCTCTTTCTCTACATTAAGATTACAAATACTTTAAGATAAGTAATGAATGTACTGTGAATGTATTTTACTTTGTGTGTTTTTAATGCCTAGTTCTATTACTAACTTAATATAATTTAGTGTAAACTTGTTGTCTGGCATTTATATGCATTTATAAATGGAAAAAATGGCATTCTGCCTTCCGGCGATGTCTGCTTTCCGGCGACAGCCTGGAACCTAACCCGCCGTATAAGTGGGGCCCTACTGTATACTCATAAATTCTAGCGGCTTCAAATCAAGCAGGAGAAAGTTGGTAGGCCCACATGTGAGAGAATGGGTCTATGTGGTCAGTGTGCACCATATAAAAAAAATCCTGCAGCACACAGTGCATAATGAGAAAAAAAAACTCCGACCATTTTTTTTTAATTAAATGCCGACTTTGTGGTCTATTTTCATATAGTATTTATGGTTGTATTCTCGTTTTCTTGATCTCATTTGATAGATTGGAAAACATATTATAGAAATAGAGGTGATTTTGATTGGTTTCCCATGTAAAGAACCTTGAAATGGAGCTCCAAGTAGGTGAATTGTTTGATTTTTGCCGATGTTCAAAAGTAAACAAATGATGTCATTTTCCAATAAATGTCCAAGTAGCCATTCTAATATGCACTCATCAATGGGTTGACATTATTTATACAATTATTACAATATTGCAGTAGTCTGCATAACAGTAAATCTTCTATTTTTTGTTTGAATAAAAATTCAAAATAGAAAGCAAGAGTAATATCAGAGGGGCCTGTAGACGTGACTGATGAACAGAGAAAATGTTATTTTAGAGCCAGGAATGTCTGCACTGTTCATTCTGGACCCTGTTTTGAAATTGGCATACAGTGGTCCCTCGATTTTCGTAGTTCTCGGGAATCATAGATTTCGGAAATCATAGGGATATTTTCGTATAAACATGGGCTTGCTAATCATAGGTTGACTCGCGAATAGTAGTTCGTCAGGGACGTGTACGCACGGTGTGAGCCGGGGCGGCCTCCTTACCCAGCCAATCTGGCATTGTTTACCAGTGAGCGAAGGTCCCCTCACATGCTCCTACGAAATATTTCATAATACGTATTCCACTCATTTTAGTGCTTGCAAGTAATAAATAAGCTACTATGGTTCCAAAGAAAGCTCCCAGTGCCAAGCCTGCGGTAAAGAAGGTGAGAAATATGACTGAGTTTAAGAAAAGCATCATTGAACAATATGAAAGTGGCACAAGTGCGGCCGAACTGGCCAGGATGTATAAGAAACCCTACATAACCATTTGTTCCATAGTGGCCAAGAAAAAGGAAATCAAGGACGCTGTTGTTGCAAAGGGGGTAACTATGCTGACAAAAATGAGATCACTAGTTCTCGAAGAGGTTGAGAAGTTGTTATTGGTGTGGATAAATGAGAAACAATTAGCAGGAGATACTCTTATGACTTTGATTATTTGTGAAAAGGCTAGGCAGTTGCACAACGATCTGGTAAAGAAATTGCCTGCAAATAGTGTTGATGTGAGTGAATTTAAGGCCAGCAAAGGTTGGTTTGAGAGATTTAAGAACCGTACTGGCATACACAGTGTAGTAAGGCATGGCGAGGCTGCCAGTTCAGACCACAAGGCGGCTGAAAAATATGTGCATGAATTCAAGGAGTACATAGAGGCTGAAGGACTGAAACCTGAATAAGTGTTCACTTGTGACGAAACAGGCCTCTTTTGGAAGAAAATGCCAAAGAGGACCTTCATTACACAGGAGGAAAAGGCAATGCCAAGACACAAGCCTATGAAAGACAGGCTGACGCTCATGTTCTGTGCTAATGCTAGTGGGGATTTCAAAGTGAAGCCATTACTAGTGTACCATTCTGAAAATCCCAGAGTGTTCAGGAAAAACAATGTTATGAAGAGTAAATTGTGTGTGTTTCGGAAATCTAATAGTAAGGCATGGGTCACGAGGGAAATTTTCGTCGAGTGGCTCAATGAAGTGTTTGGCCCTAGTGTGAAGAATTTTTTTTTTTTTTTTTTTTTTTATCACACTGGCCGATTCCCACCAAGGCAGGGTGGCCCGAAAAAGAAAAACTTTCACCATCATTCACTCCATCACTGTCTTGCCAGAAGGGTGCTTTACACTACAGTTTTTAAACTGCAACATTAACACCCCTCCTTCAGAGTGCAGGCACTGTACTTCCCATCTCCAGGACTCAAGTCCGGCCTGCCGGTTTCCCTGAACCCCTTCATAAATGTTACTTTGCTCACACTCCAACAGCACGTCAAGTATTAAAAACCATTTGTCTCCATTCACTCCTATCAAACACGCTCACGCATGCCTGCTGGAAGTCCAAGCCCCTCGCACACAAAACCTCCTTTACCCACTCCCTCCAACCTTTCCTAGGCCGACCCCTACCCCACCTTCCTTCTACTACAGACTGATACACTCTTGAAGTCATTCTGTTTCGCTCCATTCTCTCTACATGTCCGAACCACCTCAACAACCCTTCCTCAGGCCTCTGGACAACAGTTTTGGTAATCCCGCACCTCCTCCTAACTTCCAAACTACGAATTCTCTGCATTATATTCACACCACACATTGCCCTCAGACATGACATCTCCACTGCCTCCAGCCTTCTTCTCGCTGCAACATTCATCACCCATGCTTCACACCCATATAAGAGCGTTGGTAAAACTATACTCTCATACATTCCCCTCTTTGCCTTCAAGGACAAAGTTCTTTGTCTCCACAGACTCCTAAGTGCACCACTCACTCTTTTCCCCTCATCAATTCTATGATTCACCTCATCTTTCATAGACCCATCCGCTGACACGTCCACTCCCAAATATCTGAATACATTCACCTCCTCCATACTCTCTCCCTCCAATCTGATATTCAATCTTTCATCACCTAATCTTTTTGTTATCCTCATAACCTTACTCTTTCCTGTATTCACCTTTAATTTTCTTCTTTTGCACACCCTACCAAATTCATCCACCAATCTCTGCAACTTCTCTTCAGAATCTCCAAGAGCACAGTGTCATCAGCGAAGAGCAGCTGTGACAACTCCCACTTTGTGTGTGATTCTTTATCTGTTAACTCCACGCCTCTTGCCAAGACCCTCGCATTTACTTCTCTTACAACCCCATCTATAAATATATTAAACAACCACGGTGACATCACACATCCTTGTCTAAGGCCTACTTTTACTGGGAAATAATTTCCCTCTTTCCTACATACTCTAACTTGAGCCTCACTATCCTCGTAAAAACTCTTCACTGCTTTCAGTAACCTACCTCCTACACCATACACTTGCAACATCTACCACATTGCCCCCCCCTATCCACCCTGTCATACGCCTTTTCCAAATCCATAAATGCCACAAAGACCTCTTTAGCCTTATCTAAATACTGTTCACTTATATGTTTCACTGTAAACACCTGGTCCACACACCCCCTACCTTTCCTAAAGCCTCCTTGTTCATCTACTATCCTATTCTCCGTCTTACTCTTAATTCTTTCAATAACTCTACCATACACTTTACCAGGTATACTCAGCAGACTTATCCCCCTATAATTTTTGCACTCTCTTTTATCCCCTTTGCCTTTATACAAAGGAACTATGCATGCTCTCTGCCAATCCCTAGGTACCTTACCCTCTTCCATACATTTATTAAATAATTGCACCAACCACTCCAAAACTATATCCCCACCTGCTTTTAACATTTCTATCTTTATCCCATCAATCCCGGCTGCCTTAACCCCTTTCATTTTACCTACTGCTTCACGAACTTCCCCCACACTCACAACTGGCTCTTCCTCACTTCTACAAGATGTTATTCCTCCTTGTCCTATACACGAAATCACAGCTTCCCTATCTTCATCAACATTTAACAATTCCTCAAAATATTCCCTCCATCTTCCCAATACCTCTAACTCTCCATTTAATAACTCGCCTCTCCTATTTTTAACTGACAAATCCATTTGTTCTCTAGGCTTTCTTAACTTGTTAATCTCACTCCAAAACTTTTCTTATTTTCAACAAAATTTGTTGATAACATCTCACCCACTCTCTCATTTGCTCTCTTTTTACATTGAAGAATTACCTCCTGAAAAAGAAATTGGATCTCAAGTGCCTGCTAGTAATGGACAATTCAATTCAATTCAATTCATTTCAAAGTTTATTCTCTATAAGGATTACAACGCTGAGTTTACAGAATTTGGTTATTGTGTGGTTTACATGTAGTAAAATAATAATTACAGAGTGTACCACTAGAACACCTCATGGCTAGGCATTTCGGGCAGACTTAAATTAAATCTTAAGTTTAAAATATTACAAAATTATGAGATAAGTTGGTATTATGGCTAAGTGACTAAATACTAGTTTGTGAGTTTAGCAATGTGAATGCTTTTATTTTGGCACTATATATATGCACCTGCTCATCCTCCAAACTTGGATGCCCTAATTTTCGAGGAGTTTGGGTGCATCACAGTGAAGTTCTTGCCCCCGAATACCACTCCTCTCCTCCAGCCCATGGACCAGCAGGTCATTGCAAACTTTAAAAAACTCTACACCAAAGCAATGTTTCACAGGTGCTTGACTGTGACCACAGACACTCACTTGACCCTAAGGGAATTTTGGAGAGAACATTTCAGCATCCTCCATTGCATAACCCTTATAGGTATGGCTTGGGAGGGAGTGACTACCAGGACTTTGAACTCTGCTTGGAGGAAATTGTGGCCAGATTGTGTTGACAAGAGGGATTTTGAAGGGTTTGGGACTGACCTTGATGAGCCTATGTTTGTTGTTAAATCAATTGTGGCACTGGGGAGTTCCATGGAGTTGGATGTGAGTTTGGAGGATGTGGAAGAATTGGTGGAAGACCACAACGAAGAGCTCACCACTGAGGAGCTGCAAGAGCTTCAGCAGGAACAGCAACAGATTGCAGCTCAGAATCTTGCTGCAGAGGGGGAGGAAGAGAGATGGAAGAAGGTGCCTTCATCAGAAATTAAAGATATTTTTGCTATGTGGGGTAAGATGGAAAGCTTTATGGAGAAACATCACCCTGACAAGGTTGTTGCAAGCCATGTTGGCAACATGTACAGTGGCAAAGTCTTGGGCCATTTTAGGGAAGTATTAAAGAGATGCCAGAAACAGAGCTCTCTCCACAGTTATTTTGTGAGACAGGACTCCAGTGACTCTCAAGGTGGTCCTAGTGGCATTAAGAAACAGAGAAGAGAAGCAACCCCAGAAAAGCAATTGGTACCTGAGGTGTTGATGGAAGGGGATTCCCCTTCCAAACTGTAAACAATCCAATCTCTCTCCTCCTCCAGTCTCCCATACACTAAGAAGAATCTCCAATAAAGGTAAGTGTTATGCTGTTAATGTTTCATTCATCATTTCCCATTGTGTTGTTTATGTACTACATCTATTAGATTTTATGTAAAAAAAATTTTTGTTTTAATACTTCTGGGTGTCAGGAACGGATTATTTGCATATACATTATTTCTTATGGGGAAAATTTATTCGCAAATCGTAGACTTCGGTAATAGTAGCAACTCCAGGAACAGATTAACTACGAAATACGAGGGACCACTGTATTTTTTAGTTTGCGTGAAATTGGCCAAATTGCAAATTTCTGGCCATGTTATTGGGTAGTTGAAATCGGTAAATGGGCAGTTTCTTGTACTCAGTCAATAGAAAAAATGGAGTTCTAAAAAAATAGCTGTGAGTTTGGTCGACTGGAACAATGGAATTAGCCAAAAATAGGGCTCAAAGTGGGCGAAATCGCCGATTCGCAAATATCACCTAGGTCGTTAACTTCGCGAGAGCGTAATTCTGTCAGTTTTTCCATCAAATTTCGTTCTATTGGTGTCATTACAATCGGAAAAAGATTATCATTTCATAAGAAAAAATAGTATTTTTTTTTTTTCGGAAATTTTGCGACACCAGGAGACAACTCAGGATTTAGGGTTGCGACAGTCAAGGGGTTAAGGTAAATAATGAGTCCATTGTATGTGTATTTTATTGCTCAGGGCCACTTTATATGTATGTTACCTTTAGGTCTGGTAGCCTGGCAAGCTACCATACCTACCACACCTGACTTCCTACAATAAATACTACTCACCTCTCACCCTCCAGTAATACTACAAATATTTTATGGTAAAGAGTGAGTGTACTGTGTGTGTATTTTACTTTTTTATTTTCTTTAATGCCTAGTTCTATTATTGACTTAATTTATGATAGTGTAAACATGTTAGGAAGCATTTATAAGTGAAAAAAAGTGATTCGTTTTATGGCAATTTTCGCTTTATGTCAGTAACCTGGAGCCTAACCCACCATGTAAGTGGGACCCTCCTGTATATGGAATATTATTCAGCATTTGGTTTTATTTTGCAGATTTCTATACAGTGGTACCCCAAGTTTCGAACTTTCTTCATTGCAGAAGGCTGTTCAAGTGCCGTTACCAAACAAATTTGTTCCAATAAGGAATAATGTAAATTAGATTAGTTCATTTCAGACCCCCAAAAATACACTTACAAAAGCACTTACAATAATTTACTTACATAATTGGTCAACTTGGGAGCAGTTCAAAACTCAAGGTACCACTATATTTAAGTCCCTTTCTTGGTGCCCAACTATATTTTAAGCCTCATTCTTGGTTTCTACATTTTAAGTCTATTTTTTGGTACACACTTTTTTTTACATTTTAAGCCCCCTTTTTTTAGTATACTATATTTCTATATATAAATATTGGCAATAGAAATTTTATGTATTTTAAATTTCAGGATCAACAACATTCATCTTGCTTGCATACTTGAACTACCAATGGAACAGTACTGGTCATCCCCGTCAAGCAATACAGACAAGTTGTATTTTCATTTGGGCCTTGAGGGGGGTTTTAACAATTTGGGACTTTTTTTTTATTTTTTAAAGGTTTTTAAAGTTTTTGGCAAATTTTTACCGGGGCCTTGGGACCCAAACCAGGGAACCCGGGCCACGGGCTAGGGGGGGACCCCCGGGAAACTCTTTCCGGGAAATACCCCCGGGTAGGGGGAGTACAGTTTGGAAGCTGTCTATCTTGCACCCCAAATATGGAGGATGAACCTCTCCAAC
The DNA here is from genome assembly GCF_026875155.1 of Cherax quadricarinatus. Lineage (NCBI taxonomy): Eukaryota > Metazoa > Arthropoda > Malacostraca > Decapoda > Parastacidae > Cherax > Cherax quadricarinatus. The sequence goes on along the minus strand of NC_069400.1, from coordinate 85,649,541 downwards.
CCACACCTTTTTTTTAAATTTACTAAAACATGGTTTTTTATTTTTTTTCCCCGGGCAAAAACCTTATGCCGGGGGCCTGATGATTTTGTTAAAAAAGGGCCTCAAAAAATAAATGGCTTTTGAAATAATGGCCCAAAATCATTGAGAAAAAATTGTATTAACCCCTTTTATTTTCACTTTTTTAATTCCAGTGTGTTTAATCCCTATATTAGATCCCACAGTAGATTTATTTAAAAATTTGCCTTTTTCCTTTTGCTTTTTTTTTAAAAAAATTTTTAAAAATTTAAACTGAATACGGGGGCCCAACCCTTTCCCGGGGTTTACCCCAATTATATTTTAAACTTTTGCCCAAAAAACGGTTTTTTTGGGGGAGGATTTTGGGGTCTGATTTTTTAAAAATTTTCAAATTAGGGTGGTTGAACATTTCGTTAAGTGGATGCAGTCTGTTATTGGGTTCGCCCTACCAGACATGGACTGAAAAAACCCGAAAAACCCAAAAAAGTTTTTTTAATCTGTTTAAATTAAAGGGGCAACGGGGACATACTAAGAAAAAACCTAAAGCCCGTGCTGTATTACCTGTAAAGTACCTAAAAAGGAAAAGGGGGTTAAAAAGTACAGGAAAATGCAATAAAATTAAAAATAAAGTAATTTTTTTTAATTTTTTCTGGTGGGTAAAAAGAGTTTTACAGAAGGCAGTACAATGCAGTATTTTCCTTGTGGGGTGAAACAGGTGACACAAAATTATTTAATCTCAAGTCAGGGTGCTGTAAAGTCCAACAGTCATTGTAGAAGTTGTAGGAGCAGACAGGTAGATGGTGAGGAAAATGTAGTTTACTGTGGGGATGTAGAGGGTTTCCCAGCAGATTTTGATGGGTTTTGGGGAGTTGTAGATGGTCAGGTTTAAAAGGGAAAAAGGGGTTTTGGGAGCTGTAAAGGGGAAACAGGTTTAAAATTTTAATGTGGGTATGGTTGGTAACAGAAAACCACCCGGGGAAGTATTTCCGCCCCTGCCAGATGACTGTAAAAACAAAAACCCTTTAAAACTTTTTTTGCATGGGGTAGGATTTTTTGGTGTTTTTTCTGTCTCTTAAAAATGCAAATTAACGGGGATATTTTTCCTATTTCCTACTTCCCTTTTTGGGTTACACTTCACAAAAAACCCCACATAAAATTTTTATATACAGTAGGGCCCCACTTTTTTGGCGGGTTGGGGTTTCCGGGCTCCCGCCGAAAAGCGGAAACCGCTGTAAAGTGGAACACCCTTTTTTTCCACTTCCCAAATTGCAAAAAAAACCTAGATAACAATTTTTCACTAACATATATTAAGTTAGCAATAAAAACCAGGCTTTCAAAAAAACCCAATAAAAAAGTACTTTTCACCCCATAGTGCACTCTTTATTTTCCCTTTTAAAATTTTTATAGTTTTAAATCTGGGGGTAGACAAGTAGTTTTTTTATGTAAAAAAATTCAAGTGTGGGGTTTGGTAGTCGGGCCAAGGCTACCATGCCGGGCCCTACTTTTCCCATCACCCCACCCACACATACAATTTCCCTAGGGATTTTTTAAGATCCAGAGCAATAAAAAGGGTAAATACAGTTCACTCATTACTTACCTTAAAAATTAGGGTGAGATGGAAAGTTTTTTTAATTGTAAGAAATAAAAGTGTGGTATGAAAGGGGTAGTCAGCCGGGCAAACCATCCCAAGGCCAACCCACCTACATAAAAAAATTTATTAAATTTAACCCACCCCAAGTGTTTAAAAGAAAATTACTTTCACTCTTTACTTCCCTTAAAAAATTTGAAAGTCTTTAATGGGGGGTCAAGGTAAAAAAATGAGAAAACTAAAAATTTGAAAAAGAGAGAAAGAATGATTTTTGAAAATAAAGGAGAGTAAAAGGCGCAAGTTTTTTGAAAAACAAACCAGGCGAAGGAAAATTTTTTGGTAAAAAAAATTTTTTAACTTCGGGTTTTGTGTACAAGTTACTTTGTGTAAGGATGTTCTACATTGATATGGTAGAATAAAAAGAAAACCCCCTTTCCATGAAACATCTTTTTGAGAAAAAATAAATGCTCTGATAAAGGGCCCAAGGGAAAAAGTCACCTGACTTTTTTTTGGGTTTTTCCTAGGTTTTCTCTAAAAATATGTTGTTTGTATGAAAATCTTTTGTAACTGTATTTGTGTATCCCCTAAAAATAAATTTATTTTCTTTCATACAAAAGGGAAATAATTTTCTACAGTTCCCCCCCCAAGTAACACTTTTTCCCCTTATGTTAGTTTTTATTTAAATGTTATTTTTGGCTCCTTGAAAATTTTTTCGGGTTCCCACATGTCATATTTATTTTTTATTTATTCATTTTTGGGTGTAATTTTTCTCTTTTTATGTTATGAAATGGGTTTTTATTATTTAATTTTAAAAAAAAAAATATCAGGGAAATGGTTTTAATGAAAATGTGAAATTTTAAAACGTAATATAAAAATTTTTAATGAGATTTTGGTGATTTTTATTATTTTTTATTATTATTATTATTTATTTTTTTTAAATTATTATTTTTCTTTTTAAAATAGGGCGTCATTTTTGGAAGTCGTCTGCTCCAAACATCCCCATATTTATGTTTTTTATTCTATTGTGGGGTTTTATTTAATCATCTTTTTATATTATGTATCGTGTTTATTATAAATTTTAAAAAAAAATATCATAGAGGGAAATTAATGAAAATGTTTTTTAAAAACGAAATTATATGACTTTTTAAATGAACTCGATGATTATTATTACATTACTAATATGAGGGCGGGAGACATAAGACACTTTACTGATTTTAATGGAAACCTGCAGCCACACAGTATTTTAATTTTATTTAATACGGGGTAAAACTTTAAGTAAAAAAAACAGATTATATATTAAATATGAAATAATTTTTAAAAAAACTTTAAAATTTTTTTGGAGTTTTCCAGACAAAAGGAGGGGATTTTAGTGCTTCCTGAGCTCAGGGAAAAAATGTAAACAAAACAGGGTGGGGCGGGGGTTTGGCCCTATTAGAAAGCCCAGGGGGGGGAGCCTTTATAGGGGTTTTTTTGGTATAATTTTAAAATTTGACCGTATTAGGGGAACCCTTTAAAGGGTGAAACCCGTAAAGTGGGGCCCTGCTGTATTTTAACTTTCCTAAGTTTTTACCCCTTTTTCTAAATAGCTCTTGTTTTCTTTATTTCTTCTTTTTGCCCAAATTGGGGAAAATTTGGAAAAAAGAATCTTTCCTCCGTAAGCCTTTGCATTTTCTTTATGGGGAAAACAAAAAGGGGGGAAGCGTGGTAGAAACCCCCCTTATCCTGTAGACATTTACAAAAAAAGGGAGAAGACGAAAAACTTTATAAAACGGGGATGCTTGAATTGCGGGGAAATTTTGGGGGCGGGGGCCCAAAACAATTTTGGGTTTGATTTTATGAAAAAAAGAAGTTGGTTGCCCGGGCCCTAAGCAAAAACAAAGCTTAAAGGGGGGTGGGGGAGTTTCGGTGGGGGGAAATAAAGGGAAAAATCGGGAGTTCTGGAAAATTGGGAGCTAAGGAAGGGGTTTCCAGTAATTTAAAAGGATCTGTTATGGAAGGAGAAAAGAGAATATAAATGTTTTAAATTAAAGGGATTATGTGGTTTTAAATTTAAAGGTTTGGAAATGCAAAATTTTGTGGGGTTCCATAAAAAGCTTGTTTTGACCTGGGGAAGAGGGGATGTAGAGGAGAGAGAAAAATTTTGGGAGTTGGGTTAAGTAAATGTATAGGAACCTTTAAACCCAAAGTGAGAGAGAAATTTTGTGGTGGGGGAAACCTTTAAAGCAAAAAACGGGAGAAATTTTTTAAAAAGGGGTGGGGGTAGGTAATTTAGGGTCCCAGGTGGTGAATGATAAGGGGGCCCCTTTTGATTGAACTTTGTATAGAAAGGGGTTTAGTTTTAGGTGATACATTTTTTAAAAAAAAGAGGTAAATAAGTAAAACCTTTAGTTTTTTTGGTTTTGGGTATTGGAAAAAAAAGGGACGGGTTGATAATTTCCCAGGATGTACATGTATAAAGAGGGGCCAAGATATTTCAATCACTTTTTAGTTTTTTGCTACACTGAGGGGAAAAAGGGTTTAGATGGGATACAAGGAAAAAAAGAAGATCGGGAAGAGAAAAGGTAAGGTTTATAAACTAAAATGGGGGGGGAGGCTTTAGGGTAAGATAAAAACAGCTATTGGAGGATAGATGGGCAATGAGGATGGGCCCAAGGGGTTTCGAAGAGGTATGGGGTATTTTTTTAAAAAATTAGTGTTAGAGTTTTTCCGCGGGAAGTTTTTTGGTTTACAGGAAAGGGGGTTTGGGGGGGGAAGGAGGGGGTTTTTGGGGTGGTTTGATATGAAAAGAGAGTAGAAAAGGGAAAAAGTTAGCAATGAAAATTTTTAAAAAAGTAAAGTGAGGGAAAAGGAGAAAGAATATAGGGGGAAAAAAAGGGGTTTTAAAGAGTGGGGGAATCAATTTTAAAAAGAAGCAAATAGAAGGGGGAGATGTTACAAAAAAATTTTTTGTTAAAAAATAAGAAAAATTTTTTGGGAGTTGAGATTAACATTTTAAGGAAGCCTGGGGAAACAAAGGGGTTTTGTCAGTTAAAAATAGGAGAGGAGGTTTTTTAAATGGAGAGTTGGGGGTTTTGGGGAAGTGGGGGAAAATATTTTGGGGAAATTGTTAATTTTGGGATGAAGATGGGAAGCTTAAATTTCTTGTTAGGACAAGGGGAATAACATTTTTTAAAAAGTGGGGAAAAGCCATTTTTTAAAGTGTGGGGAAGTTCGTGAGGGCAGTAGGAAAAAGGGTAAGAAACATGGGCAACAGTTTAGGCAACTTTATTCCGAAACGTTTCCCCCTACCAGTGGGCTTTTTTGTCGAAAACGAAAGAAGGCGGGAACATTTCCCAATCTGCACCTCTCCTTCCAACGAAATTTTTAAGTCTCCGCACTGCGATTAAATCTTCAAAATAGTTCCTGACTATGGGAATTTAACTTCTCCGGGTTTGGGACTGAAAAACCTTTTCAAATTCTTTGACTTCGGGGTTGAGGGGCCTGATTACATCGTCTTCTTTTTCCTACTTTTTTCCTGCCTATTTTTCTGAAATTCGACGAAAACCCTACGTGTGGCAAAACTTTCGGAAAAAAGTTGCCAACTGTTCCCTTTATGTGCCCTTACCTATAAACCCCGTGGGTAGGGATACCATTTTGATTTTCTTTCTTGTCAGACACGCAACCCCATGGCCTTTTGGGTTTAAAAAAACCCACCTTGGCAAATTTTTCCCCCAACCGTGAGAACCTGTGGATCTGAGGGGACCTGACCTCTCAGTGGCTACTTTCCACTACTACTCCCACTCCCCCTTTCCCCTTTCCCAAACCCAGTATTTAAGTCTCCGCTACGGTGCTTTATCTTCAGATGGGTTCCGACTATGGAATTTAACTTCTCCAGGCTGAGGGAACTGCCCAACCTCAATTCTTGGGACTTCAAGGGTGATGGAAACGGATTACAATCGTTTTCCCAATTTTCCACTGTTCCTGCCTATTTTCCGGTATTCAAACCTGAAGAAGCCTATGTGTAGCGAAAAGGTTGCCGGAAAAAAAGTTGCCAAAACTGTTCCCTATGTGTCTTACCTATCCCCCGGCCCGGTATTGAAAAAAATACCTTTTGGGATGTTCGGGGCAGTATAAAATAAAAGGGGGGTTTAAGGGAAACCCGGGGATTGATGGGTTTAAAGATGGGAAATGTTAAAAGAGGTGGGAAAATAATTTTTTGCAGTGGTTTGGTGCAATTATTTATTAAATGTAGGGAAGGGGAAAAGGTACCTAGGGTTTGGGGCAAGAGCATGCTATTCCCTTTGTAAAAAAAGGGAAAAGGGCAAAAAAAGAGAGTCCCAAAAAATTATGGGGGGAAAAGGGTCTGTTGGATTAAAAAACTGGTATAAAAACATCAAGGGAGGCATGTAAACAACGTTTCATAAAATGAAAAATGCATAAAAGGGGGTTTTAGGTGAACAAAAGGGGAGGAAAAAATGCTCACTGAAAAAGTGTTTTAAAGGGCAAGGGTATGCTCAAAACTCCCATTATCCCCCAAATTTACTTTTGCTGAAAAAGCAGCAACTTCCACAGAATCAGGAAGCCCAAACAAGCAACAGCATTAAATTTGAGAGATAATTTTTAAAGAAAAACTGTTTTCCCCGATACTCGATTTGAGTTATCTAATAAATTGCACAAAATAAATGTGAAACCCAAATTTGACCCAAGGCTAACAAAGGCCCTTCAAAGAAAAACATGTTGCAGAAATAAATTTTTAACCCAACCCTATGCCAAAATACGTTGAGGGAGCGGGTTTTTTTTTTCCAAAATTCGGGTTTAAACAGACATATGACCTGGGCCGAAATCACTGGGGGTCAAAGGAAAACAGGAAAAAGACAGGAAACTGGGGTTTGGGTAAGATTGATTTGCCAAAGGGTCTGTGCAGATCCGGGTTTAAAAAAAGAAACTTTGCAGCACTAAAAAGCACTAAGGCCAGTTACCCTTTTCCTGAAATACAAAAGGGACACAATTTTCCAATTGATTTAATCTTTGGGAAGTGATTATTATAAACTTTTTTTGTGAAAAAATATGTAAGTAAACATGAGGGTTTCACTTCTGAAAAACAGCAGGGGGGCCACATTTATGTGGTCCCATTCCTCTAAAAAGTGGGAAAAGAAGCTGATATTGATTCAGGGGAAATTACTGTTACGGAATAACCGGGGACCCTTATACCACAGCAAAAATTATCCATTACTGGAAGAAATGAATGAACCAGTTTAAGTTGGGGGGGATTTAGATGCGTTGGGAATTGAGGGTAAATAAACCAACCCCACAAGAGTCTCAGACTTATAACCAAAATTTTTGGGCACTGTCAAAAAATGAAGATGGGACGATTTTGGGGTTTGGTTTTTCCATTTGGGAAAATTTAAAACTACCACATCTGCCCAGGGAATTATCGCATGGCTTTCGGGGGCAGATGGAAAAACACAAAAACAAAAGAGCTCAGGGAAAATCCAGGTTAAAAGACTGTCTAAGGGATTATATACAAAACCGGGTTGGGGCCCAATTAATTCATTGAGGAAAAAGTCCCAAAATAAGTTGAAGACAAACGCTCATTTTCCCCCCCCCACCCCATGGGGGGTCAGAAAGGATTCTGAAACCAATCCAAATACGGGGTTGTATAAATTGCAGCGCACGGCCCAAAAAAAATTTTAGCAAGTCTTAAAGACTGTCTGATGACCGGGCCCCCCCACTTAAAAGAGAACTTATGAAATTTTGCAAAAAACCCATTGCCTACACGGCTGATATTTCCAAGGCTTTTTTTTAAGGTTTGGACTACAAAAATAGTAGAGTTTTAAATCGATTCCTTTTGGCCTAAAACCACAAATCCTCAAAAATCCTGTAAAACTTATCGTTTCAAATCCTATTGGTTTGGGGGAAAATCCCCTCCATTCTTACTAGAAGCTAAATCTAAATTTCACATTTGAAGGAAAAACGAAAAATCCCCTTTAAAGAAACCCTTTAAAAAAAAGTTTCTATGTGGTCTCTTCAAGGTACTGTGAATAAAGAGGGGGATTTGGAAAAACCTTTAAAAGAGAAAACTAACAAGGAAGAAAGAAGAAAAAATTTCCTCTAAGGGTGTGGGAAAACAATTTTAATGCAATTAAAGGGGAAATTATCAAAGAAGATTTTCCCCGAAACTGAAAATTTTCCCGGGTTGGGGAAAATATTGCGGGATTTTAATTTGGAAAACACAGGGGAAAATACTTTAGTCCCCAAAAAAAATAAACAATAAATCATGCAGTAACCCCACAAAAAGTAATTTAATTCAGAGGGAAACACAAATTTTTTTGATCCCTTTGGGCTCCCCTTAAACCCCCCAATTACCCTAAAAAAGGGGGTTTTAAAAAGCTTTTGGCCCGATGCAGGAAACTCAAAAATTTGGGGTGGGATGAGGGAAATTGCCTCTAAAATGAGTCAAGCATGGGATTGGGAAAAACCAGGGAGGGGTTTAAACAAAATTCCCTCAAATTACATTTCCCAGACAAATAGGTTTCCAAAAGGGAAAAAAATACACATTACAAGTGTTCTGTGAAGGGGTTAACCAAAAGGTTATGGCGGGTGTACTTAATGGGAATGCTGGGGGGAAGTACACTAATTACTTCAAAAAGGGCCCTGGTACACCCTTGAAGGTCGGAAAAAGTACCCAATTGGGGAAGGGCCCCACTCTTAAAGTAGGGAAAAATTAGCTGGGCTATCTCAACCCAAAATTTCTTGATCATCTCCCCTATTTAAAAAACCCCTATCTGGGGTGATAAGGGAAACCTTTTTCCCGTGGTTTAAGAAATAAAAGAGTAAACGGTCTATGTACGAACAGAAGGGAGCAGAAATAAAAGAGATGGGAAAGGGGATTTTTCTCTTTTTTCACGGGCTCCAAACCCCAAAAGAATCCAGCTGGGCCTGTTGTCAAAGTGGGGGTTTCCCCCTCAAGAAATTTTTTGGATAATAAATTATGGGTCCATGGACCCAACTTTGGGTCTCTAATGGGAAAAAACCCCGGGCCCCAGCAAAAAGCTTTCCCTTTTTGCCCAGAAAAAAACAGTCTGCTTGAACCCAGCCCGAAAAAAAATTGTGGAAAAAAAGCAGCAGCCACAAAAAGAAAAAGTCATTGATGGATGTAAAAAAATCATCTTTGGGGAAACATTAAGAGTTACAGTCTTTCTTTTAATTCCCTTTTAAAGGAAAAAAACCTATTATGGGAAATTTTTGAACCCATTTAAAAACTGGGTGAAACTAAAACAGAAAGACGTTTTCCCCTACAAGGGAAAATAAATTTCTAAAACACAAAAAAATCCCCCAAAAAAAACCTGTTATGAATTTAAATTTTTTAGGATTTAAACTTTGACTCAGAAAAGATTAAAAAGATGTCGAGGAAGAATTCATAAATTTTTCACTACCCAAAAAAAGCCTTTCATTTCCCAAAATTGATCCCCAAAAATATTGGGGTTTAAAAAAACTGATTGTGCAGAACGGGCCCCATAAAGTGTTCATGGTGGGGTAGCTGCACACTTTTTCATTTACGGGCAATTCCCAAGGGTTCCCAAGGGGCGAAAAAAGTGTGAAAAAACAAAAAAGGGTAATTTTTTGGGGGGAACGGGAGTAGAGAAAGGTTTTTTGAAAGGGGGGCTTAGATTTTGGGGCCCCCAAAAATTCCGAACATTTTTCCCCGTTTACGCCCCTAAAGGGACCGGCCCCCCCCCTTCCCCCCCCCTTTTCCCCCACCCCCCCCCCCCCCCCCCCACCCCCCCCCCCCCCCCCCCCCCAAAACCCCCCCCCCCCCCCCCCCCCCCCCCCCCCCCCCCCCCCCCCCCCCCCCCCCCCCCCCCCCGGGCAAAACCCCCCCCCCCCCCCCAACCCCCCCCCAAATTTTCCCCCCCGGGGGGGGGGGGGGGGGGGGGGGGGGGGGGGGGCCCAAAAAAAAAAAAAGTTTATTAACCCCCCGGGAAAATTTTTTTTCCGGAAATACCTCATCTTTAGAGGCCCCTTAAGCTGGTGTTTTTAAAATTTAAAGGTTCCCAAGGGAACCTGGGGACTAGGATTTAAAAATTTAACAATTTTTTTTTCCGGGGCCTGGGATTAAAAAATTTTGGGCCCAACCGAAAACAAATGGAAAACAAACCCGGCGTTGGGGTAAATTTTTAAACCCCAAGGTGGGGTTTTTTTTTAAAAGCGGCAATTTAAAAAACCATTTGTTAAGGAAAGAACCCATGTTGGAAAAACAAAAATTGTTTCTTGATGGAAAAACCAAAAACAGACCCCAACTTTTTTTTCCAAGGAAAAAAGGACCCCCAAACCCATGGGGCGAAATTTGGGAAAATTTTTAAAAAATGTTAAAGAATAAAGGGGGGACCTCAACGAACCTGGCCCCCAGGTAAAAATTTTTAAAAGGGGGGGGGAAAAAGTTCAAAAACCCCTCACCCCTTTAATTTGGGGAAACCCTTTTAGAAAGGGGGCGTCTTCCCTTAACCCGGTACAGTGATTAAATTTTGGGGGTCACCCCAAAGGCCCGGGAAAAAATTTTGCCAAACCTGGTCAAATGGAAAAAACCTTTTGCAATTTTTTTTAGTGTGGGTTTAAAAGTGGTTAAAATTTTTAAAAAAAAGAAAACCAAAAGGTTAAAAAAACCAAAAACCTTTTTAATTTTTAGCAGGAACCCCCCCCCTTAAAAGAAAATTTCCCCCCGCCCCCCCCCCTTCCAACCCCCTTTATTTTTTTCCCATAGTTTTTAAAGATAAGTGTAAACAAATTTTTTTTGTTCTTTTTTTGGCCTTTAAAACAGGCAAAAAAAACCCCCAACCAAAAAAACTTTTTTCTTGCTTTCCCCCCATCGAGGAGGTGACAAGGATGCAAGGGACTAGGTCAGCGTTTTTTTTTTTTGGGGTATTAGGGGGGGCCCAAAGGCCCTTTGGGGTTGGGTGTGGCGTGGCCCAGGGCTAACTTTGACTCTATACGATGACACCGGCCCGGATAACCAGCAAAGAAAAATGATCTTGCGTTAGGGGAATAAAGTGTCTCCAAAACCAAAAACCAACCTTTTAAAGAAGTGTGATCAGCTTCCCTTTTGTAAAATTGTGAACAAAAAAGACAAATCCTTTTGGAACTAAATGTACCAGGGGCGTTTCCAAACAAAGGAAGACTGGACATCCCCAAAGGGCCTTTCAGTTCTATCAAATCACCGATACCTGTCGAAGGGGTTGAGAACACCATAGCCACGTTAAAGAGCAAGGTTTTGTTACGGGAAATTTTTGTAGATCGGGGGATTGCGCAATTCTTGGGGTCCCCAAGGAGTTTTTAAACAACCAATTTTTCGGCAGTTTAAAGGGGTTTGGGTTTTGAGTCCAAAACAAGTTGGTATTTCGTCAGCCATCAAGAATGAAATAAAGCGACATTAAAAAACCCCCCCCGGGGGAAATTTTTACTTACAAATTGGGATCCTTGACAGCCCCCCCCAAGTTGGATGGTTTCGGGCAGCTTCTAGACCTCGTCTGCAGGGGCGGCGTGTAGAAGAAATTTTCTGTCATTTTTTAAACCTTTAAATGTTTATTTTTTTAGTTATAAATTTAAAAAACAGCAGGTAAGGCCAAAAATTTTTAAAAGAATTTTTTTTTTTTCCCCCACAAGTGAAATAGCTTTATGAACATAATATTTTTTAAACGTTTAATAGTTTGTTTTGGGGACAAATTATCTTGTACAATCCACTGAAAAACAAACACATTGTCTTAGGGCCCTATTTTGCAAACTAGAGATCTGAGACTATTGGGCTAAGGGAATTCTAAATGCCTGTAAGTCTGAAAAAAACCCAAAGTTTTGGGGGGCTTTAAGCTTTATATTAAACGCATTCCAAAATCTGCCTTGCACATGAAGGAATTGTCTGCTAAAGGGCACGTAAAACTATTTTTATAATTACCCTTTTTCCCCTGGAAAAGACTTAAATTTGTTATAGGGTTTCTCTCTTCACAAGACATTTAAAGGGAATTGAACTTGGCAATCTCATCTATTCCGTTTGTGAAATTTTCTAAAGGATTTTAAAACCATAATGAAAATTTTTCATAATTATGACCTTGGAAAATAGGGGAATGACAATGTAGGAAGCTTTGTAATGGGAAACTTTTTGTTACAGGGGTAACAGGGTTTTTGGGCCCCTTGTAGTAGGTTTTCTGTGACAGAGTTTTACCCGGGGAAAAATAGCTTGTACTCCTGTCCACCTTAAATTTTTGATCACAAAAAATATCCAAAAAATTTTTAATTTTATCCCCAGAAGGATCTGATTTAAGGGAAAATTTAAATTTTTATAATGTGTAAGTCTTAATTAATTTTTTTTCTTTCTTTTTGTAAATTAAACCAAACTTGACCTCAAGGTTTATCAAAATCTAAAGTTTGTTTTTCTTGAGTTAATTTCCATAGGGCTGAAATTAGATTTTTTTTAAATTTTGTAATCTTTGTCTTTTAAAGACTGAAATGATTTTCCCAAAAAAGGCCTTTTTAATTTTTATTCGAAAATTCTAGCACCACACTTAGAGTGTTTAAAAAAAACTGTTTTGCTATAAAAAACCGGGGTTTTTGTTATGCTTAAGCACAATAACGACCAAACCCCTACTGACCCACTAAGCTTTAAAACCCCAGGGGCAAAGACCATGAAGGGTACCACCGTAATTGTGGCTGGGGTTATGGCTTGAGTTTGCTGTGTCAGCCTGACCAGGGTGGGTTTAAACGTAAAAAAACGAAATTATACCCCTTCATTCACATACACTATAAATGTCACTGTATAACGTAAAACACACGTGAATTTTTAAAGTACACATATATAAAAAGTTTTCCCGTTTAAAATAATATATGAAAGCTTTTCACTTTATTATAAGGCCTTTTTAAAATAAAAGGGAAAATCTATAAGAAAAAAAACTTTAAACCCAAACTTTTCCCCTTTTAAATTTTTGTCTATAAACATTTTTAAAAAAACTGTGTAAAATATATACACTTTAGCAAAAAACATACCCTTGGGGTTGTTTTTTAATCAGCAATTTTTGAGATTGGGGCAGTTTATGGAGGGTGCAGGGGTACCTTTCCCCCCTCTTTTTGTTTTGGGGGAGTCACCCATTTTCCCGTTTTCCCTTGGGTGAACCTGGGGGAGGGACCCCTTTTTTTTTGGGCGGCCTTTTTCTGTGATTGAGTTGGGGGGACTCATTTATAGATTTATATTTTAAAAACCCAGTTTTAAAGCTTTTTTTTTGAAAAGGGCCTTGGCTCATAGGGTTTTTTGTACACTGTAAAAAAAAAAATTTCAACATATTTGGGCCAACCGGGGGTCTTTATCCGGTTCGAGCAGAAACCCAATTTTTTTTTTGAAAATTTTGGGGCCCTTAAACCCCTGTGTTTAAATTATAAAAAAATATATAATGAACACTTAGCTGATAAATGCCCGCAAATTTGTCTACAAAAGCCGCCCCTGCGACAAAGGGCTAGAACTGTCGAAACCATCACAACCCTTTTTGCTGTCAAAAGATACAATTTTTAAAATATAAATTACCCTGGGGGGGGTTATTAGCCCTATTTTCATTTTATATGGCTGAAAGAAATACCTACTTGTTTGGACTCAAAAGTCCACACCTTACTGCCGATTATAGGTTGATTACAAACTCCTTGTGACTCAAGAATTGCGCAATCCCCCGATCTACAAGAAATTCGTAACATACCTTGCTCTTGTAACGTGAGCTATGGTGTTCTCAACACCTTCGACAGGTATCGGTGACTTGATAGAAGCTGAAGTGTCCTTGGATGTCCACGTCTTCCATTGTCTAGGAAACGCACACTGGTACACTATGTTCCACAAGATTTGTCTTTATTGTTCACAATTTTATCACAAGAGAAGCTGATCACACTTCTCTTAAGTGTTTATTGTGTTTTGTGAGACACTTTATTCACACTAACGCACAGATCAGTGTTCTTTGCTGGTTATCCTGGCGTCAGTGTCACTCGTAGTAGAGTCAAAGTTAGTCTAGCCACGCCACACCACCCCAAGCCGTTGCTCCCCTAATACACACAAAAAAAACGCTGACCTAGTACCTTGCATCCTTGTCACCTCCTCGATGAAGCAAAGCAAGATGTTTGTTTCTTGCTGTCTTAAGCATAGACAACAATGTACACTATCTTTACTATGGTAATAAAGTGAGAGCAGGATTTTCTTTAATTGTCCTGCTAAAGTAAGAATGTACTGTCTCTTATAAAAATACACTTTGCAACACCGCACTGCAAGGAGCAGAGGTCATTTGACCACGTTGCACATTCGTTCGGCATCTGTGATCAATTACTCACTGTAGCAGTAAACAAGACGCTCGCCCCTTCTGAGAGGGCTTGGCCCCTCAGGGCTGAAAGGGGCTGAAGTGGCTGAAGGGGGCTGATACCCCCCTCCTGGAGAAAATTTCTCCACAGTAGAGTTATTATTGAAAGAATTAAGAGTAAGATGGAGAATAGGATAGCAGATGAACAAGGAGGCTTTAGGAAAGGTAGGGGGGGGGGTGTGGACCAGGTTTTTACAGTGAAACATATAAGTGAATAGTATTTAGTTAAGGCTAAAGAGGTTTTTGTGGCATTTATGGATTTGGAAAAGGCGTATGACAGGGTGGATAGGGGGCAATGTGGCAGATGTTGCAGGTGTATGGTGTAGGAGGTAGGTTACTGAAAGCAGTGTAGAGTTTTTATGAGGATAGTGAGGCTCAAGTTAGAGTATGTAGGAAAGAGGGAGATTATTTCCCAGTAAAAGTAGGCCTTAGACAAGGATGTGTGATGTCACCGTGGTTGTTCAATATATTTATAGATGGGGTTGTAAGAGAAGTAAATGCGAGGGTCTTGGCAAGAGGCATGGAGTTAAAAGATAAAGAACCACACATAAAGTGGGAGTTGCTCTTTGCTGATGACACTGTGCTCTTGGGAGATTCTGAAGAGAAGTTGCAGAGGTTGGTGGATGAATTTGGTAGGGTATGCAAAAGAAGAAAACTAAAAGTGAATACAGGAAAGAGTAAGGTTATGAGGATAACAAAAAGATTAGGTGATGAAAGATTGGATATCAGATTGGAGGGAGAGAGTATGGAGGAGGTGAATGTATTCAGATATTTGGGAGTGGACGTGTCAGCGGATGGGTCTATGAAAGATGAGGTGAATCACAGAATTGATGAGGGGAAAAGGGTGAGCGGTGCACTTAGGAGTCTTTGGAGACAAAGAACTTTGTCCTTGGAGGCAAAGAGGGGAATGTATGAGAGTATAGTTTTACCATCGCTCTTATATGGGTGTGAAGCATGGGTGATGAATGTTGCAGTGAGGAGAAGGCTGGAGGCAGTGGAGATGTCATGTCTGAGGGCAATGTGTGGTGTGAATGTAATGCAGAGAATTCGTAGTTTGGAAGTTAGGAGGAGGCGCAGGATTACCAAAACTGTTGTCCAGAGGGCTGAGGAAGGGTTGTTGAGGTGGTTCGGACATGTAGAGAGAATGGAGCGAAACAGAATGACTTCAAGAGTGTATCAGTCTGTAGTGGAAGGAAGGCGGGACAGGGGTCCGCCTAGGAAAGGTTGGAGGGAGGGGGTAAAGGAGGTTTTGTGTGCGAGGGGCTTGGACTTCCAGCAGGCATGCGTGAGCGTGTTTGATAGGAGTGAATGGAGACAAATGGTTTTTAATACTTGACATGCTGTTGGAATGTGAGCAAAGTAACATTTATGAAGGGATTCAGGGAAACCGGCAGGCCGGACTTGAGTCCTGGAGATGGGAAGTACAGTGCCTGCACTCTGAAGGAGGGGTGTTAATGTTGCAGTTTAAAAACTGTAGTGTAAAGCATCCTTCTGGCAAGACAGTGATGGAGTGAATGATGGTGAAAGTTTTTCTTTTTCGGGCCACCCTGCCTTGGTGGGAATTGGCCAGTGTGTTAATAAAAAAAATAATAAAAAATAATTTGTTTGGTACATAGATGCTGCTTCCTTATGACAATTTCCCTAAAAGTCCAAAGGTTCTGATAATAGGTCTGCACTTCTCTTTTATCTGAGAGGTCAGTGTATGCAATGAGAACATAAGTTGTATCACAATGCTTACAGTTTTGGTTATCCCACTCTCTTCTTTGTCATCATTATTA
Source organism: Cherax quadricarinatus (assembly GCF_026875155.1). NCBI lineage: Eukaryota > Metazoa > Arthropoda > Malacostraca > Decapoda > Parastacidae > Cherax > Cherax quadricarinatus. The sequence continues at coordinate 85,633,807 of NC_069400.1, read as the reverse complement.
TTCTCTTCATCTATGGGGGTACCAATAGTTTTTTCTGTTTTGCTATGCTATATTCTTCACTCATCCAGGTCGCTGAAATGCCGGACTCCAGTGTCCTTATTAATTCGAGTTTCTCCTTAACTTTTAACCCTTTCACTGTCGGTCCCGTAATATTACAGCTTGAGAGCCAGTGTTGGTCCTGTAATACTACGCCAAAATTCTAGTGGCTTCAAATCTAGTGGGAGAAAGCTGGTAGGCCTACATGTGAGAGAATGGGTCTGCGTGGTCACTGTGCGCAGTATAAAAAAAATCGTGGAGCCAGTGGTGTATTGCGGGAACGCTATTTCAGTTCACCATGTTTACCATACCTCGCAGTAAGAAATACCTCACTCCCTGGCGAACTGGGACTCTTCCCAAGCGACAGTTTTAACACAGATGGAAGTGTCAACGAAGATGAATTTCATGGTTTTGAGGAGTTTGTGACCAAAAGCAATGCCCAGGAAACCAGAGGGAAGAAAGGAAGGAAGAAAGAAAGGAAGGAAGAAAGAAAGGAAGGAAGGAAGGAAGGAAGGAAGGAAGGAAGGAAGGAGAAAGGAAGGAAAAGAATGAAGAAGGACAGAAGGAAGGAAGGAAGGATGATCCAGATGACCATCAACCTAGGATAATCCAGAAAAGTCAGACAAAGTGATTTATTTCCATGTGGATGTTGGGGAAGACAGCATGCTTCTTGGGGAAGATGGTGTGGGTAATGGGTGGTGGTGATTTTGCTATGCGTCGTTGTGACACCAGCCATGCTGCTCTCAGCACATCCACAACAAAGGCCAAACACACACACAACAACCTTCCACAAGCTGTAGCAGTTCTAGGAATGTGTCCAGTGACTATGTATGTGTATATATATTATAGAACAATAATAATAAACAACTTTTTTTATTGTTGGTTTGTGTAAACAGGTTTTGTAAACATTGTAATGATAATATTTGTGCAGTTATTCTATTGCATACAATGAGTGGATATATATACATTACACATATAACCCCCAGCGGCAGTGGAGGCAGCAAGCTCTTGTCATTTTTCTCACCTGCAGAGCCCATCAACGCTTCTATGATGGCCTAATTGCAATCATAACTGCACTAATGTACGTAGAACCCAGCATGACCCAAGATAAACAACAATGATACCTACAAACCGAAAAATTACCAGTTGAAGCGAAGACTGCCCCACAAACTCCAAACACAGCCCCACTGCCAGACGACTACCTACTCCAAGCTCTTAACTAATTTAGTTTCTTCAACTAACCACAGCAACTCCTGTACTATTATGAGACCAACTCATAGAAGAAACAGCACTAAGAACAGCAAGGCAGCACCTAGAAATCGACTATTCCATAAGAAGACCCAGCAGAACACCGGTGCCCCATCCACCCCCCCTCACCACCCAGAGTGATGCATCACCAACAACAAACATGGCCAACTCCCCCTCACCCACCAACCAAGGCGACTCGACTACAACAATACCAACCTGTGACTGACTCCCTCTTTACCTCTACTGCCTTCATAGGATTTAACCCATCTGATATGCTCCCAGGTATGACTAATGATCCTGACACTCTAAAGAATTACATCACCACCCTAATGGTGAATAACTTGAATCTTCGTGCTGAAAATATGTCTCTCCACGCAACAATAGCAAACTATGAATCTAAGTTACTTCACGTTGAGAATAGGATCAACAGCCTTGAACAACAGCTAACATCAACTGGCACGACTGATTTTGGCAAGACCCTCCAATCAGTCATAGCCAGTCACGCAGATGAAATAGCTTCCCTAAACACAAAGATTGAAGATGCTGTCAAGGACTGGAAAATAAACATGGCTACCCAACTGACCAATTATTTTGCTTACCAAGATGATAAGGCAGAGCAAGATAAGCTAGCTGATGCAGTAGTGATTAACAGTCCACTCTTTCCTAGTGAATTAAACCATACCAGCTGCAAAGCTACAACTCTCCAGGTCATACGCGACCACCTACAGGTTAATGTGCCAGTGTCGGAAATAAAAGAATCACGGTTACTAGGGAACCAAGGGAGAAAAAGTGTTACGCTCAGATTTCACACACAAGACAGGAAAAAAGATCTAATAAGTTCATCTATTAAGCAAAAAAAGATATATACATAAATGAGTGTCTCACAAGAAAACAACAGAACTTCCTGTACAGAGTGAGAAAGCTAAAACATGAGAATAATGATAAAATTCACCAGTGCTTTGTACTTGATGGACAAATTCTAGTAAGAAAAACAAATGTAGCCCGTGTGTACTATATTACAAATGAAAATGAACTAGCAAACTTCCTTCATGATGCAAACATTACAGAGTCTGACTCATATTAGTGACCAAATCATTGTACTACGTTAGTGTATGTTATTATGCCATTAGTGAACTAATCCCTGTACTATCACCTCCTAGATAGTATTTACTACCTCATTTTCCCATGTGTTCCACACAGTTCCTTGTGTGACCCAATTTGTGTTATCTTCTCAGACTTCCCTTTCACAATTTACTACTTGTTAATAAGATACTTACTCTTTAATAGTATCTGTATTACCATTTATTCCTACTTAAGCACTGTTATAATTCTTTTATATTTTTATTTTTTTTATTATCACACTGGCCGATTCCCACCAAGGCAGGGTGGCCCGAAAAAGAAAAACTTCCACCATCATTCACTCCATCACTGTCTTGCCAGAAGGGTGCTTTACACTACAGTTTTTAAACTGCAACATTAACACCCCTCCTTCAGAGTGCAGGCACTGTACTTCCCATCTCCAGGACTCAAGTCCGGCCTGCCGGTTTCCCTGAATCCCTTCATAAATGTTACTTTGCTCACACTCCAACAGCATGTCAAGTATTAAAAACCATTTGTCTCCATTCACTCCTATCAAACACGCTCACGCATGCCTGCTGGAAGTCAAGCCCCTCGCACACAAAACCTCCTTTACCCCTCCCTCCAACCTTTCCTAGGCGACCCTGCCCCGCCTTCCTTCCACTACAGACTGATACACTCTTGAAGTCATTCTGTTTCGCTCCATTCTCTCTACATGTCCGAACCACCTCAACAAACCCTTCCTCAGCCCTCTGGACAACAGTTTTGGTAATCCCACACCTCCTCCTAACTTCCAAACTACGAATTCTCTGCATTATATTCACACCACACATTGCCCTCAGACATGACATCTCCACTGCCTCCAGCCTTCTCCTCGCTGCAACATTGATCACCCACGCTTCACACCCATATAAGAGCGTTGGTAAAACTATACTCTCATACATTCCCCTCTTTGCCTCCAAGGACAAGTTCTTTGTCTCCACAGACTCCTAAGTGCACCACTCACTCTTTTTCCCTCATCAATTCTATGATTCACCTCATCTTTCATAGACCCATCCACTGACACGTCCACTCCCAAATATCTGAATACGTTCACCTCCTCCATACTCTCTCCTCCAATCTGATATTCAATCTTTCATCACCTAATCTTTTTTATCCTCATAACCTTACTCTTTCCTGTATTACCTTTAATTTTCTTCTTTTGCACACCCTACCAAATTCATCCACCAATCTCTGCAACTTCTCTTCAGAATCTCCCAAGAGCACAGTGTCATCAGCAAAGAGCAGCTGTGACAACTCCCACTTTGTGTGTGATTCTTTATCTTTTAACTCCACGCCTCTTGCCAAAACCCTCGCATTTACTTCTCTTACAACCCCAACTATAATATATTAAACAACCACGGTGACATCACACATCCCTGTCTAAGGCCTACTTTTACTGGGAAAAATTTCCCTCTTTCCTACATACTCTAACTTGAGCCTCACTATCCTCGTAAAAACTCTTCACTGCTTTCAGTAACCTACCTCCTACACCATACACTTGCAACATCTGCCACATTGCCCCCCTATCCACCCTGTCATACGCCTTTTCCAAATCCATAAATGCCACAAAGACCTCTTTAGCCTTATCTAAATACTGTTCACTTATTTTGTTTCACTGTAAACACCTGGTCCACACACCCCCTACCTTTCCTAAAGCCTCCTTGTTCATCTGCTATCCTATTCTCCGTCTTACTCTTAATTCTTTCAATTATAACTCTACCATACACTTTACCAGGTATACTCAACAGACTTATCCTCCTATAATTTTTGCACTCTCTTTTATCCCCTTTGCCTTTATACAAAGGAACTATGCATGCTCTCTGCCAATCCCTAGGTACCTTACCCTCTTCCATACATTTATTAAATAATTGCACCAACCACTCCAAAACTGTATCCCCACCTGCTTTTAACATTTCTATCTTTATCCCATCAATCCCGGCTGCCTTACCCCCTTTCATTTTACCTACTGCCTCACGAACTTCCCCCACACTCACAACTGGCTCTTCCTCACTCCTACAAGATGTTATTCCTCCTTTTATAATCTTACCTAATTCTTTTATAATCTTACCTAATTTTCCCTTTGCTCCCAAACTACAAATAACAAACTAGTGTATGTTCCTACTACACTACTGTGCAGTTCCTTTTACCATCTTCCACTAGCTAGTATCAACTACCTCAAATAATATTTCTTAAGTGATATTAATTGCTCAAACTTTATGCTATAAGGCAAATCTTACTCTCAGATTAATTTCATATCATAGTGTCAGTCTATTTAAAGGTTGCTTTACCTCTACTTAATTTAGTCCCTTTTTACATTTCTCCTGAAATAATTCTCTATATACCAAAAATTTTACTGCCCTTTTTTTCAGTAATTCCCTTTACCCCTAGTTCTAACAATTTTTAAAAGGGTATTTCAGGAGATTTAATATTTTTTTTTTTTCCTTTTTTCCATATAGCCCACTTTTTTAAAAATATTTCCGGGTTTACTTTTGGGACTACCTCAGGTGCTCGATTTTGCTTTTTAATACATTCTTTTTATTAAAATTCATTAGCTCCTTTTAGCTGTAAAATCTACCGTGTTATAAATCCATTTTTTTAAAAAATTTAAGATGTATTAGATGTTAAAGTGTAAAACCTGAATTATCTATTCTGAAATAACCCCTTTTTTTTCTTTTAAATTTTTGCAAGTTTTAAAAATTAATCACAGGTCTTATTCAAAAGTTTTTTTGTTGATTCAATATAAATCTTATTTATTTTATCAGAAAATTTAGTTTGTTAAAATTCCTCTCTTTCCCTATGATTACAGGATAGATCCTGATGAAAAATTTTTTTAAAAAATAAATTTAACACGTTTAAACAGAACTGAAATTTACTATATAGCGGACCAACCAAAGACTTTCCCCCAGTGAAACAAAAAATTAACCATCTTTAACTACAAGTCAGATTTTTGAGAAAACCCTTTTGATGACCTCACGCATTACTCATTTTCCCTTCTTTTCCAATAAATCAATCACCCACACTAACAAAAACCCTTCTTAAGCCTGATATTACAGATGTCTTTTAACCTTTCCGGGGGGGGCCTACGGCCATACAAAAACGTAGAACACACCGAAAGGGGGGAAAAGGAACGATATATACTACTCAGATCAACTCGAATTTTATCAAAATTTGTACAAGGGGACGAAAAAATGGAAAAATATATCTAGCCAAATTTAAATCAAAAAACCTGCAAAAAACCCCCCCCCAGTTAAAACATCTACAGAGTACCCGTAAAACCCCCTTCCCCCTTTTGGGGGAAACCCCAGGAAACCTAATTAATGATGCACACATGAATAAAAACCACCTTCCCACTAAAAGGGGATTTTAACATAAACTACTACATGACCCCGGACCTTTAAATAAATGAATTCAAAAAACAAAAGGGGGTAACTGCCTGTTTCTCCCCCCCCAAAATCTAAACCTCAAGAATCACCCAGAAAGGGAAACTCCTTTTAAAAGACCCATCTGGAAAAAACCATATCCCCCTTTTAAAAACAGGGGATTTAAACACGACAACACTACAAAACCCCCTACCCAACCCTTTTTTAAAATTTTCTGGGCAAACTGCCACCCAAGGGCATTACTAAAGTAACCCTTTAGACTAATTTAAAGAGACCAAACAGTTAACAACTTTATAGCAGCTATGAATAAAATGAAATTTGGGAAAATGGGCCGAAAAAATATACAGATATGAAATGAAAGTATAAAAAAAATTTTTTAAAAAAAAAACCCCCCCCTCTATAAAAAAATTTTCCCCAGAAAAAACCCAAAAAAGAAACACGCCAAAAGAGGAAGAATAAACCCCGGTAAAAACCAAGCATCCTCCCTCCCTTAACCCCCAAACCAAAAAATTGGGAAAAACAGTATAGAATGAGTCAAATTTTAACCCAGGGGGAACCGTCTAAAAAGTTAAACATCGCATTACCAGCCTGTAGAAGGTCTAAAAAAATTTTATTTTTGAAAAAAAGGGTTACAAAACTCAAAAGGTTTATAATGAAAAAAAACTTTGGGAAAAATCTATCTGAAAAATTTTGGAACTAAAAAGTTATGTAAAAAAAACCCAACAAACTAACCCCAAAAACAGATTTAAACCCTAATACTCCAAATGAAACCCGGCCCAAAAAGAATCAATGTTTTTTTCCCCCATAGGGAAAAAAACTAGAAAACAAAATACCAAGGGACAAACAAACCCCCCCAGCAGGGCTACCTCCCCAGGTTTTATTTCTTTCAACACACTGGCCGAAAACCCCCTGAGGGGGGTTTGGCCCCCCAAAAGGGAAAACGAAAGTTTCTCCTTTTAAAATTTAGTAATTTATACAGGAGAAGGGGGTTTCTAGGGCCCCCGGGTTTTCCCGGGATTTCATTTGCCCCCACGCCCCTCCTGGGTAAAGGAAAGGGAAAAATTTGTTTCCCCTTCCCCCCCGGGGATAAGGGGAAATAAAAAAGAAAAAGAACTAGAAAGAAAAAAAGAAAAAAAAACCCGAGGGGGGATTTTATGTATTTATATGCATGTACATGTATGTGTAGTGTGGGCCTAAGGAAATAGAAGTAGCAAGGTACCGTTAAACTTGCATATTTATGAGGACAGAACAAGACACCCCCCCCTGTAAAGCAATTTTCAGGCTTTTGTTTTACGCTCCCTTGGCAGAATGATGTCCCCCCTGGGTGGTTGCTGTTACAACCTACTACCAACCTAAAACCCAACCCTTGAAAATTACGCATCATCAAACCCCCCTTTTTAAAAAAAAAAGGGATTAGACATAAACAAAAATTGCCCGCTTTTATGTACCCAAAAAAGTTTCACTATTGTCAAACCCAAATTTTGCAACGCTCTTTAAAAATTCAAAGCGGGTATATTCCTACCTCGTCTCACACAAAAATAAATTAAAACCCCCTTTTATTTTTTGGAAATTTAGGAATAATAAAAACACAAAAAAATGAAAATACACATGCTAGAAAAATAATATATACCACACTTGAAAAGAAAGAAAATCCCGCTGGGCCCTTTTCATTTATTTACGTAAAACTTTCAATACAGTCGACCCTGAACTAACCCGCACTCCCAAAAAAACGCACAAGGTATCAGAGACCACTCCCTCAACTACTTAAAATCATACCTTAGTAAAAACCAATATGTGTATGAAAATGAGCAAACTCTTCCACCCAACCCAAATCCACAGTAGGAGTCCCACAAGGAAGTGTCCTTGGACCACTCCTCTTTCTCATCTACATCAATGATCTACCGAATGCATCACAGCTACTAAAAAACCCATATTATTTGCAGATGACACAAACATAGGGTCTTTTCCCACCCAACACACGTCATACTGCAAACACATAAAATGCAGAATTGCAGAAAATATTTGCCTGGATGATGACTAACAAACTTACCCTGAACACTGATAAAACCTATTTATTTATTTTTATTTATTTATAATTTGAGCACAGTTTGGAAACAAAGCTGCAAAAGATCCAGTTAACATAACGCTGTACGGATCATCAGTCACAAGACTCACAGAGGGGAAATTCCTAGGTATCCACCTTGAGTAGCCTTAAGTTCGGACACACATACAAAAAATCACCCAAAAAAATCTCCCAAAGGGCTGTAGGCCATACTATCAAAGGTAAGGTACTACATTCCACAATCAGCTCTCCTGGCACTGTACCATTCACTCATATACCCTTATCTTACATATGGAATTTGCGCATGGGGATCAACAATATCCAATCACCTAAAACCCCTAATAACCCAGCAAAAAGGCAGCAGTAAGAATGATAACAAATTCCCACTCCCGCCAGCATACTCCACCAATTTTCAAAACTCTGAATCTGCTCACCATTAAGAACATCCATACTTATTCATGTGCCTACTACATACACAGAACAATACACGCAAATATAAACCCTCCACTCAAACTTCTTCTCACCAGCCTAAACAGGACTCATGACCACAACACAAGACACAAATCTCTTTTTGATATACCTCCGTGTCCATATCACACTGTGTAAAAACTCTATGCACATAAAGGGCCCCAAAATATGGAATTCATTACCAGAAGATATTAAAGTAACCCAGTCTGAAAATCAATTTAAGACTCTTCTCAAAAGCCACTTAATCACCCTAGACTAAATGCTAAATACAGTACTCAGTACACATACTCACTTATGTACTCCCACATCATAACTTCAACAATCACTTTGAACCTTTTATCCATTGTTGACAGGAATATAATTGAATCATTGTTTTCACAAAAACAACTTTCGAATATAAATATATCTTTGTCTTATACAAATTTTGATTTATTTATAATTAACCCTTTCAGGGTCTCCAGGCCCTCATGGTCGCCCAAATTTCAAAAAAAAAAAAAATTTTTTTCTTATGAAAAGATAGAGAATCGATTTCCGATCATAATCACATCAAAAGTATGAAATTTGATGGCAAACTTATGGAATTATGCTCTCGCAAAGTTAACGGTCTTGACGATGTTTACGCATCGGCGATTTTGTCCACTTTGAGCCCTATTTTTGGCCAATTCCAGTGTACTAGTCAACAAAAATCATAACTATTTTGCTAGAACTCCATTTTTTCTATTGAATGAGTACAAAAAACCACCCATTTACCGATTTCAACTTTCCAATAAAGTGGTCAAAATTTAGCAATTTTGCCAATTTCACACAAATTTCAAAAGATGCCAGTTTCCGAATAGGGTCCAGAATATACAAGAAAGACATTCTTGGCACTAAAATAACAAGTTCTGTGTTCTTTAGTCACATCCCCAGGCCTCTCTTATATTTCTTTGGCTTTCCACTTTGAATTTTTATTCTTAAAAAAAAATAGAAGATTTACTGTTATGCAGACTACTGCATTAGTGTAAAAATGGTATAAATAATATCAGCGCACTTGTGAAAGAATATTAGACTCACCAGTTGATGTGTATTGGACGTTTGGCATGATTTGTTTACTTTTGAACTTTGGTAAAAATCGAACATTTCTGCTACTCTGAGCTCAATTTCAAGGTACTTTAAATTGTAAAACCAGTCAAAATCGTCTCAATTTCTGTAATATGTCTTCCATTCTATAAAATGAGACCAGGAAAACTAGAATACAACAATAAATACCATATGAAAATACATTGCAAAGTCACTGTTTTGAACGAAAAACACTGTCAAAGTTTTTTTTTTTTCTCATTACGCACTGTTTGCTGCAGGATTTTTTTTTATACTTTGCACACTGACCACATAGACCCATTCTTTCACATGTAGGCATACCAGCTTTCTCTCACTAGATTTGAGGGCATTAGAATTTAGGCATACTAGTATGTCAAAAACCCTGGTGCGTAAGCCGTACTAGTACGTCGGAAACCCAGAAAGGGTTCATTTTCTGTCGACTTCACGCCTCTATCTCAGTGAGGTCTGAATGCATTTTTTTTTGTATATTTTAAAACACTCACAAAAACATTCTTGAGATTTTGGTAATTTTTTTTCGAATGTTTTTTGACACAGAGTGAATTAACTGTGAGGGTCCAGAGGCCAAATCTCAAGTGACAGCCAGGGTCCAGGAATTTAAAAAAAAAAAAAAAAATTATTTTTTGTTATGAAATGGTAGAGAATCTTTTTCTAAGGGTAATAAAACAAAAAAGCAAGAAATTTGATGGAAAATTGATGAAATTATGCTCTCATGAATTTTGGTGTGCCAGAGATATTTACGCATTGGCAATTTTGCTGACTTTGACTCCCATTTTAGGTAAATTACATTATTCCAGTCGACCAAATTCTATTTTATCAATTGAGCACAAGAAATCGGCCAGTCAGCTGTTTCAACTACCCAATAAAATGATTGGAAATTGGTAATTTGGCCAATTTAACACGAAGTTCAAAATATTCTGATTTCATAATAGGGTCCAAAATAAGCAATGCAGTCATTCCTGGCACTAAACTAACATTTCCTCTGTTCATTAGCTATGTTTTCAGGCTTTGCAAATGAATTCCATTTTAATTTTTTTTTCACATAATGAATTTTTATTCACACCAAAAAATGGAAGATTTGCTGTTATGCAATGTTGTAATAATTGTATAAATACGTAATATCAGCACATTTGTGAATGTATATTAGAGCCACCAGTTGTTTACTCTTGAACATTGGCAAAAATTGAGCATTTCCTCTACTTTGAGCTCAGTTTCAAGCCATTTTCTGTACTAAAACTAATCAAAATTATTTCTTTAGTATATCTTCCATTTTGGCTTAGAAAGACACATTAGCAAGCACTATGACATACTTATTAGAAAACGTTTTGGTCCTGGGACCTTGATCACGTCTAACATACAGAGGTAGAAAGATGTTATATATAGGCAAAGAGTGAGGTGTGAGTGACTCATGGTGACCTGAAGAATGCCATGTTGGGATGAGGACGGGTAGACGATGAGATCATGTGACTCCTGTGTTGTTGGGTTGGTGGTGCTTAGCCTGCTGAAGTATCATGTATGCTAATGTTTTTGAAATTTTGTGGTTTCCAGTGTTATGTTCTGTTGTGTCGGTGACGGCGATTAGTGATGGTCCTTGGCACCATTGGTGTCTGAGGTCTGGTTCGGTGAGAACGAGTTGTACCTCATTCCAGTTCATCAAATGCCCCAGGGAGTCTCTGTGGAGGACACAGGCGTACCTTAAATCGTCTCTGTTACAGGCACTTTGATGCTCGTTCAGGCAGACCGCAAGATCTCCACCTGTCTCATCTGCATATTTCTTGGGACAGAATCCACAGGGGATGGTGTAGATGCTTGCTGTAGAAGTTAGAGGTGTGGAGCTGCATTTCGTAGTGAGGTCTTTGATAGATAATGTGTTTATGGTGGAAACATTGATGTTACTCATAGAAAGTGTCCAGTGAGTATTTGTGGCAACATCACCACATGGGAGCACTATGAACTGCTTAGAGGGCTGTTCCATGGGTGATTTGTTGAGGATAGCTTGTGCCTTGAGTCTGCAATCTCGGATGAAGAAAGATGGGAACTGAAGACATGTAAAGGCTTGTGTTATGTAAATACATTCTTCAAGAAAACAAGGGCTGGAGATGTGAAGAGCTCTCAAGAAGAAGCGGGTGTCTTGGTGTGAATAAAAGTGTATAAGATCGTCCTTGTTGGTAGGTTTTCTATACGCTTTGTAGAGAAGTTTGTCACTGTCGGGAGATCTGCACAGGAGAACGTTGAGGAAAAGAAGGTTGCCATTCTTTTTGAGTTCAAGTGTTAACTTAATTGATAGTTCAGCTGCATTGATCTTGTTGAGAAGGGCCTGGGTATTGAGACGTCTCGGATAGAAAACCAATATATCATCAACGTATCTTAGCCAGATAACGGTGTTGGGAATGAGGGATGCTGAATTTCTCTGTCTCTAGGTTTTCCATGAAGAGGTTGGCAAGCAAAGCACTGAGCAGGCTGCCCATTGCCATCCCAAAGCACTGTTTGTAACAGTTGTCCTTGTACTTGAAGAAGTTGAAATCAACACAAAGATCCACTAGACTGATGAAATCTAGAAGAGGTAAAGGGAGTTCGTGGTTTTCAATGAGCCAACTTGTTGGTATTTATTACCAAGGTTTATACCATCTTCCATTCTATCAAATGTGACTAAGAAATCGTGAATACAGCTGTAAAAAACATGTGTAGAAACACCGCAAAGTTGTTATTTTAATCCAAAATTATGGTCGCAGTTTTTTTCTCATGCACTGTGTGCTGCAGGATTTGTTTTATGTGATGCACACTTACCACATAGCTGTATTCTCTCTTATCTAGGCTCAAATTTACCACTTACAGCTTATCTGAGTGAGCTAAGCTCGTGGTGTAGATCTACAGCAATAAGCTTTGATAATTCTATTTACTCACTTGCAAGTCCCACTCAAATCCAACCCCTCTCACTCATGTATTTATCCAACCCAAATTTTAAACTACCCAAGGTTTTAGCATGTGAGTAAATAGAATTATCAAAGCTTATTGCTTGGGTAGCAGTAAGAATTTGGGTGGGCAAATATTCTACTAGTGGGATGGATTGTGAAGGACCTGGTTCGTATGGGCCAACAGGCCTACTGCAGCATTCCTCCATTCTTAGTTATTTATTTATTTATTTATTTGAACATGAATCAGAGAAGTACAAGGAATACAATTTTTAAAGTGCAGCATGCCAAAGCCCCTTGTATGCAGAGCATTATGGGCAGGCGTAAAATTAACTTAAGATTAACTAAGCAATGAGATATTCAATTGTACAAAAAGTATTGTAAAACAGATAACAATTTAGTACAAATGAGTATTACAAAGACAGGTCATATGGTCATTTACTGTGTTGCTGTGTAATCAGTAGAATGGAGTATTCTGTTAGGTAATGAAGTTAAATAGTAACAAAGTTTGATTGGGTCACAGGTTGACATTTACGAGCGTATCTATTCCTACCCCTTGTCCCACAACATACTCAACCCCTGTCAGTTTGGGTTCAGGCCTAATAAAAATACTAATGATGCTATTATCCACATGCTAGAACTTATTTATACAGCAATAGAGAAAAAAGAAGTCCCACTGGGGATCTTCATTGACTTACGTAAAGCTTTCGATACAGTTGACCACGACTTGCTCCACATAAAATTGTCGCACTATGGTATAAGAGGGCACTCCCTCAACTACCTAAAGTCATACCTCAGCAACAGAAGCCAATATGTGTACACAAATGGGGCAAACTCTTCCGCACAGCCAATTACAGTTGGTGTCCCACAGGGAAGTGTCCTAGACCCTCTTCTCTTTCTCATATACATAAATGACCTACCAAATGCATCACAACTACTCAAACCCACACTATTTGCAGATGACACTACATACGTCTTCTCTCACCCGAGCCCAGTCACGCTAGCCAATACTGTGAATATCGAATTACAGAAAATATCAACCTATATGAGGACCAACAAACTTACTCTAAACATTGACAAAACCTACTACATTCAGTTTGGTAACAGAGCTGCAGATGTGTTTCTTAACATAATGATAAATGGATCACCTATCACAAAACTCACAGAGGGAAAATTCCAAGACAGTATGCATACTATCGAAGATACGGTACTATGTTCCACAGTCAGCCCTCCTGGCCCTATATCACTCACTTATTTACCCCTATCTCACCTATGGAATTTGTGCATGGGGCTCAACAACAATAAACCATCTCAGACCACTAATCACCCAACAAAAGGCTGCAGTCAGAATGATAACAAATTCCCACTACAGACAGCACACTCCACCAATATTCAAAACTCTAAACCTACTCACAATACAAAACATCCATACTTATTACTGCACCTACTACATTCATAGAACACATAAAAGGCCCTAAAATCTGGAATTCATTACCTGTGAATATAAAAAAAACACTATTTATAAATTCAAGTCTCTTCTCAAAAATCACTTACTCACCCACAACTAAATAAATACTGAATAATTGTATCTCATAAATTGTATCTCATGTATGTATCTCATTATTGTATCTCATAAATGTCAACCTGTGACCCAATCAAACTTTGTTACTGTTTAACTTCATTACCTAACAGAATACTCCATTCTACTGATTACACAGCAACACAGTAAATGACCGTATGACCTGTCTTTGTAATACTCATTTGTACTAAATTGTTATCTGTTTTACAATAATTTTTGTACCACTGAATATATCATTGCTTAGTTAAACTTAAGTTAATTTTAAGCCTGCCCATAATGCTCTGCATACAAGGGGCTTTGGCATGCACTTCAAAAATTGTATTCCTTGTACTTCTCTGTATCATGTTCAAATAAATAAATAAATAAATAAATAAATAAATAAATAAATAAATAAATAAATAAATAAATACATATATGAGACACAACTATTCAGTATTTATTTAGTTGTGGGTGAGTAAGTGATTTTTGAGAAGAGACTTTAATGTATAAACAGTGTTTCTTTTATATTCACAGGTAATGAATTCCAGATTTTAGGGCCTTTTATGTGCATTGAGTTTTTGCATAGCGTGCGATGGACACGAGGAACATCAAAGAGTGATCTGTGCCTTGTGTTATGGTCATGTGTTCTGTTGAGGTTGGTAAGGAGATGTTTGAGGGGAGGGTTTATGTCAGAGTTAAGTGTTCTATGTATGTAGTAGGTGCAGTAATAAGTATGGATGTTTTGTATTGTGAATAGGTTTAGAGTTTTGAATATTGGTGGAGTGTGCTGTCTGTAGTGGGAATTTGTTATCATTCTGACTGCAGCCTTTTGTTGGGTGAATAGTGGTCTGAGATGGTTTATTGTTGTTGAGCCCCATGCACAAATTTCATAGGTGAGATAGGGGTAAATAAGTGAGTGATATGGGGCCAGGAGGGCTGACTGTGGAACATAGTACCGTATCTTCGATAGTATGACTACAGTCTTGGATTTTTTTTTGGAAATTTGTTGTATATGTGTTTGAAATTTGAGTCTATTATCAAGGTGGATTCCTAGGAATTTTCCCTCTGTGAGTTTTGTGATAGGTGATCCATTTATCATTATGTTAAGAAACACATCTGCAGCTCTGTTACCAAACTGAATGTAGTAGGTTTTGTCAATGTTTAGAGTAAGTTTGTTGGTCTTCATCCAGGTTGATATTTTCTGTAATTCGGTATTTACAGTATTGGCTAGAAAGACTGGGCTCGGGTGAGAGTAGACGTATGTAGTGTCATCTGCAAATAGTGTGGGTTTGAGTAGTTGCGATGCATTTGGTAGGTCATTTATGTATATGAGAAAGAGAAGAGGGCCTAGGACACTTCCCTGTGGGACACCAACTTTAATTGGCTGTGCGGAAGAGTTTGCCCCATTTGTGTACACATATTGGCTTCTGTTGCTGAGGCATGACTTTAGGTAGTTGAGGGAGTGCCCTTATACCATAGTGCGACAATTTTATGTGGAGCAAGTTGTGGTCAACTGTATCGAAAGTTTTACGTAAGTCAATGAAGATCCCCAGTGGGACTTCTTTTTTCTCTATTGCTGTATAAATATGTTCTAGCATGTGGATAATAGCATCATTAGTATTTTTATTAGGCCTGAACCCAAATTGACAGGGGTTGAGTATGTTGTGGGAGATGAGGTAGGAATAGATACGCTTATGTTTGTATGTTCTTATAACCATATTAGGCAGACTGCTCCACTCATCAACTTAAGACAGGAGGAACACTGCAGTATGCCTGTTGGCCTATGCTTGGCAAGTCCTTCACAATTCCAACTCATTAACAGTATAAACGCTACCCAGGCAATAAGCTGTGATAATTCTATTTACTCACGTGCAAGTCACACTCAAATCCAAACGTCTCACTCATGTATTTATCCAACCTAAATTTGAAACTACCCAAGGTTTTAGCTTCAATAGGACCTTGGGTAAAGGGATGGGGACTGTTGTAGCAGGCTTCCTTGTGAAGAACATTGTGATGGGCAACTGAGACCGTTTCTTCATTGCTACAAACAGAGTTTTGTAGGGAATTATGCCTCTTGTCAATGTCGTTCATCACCTTTACAGCTTTCAACATAAATATGATTTGGTGGCTGAGTATTCACGAATGTATATCATGTTTCTGTGTTATTAATGTTGTTTATTATGTCATATTAGATGAATTGTGATAGCTAAATAAGCCGTACAGCTGATATTAGAGTCATATTGAAGCATAAAAAACTTGCCTCCCTCTCCTCCCTTACCTGTCTTCCATACACCACCAAGAGTCTTCAGTAAAGGTAAGTATGATGTTGGTTTAGAAAGACATGTAAGCAAACACTTTGACATATTTATTAGAAAATGTTTTGGTCCTGGGACCATGATCACTTTTAACATACAGAGATAGAAAGATGTTATATATAGGCAAAGAGCGAGGTGTGAGTGATGCATGGTGACCTGAAGGATGCCATGTTGGGATGAGGACGGGTAGACGATGAGATCATGTGACTCCTGTGTTGTTGGGTTGGTGGTGCTTAGCCTGCTTAAGTATCATGTATGCTAATGTTTTTCAAATTTTGTGGTTTCCAATGTTACATTCTATTGTGTCGGTGACAGTGATTAGTGAGGCTTCTAGGCACCATCGGTGTCTGAGGTCTGGTTCGATGAGAACGAGTTGTGCTTCATTCCAGTTCATCAAATGCCCTGTGGAGTCTCTGTGGAGGACACAGGCATACCTTAAATCGTCTTTGTTACAGGCACTTTGATGCTCGTTCAGGCAGACCGCAAGATCTCCGCCTGTCTCGCCTACATATTTCTTGGGACAGAATCCACAGGGGATGGTGCAGACGCCTGCTGTAGAAGTTAGAGGTGTGGGGCTGTGTTTTGTAGTGAGGTCTTTGATAGATGATGTGTTTATGGTGGAAACGTTGATGTTACTCATAGCAAGTGCCTGGTGAGTATTCGTGGCAGCATCACCACATGGGAGCGCTGTGAACTGCTTAGAGGGCTGTTCCATGGGCGGTTTGTTGAGGATAGCTTGTGCCTTGAGTCTGCAATCTCGGATGAAGAAAGATGGGAACTGAAGACATGTAAAAGCTTGTGTTATGTAAATGCATTCTTCAAGAAAACAAGGGCTGGAGATGCGAAGAGCTCTCAAGAAGAAGCGAATGAGGACTTCTCTTTTAGTGCGGGTGTCTGCCTATATATAATGTCTTTCTACCTCTGTATATTAGAAGTGATCTAGGTCCCAGGACCTAGACATGTAAGCAAACGGTGCTTGCTTACGTGTCTTTCTAAACCAACTTGTCGATATTTATTGCCGAGGTTTATACCAAGTATGATGTTAAATAAGAACATAAGAACATAAGAATGGAGGAACACTGCAGAAGGCCTCCTGGCCCAAACAAGGGAGGTCCTTATCAAAATGACCTCTACCCAAAGCTACCCAAGAAATTACTCTTGTACCCAATGACACAAATCAAACCTATCCCCTCCCATTCATATATTTGTCCAATCTCTTTTTAAAGCTGCCCAAAGTCCTAGCCTCCATCACCCTACTGGGAAGATTGTTCCACGCATCCACAACTCTGTTAGAAAACCATACTTACCTGTGTCCTTTCTAAATCTAAATTTATCCGACTTAATTAAATCCATTATTTCTGGTTCGACACCCTCAGTACTTTATTATATCTCCTTTGTTTATGCCCGTCATCCACTTATACATTTTAGTGATATCTCCCCTCATTCTACGTCTCTCCAGAGAGTGGAGATTTAAGGCTTTAAGTCTATCTTCATACGGGAGATTCCTTACACAGTAAATCATTTTAGTCATTCTTCTCTGTATGTTCTCCAATGAGTCTATATCCATCCTGTAGTAAGGAGACCAAAACTGAGTGGCATAATCAAAGTGAATCCTCACTAGTGATGTATAGAGCTGTGAAATAACTTTTGGACTTCTGTTACTTATACCTCTTGAGATAAATCCAATATGTAATATGTTAGCCTTGTTGTGCACACTTAGGCACTGCTGTCTTGGCTTTAGATTTCTGCTTACCATGACTCCCAAGTCTTTTTCACATTTATTTATTTATTTATTTATTTATTTATTTAGTAATTTGAGCATACATACAGAGGTACAAAAAAAATACAGGTAAGAGCAGCATGCCAAAGCCACTTATATGCATAGCATTACGGGCTGGCTTAAAATTAACTTAAGATTAACTAAGCAATGACGAAATCAGTGATAAGACATTATTGTAAACAGATAACTATAAAGCACAAATGAGTATTACATAGACAGGTCATATGGTTGCATGCATTGCTGTACATTCAGTTGAATGGAGTATTCTGTTAGATTGGGTTTTAGGTTTAACATTTATGTGATATAATTGTGAGAAACATTTAAGATACATGTATACAATTTATAAGGTTCAGTTATTCATTATTTATTTGGTTTTGGGTGAGTAAGTGATCTTTGAGAAGAGACTTGAATTTATAAACAGGTAGTGTTTCTTTTATATTTACAGGTAATGAATTCCAGATTTTAGGGCCTTTTATGTGCATTGAGTTTTTGCATAGCGTGAGATGGACACGAGGAACATCAAAGAGTGATCTGTGCCTTGTGTTATGGTCATGTGTTCTGTTGAGGTTGGCAAGGAGATGTTTGAGGGGAGGGTTAATATCAGAGTTAAGTGTTCTATGTATGTAATAGGTGCAGTAATAAGTATGGATGTTTTGTATGGTGAGTAGGTTGAGTGTTTTGAATATTGGTGGAGTGTGCTGCCTGTAGTGAGAATTTGTTATTCTAACTGCAGCCTTTTGTTGGGTAATTAGTGGTCTGAGATGGTTAATTGTTGTTGAGCCCCATGCACAAATTCCATAGGTGAGATAGGGGTAAATAAGAGAGTGATATAGGGCCAGGAGGGCTGACTGTGGAGCATAGTACCGTATCTTCGATAGTATGCCTACAGTCTTGGAAATTTTCTTAGAAATTTGTTGTATATGTGTATGAAATTTGAGTCTATTATCAAGGTGGATTCCTAAGAATTTTTCCCTCTGTTAGCTTTGTGATAGGTGATCCGTTTATCATTATGTTAAGAGGGACATCTGTAGCTCTGTTACCAAACTGAATGAAGTAGGTTTTGTCAATGTTTAGTGTAAGTTTGTTAGTCCTCATCCAGGTAGATATTTTCTGTTATTCTGTATTTACAGTATTGGCTAGCGTGACTGGGCTCGGGTGAGAGAAGACGTATGTAGTGTCATCTGCAAATAGTGTGGGTTTGAGTATGATCAAGCTCTGCTTCTGATTCTGTATGATCAAGCTCTGCTATTTTTCAGACCAAGACATTAATTTGTCCAAATCCTCCCGGAGTTCATTGCCATCCTCCTCAGAATGAATCATACGGCCTATCTTTGTATCATCATCAAATTTGCTCATGTCACTCGTAACCCCTTCATCAAGGTCATTAATGTAAGTTATGAACAAGAGAGGGCCTAAAACTGATCCTTGTGGAGCGCCACTAGTGACTAATCCCTATTCAGATTTGACCCCATTAATGGAAACTCTCTGCTTTCTCTTGGTAAGCCATGCCTGTATCCATTCTAGAACTTTACCTCCTATACCATGATCTGCTACTTTTCTTAAGAGTCTGTTGTGATGTACTCTATTGAAGGCTGTACTAAAATCCAAATAAACAATATCATATTCTTTATCGCTGTCTACTGCCTTAAATGTTCTACTGAAGAACATCAGTAAATTTGCCAGACAGGAATGACCTCTCATGAACCCATGCTGAGATTCATTAATCAAATTATGCTCTTCAAGGTGACTTCTAATAATGTCAGCTATAATTGATTTTAATAACTTGCCCATTATAGATGTCAGGCTTATTGGATGGTAATTTGAAGGAACAGACTTATCCACTGATTTGAATATAGGAACCACATTAGTCATCTTCCACAACTCTGGCACAACACCAGTAAGGATGGATGCATTAAACACACTCGTTAATGGCTGACTAAGTTCCATCTTGCATTCCTTTAGTACCCTGGATAACAACTCGGCGGGCCCTGGGGACTTATTTTGCTTCATTTTATCTATCTGTTTGATAACCATGTCCCTCATGACAGTAATATTAGTTAATTTGAATTCATCAGGAACTGAATAATTGTTAATTTCTGGAATCTCAGTTATGTTTTCCTGTGTAAAAACTGACTAAAAATAGTCGTTAAATAAGGAACACATTCCAGTTCGTTATCCGTCAGCTGTCCATTCCCAATTTTCAGAGGTCCAACTTTTTCCTTCATCTTCGTCCTATACACTTGAAAGAACCCCTTTGGATTGGTCTTTGATTCATTAGCAACTCTAATTTCATAGTCATGTTTAGCCTTTCTAATCCCCTTTTTTACTTCTCTTTTAAGCTGAGCATATTGGTCAGTAAGGTTAACCTCACTTCTTCTGATGCACCTATAAATTTCCCTTTTCTCCCCTAATAGATGCTTCAGCCTCCTGTTAACCCATATGGGATTGTTAATATTAGACTTAATTTCTCTCTGGGGAATGTATATACAGTAAGGCCCTGCTTTACGGCGTTTTGCCTTACGGCATTCCGCTAATGCGGTGATGTCGAATTATGACCAAAATTTGCTATATGGCAAGCGGTCTTTCAAATACGGCGCCCCCCCCCACCCAGTTTGTTTACATTTTCCGTGACCTCATCTATTATGTCAGGAAACTTTCCAAAATTTCAAGTGTTTTAAAGTTACTGCATATTTTATATGTACTCTGATAATTATACTTATGTGTACCTGTACCTAAATATACTTACACACTGTGCTGGTGTGCAGGTACACATTAAAATCGCTAAGTCTCTCTCTACTCATGACGCCCCAATACTACGTAATAATAATCACTCTTGGGCACACTAAATGTCTTATTTTACATCAATATAGGCATTCTCATTAATCCATCTATGATATTTTCCTCAAAATTATATATGAAACCCATTACATAGCATATAAACATGATACATACGCTCGCAGAATAAAAATTTACGCAAATATGAGATTTGTTTACAAAGCAGCTGTATAGGTAGTGTCGGAAGAATTACGTTTTCTCTAGTCAAACTGGGGGATACCTGTAGAAAAATATTCTTTTCATATGCCTTTACTCTATATACGTATAGCAATTCACGACCCTTGTGGGTTTAGTGCTTTTTATAATTAATAATAATAATATTATTATTAATAATAATAATAATAATAATAATAATATTATTATTATTATTATTATTTTTTATTTTTTTTTATTATCACACTGGCCGATTCCCACCAAGGCAGGGTGGCCCGAAAAAGAAAAACTTTCACCATCATTCACTCCATCACTGTCTTGCCAGAAGGGTGCTTTACACTACAGTTTTTAAACTGCAACATTAACACCCCTCCTTCAGAGTGCAGGCACTGTACTTCCCATCTCCAGGACTCAAGTCCGGCCTGCCGGTTTCCCTGAACCCCTTCATAAATGTTACTTTGCTCACACTCCAACAGCATGTCAAGTATTAAAAACCATTTGTCTCCATTCACTCCTATCAAACACGCTCACGCATGCCTGCTGGAAGTCCAAGCCCCTCGCACACAAAACCTCCTTTACCCCCTCCCTCCAACCTTTCCTAGGCCGACCCCTACCCCGCCTTCCTTCCACTACAGAATGATACACTCTTGAAGTTATTCTGTCTCGCTCCATTCTCTCCACATGTCCGAACCACCTCAACAACCCTTCCTCAGCCCTCTGGACAACAGTTTTGGCAGTCCCGCACCTCCTCCTAACTTCGAAACTACGAATTCTCTGCGTTATATTCACACCACACATTGCTCTCAGACATGACATCTCCACTGCCTCCAGCCTTCTCCTCGCTGCAACATTCATCACCCATGCTTCACACCCATATAAGAGTGTTGGTAAAACTATACTCTCATACATTCCCCTCTTTGCCTCCAAGGACAAAGTTCTTTGTCTCCACAGACTCCTAAGTGAACCACTCACTCTTTTCCCCTCATCAATTCTATGATTCACCTCATCTTTCATAGACCCATCCGCTGACACGTCCACTCCCAAATATCTGAATACATTCACCTCCTCCATACTCTCTCCCTCCAATCTGATATTCAATCTTTCATCACCTAATCTTTTTGTTATCCTCATAACCTTACTCTTTCCTGTATTCACTTTCAATTTTCTTCTTTTGCACACCCTACCAAATTCATCCACCAATCTCTGCAACTTCTCTTCAGAATCTCCCAAGAGCACAGTGTCATTATTATTATTATTATTATTATTAATAATAATAATAATAATAATAATAATAATAATAATAATAATAATAATAATAATAATATTATTATTATTATCTTCATTCACTCTAAAAATGGTGTGTTGCTGTTTATTTATTCTGAACTAACTTGTACACAATGTAAGAGTATTTATGTTGTGAGGTAATTATTATTATAATAAAAAAAATATTGAGGTAAATGTTTTACAAACTCTTACAAATGGACCCCTTCAGGGTCCAAGGCCAAAATCTGAAGTGGTGCTCCAGTGTCCAAGAAATTTTGAAAAAAAAAAAAAAATTTTCTTGCAGAATTAAAGAGTATATTTTTGTGAAGGTAATAAGACAAAAAAAAAAATTCTGATCAGTACTTACCGAGATACAGTGGCGGGAAGTTGACCCAAAATGACCGGGTGGCGGCAACATTAGTGACTTCCGCAAAATCCCTTTTTTTTTATTTTACGTTTTTTTATACTTTTTTCTATTCTTTTCTATTTTTTTCTTTTTCTAATAACATTTGTTGCCTGTGAGACCAGTATAATGTATATTGTATAAGTGTACACTCATTGTATTCCACACAATAACTGCACTAATTTGTTTATCATTATATTGCTTACAAAACTTGTTTACAAGTTTATTGTAAACAAAATGATGAAGATATTAGTGCAGTTATTGTGTTGAATACAACAGTACCATATAGTACTATATGGTACAATGGTGCCATAGGGTGCAATTGTACCATATGGTACAATGGTACCATATGGTACAATATGGCACAATGGCACATGATACAATGGTACCATATGATACAGTGGTACCATATGATACAATGGTACCATATGGTACAATGGCACCATTTGGTACAATGGTACCATATGATACAATGATACCATATGGTGCAGTGGTACCTTATGGTACCATATGGTGCAGTGGTACCTTATGGTACCATATGGTGCAGTGGTACCTTATGGTACCATATGGTGTAATGGTACCATATGGTACCATATAATGCAATGGTACCATATGGTACATTGTACCATACAGTACAATGATACCATATGGTTCGTTGTACTGTATGGTACTATATGGTACTGTTGTATTCAACACAATAAACACACTAATATTTTCATTATTATTTTGTTTACAACAAAAATATGCAAAAATGTTGTATATTAGTAATGTTCTATTATATATTTACAAGTGTACAGGAACTCGACATGTTCCTTGAGGTGGATGACAAAGCACTTTGTCTGGGAAACTGCAGAGTCAGTAGCTAGCTTGTGTCACCACTCACTCAGTCTTGGCTGGTGTCTCATGCCACCAACACCTACTGACCATATGGTACACAGTATCATATGTTACAGGGTACCATATGGTACATTGTACTATATGGTATAGAGTACCATGCAGTACAGGATAACATATGGTACAGGGTACCATATGGCACAGGGTACCATATGGCACAGGGTACCATATGGCACAGGGTACCATATGGCACAGGGTACCATATGGCACAGGGTACCATATGGCACAGGGTACCATATGGTACAGGGTACCATACAGTACAGGGCACCATATGATACAGATAGAGGGATAACTATGGAAATAAGTCACCCTGACTTTTTTGGGTTATCCTAAGATTTTATACATATGCTGCTATATATGATAATCTACATAATTGTATTTCTGTACACCTGAATAAACTTACTCAAGCACATGTGGCATCATAAGTAAGTTTATTTAGTTATACACAAATAAAGTTACATAGAATATCATACTTAGCAGCATATGTTTGGAGAACCTAGGATAACCCAAAAAAGTCAGACAGACTTATTTCCATTAGGGTCCCTGTACCCTGTGCCATATGGTATAATGTACCATATGGTACAATGTACTATATGGTACATTGTACCATATGGTACCATTGTACCATATGATTCCATTGTACCATATACCATTGTAAGACATGGCTCCATTGTGCCATATGGTACCATTGTACCATATGGCACAATGGTACCATATGGTTCAAAACCATAGAATTCGTCTTCAGCTCCACTTCCATCAGTCTTAGAACTGTAAGTTGTGAAGAGGAGAGTCAGAATTTGCCCGGAGAGTTAGTGGGGAGTGAAAGCTTCCTTGCCGCCATGCACTATGAACAAAGCTACTTTGCCGGCGTTCCCACAATGCCATGCGGGTGTCCAGATTTTTTCTATGGTGTGCACACTGACCACCCCGACCCATTCTCTCAGATGTAGGCCTACCAGCCTTCTCATGCAAAATTTGACGCCGCTAGAATTTTGGCATAGATCTACGGTTTGGATCCTGAACGTAAAGCCGTAGATCTACGGGACGGACCCTGAAAGGGTTAATACACATTTATTTCGCCTGACCAAGTGACCGTCCACTACCTGTTCAGTTTGTGTTCTTACATTGTTTCAACTCTGTATCTCGTTGTCTCTCTCATTTACTCTTTCATTAACTAGTTGGCTCTCATTGACGATTGCGTCTAAGGTTAGCTGTGATAAACAGAGAAGTTGTAAGTCTCTTGCTTTAAGTGCCAAGTTAGAGGATGATGGTGTGCCATTCTGATTTTATTCAATAAACACCCTACCACTCACCTCTCACACATTAATATTAATATATTAAGGTAAGTAATACGTGTACTCTGTGTGTATCTTACCTTTTATTGTGTTTTTAATGCCTATTTCTATTGCTAACTTAATATAAGTTAGTGTAAACTTGTTGTCTGGCATTTATTACATATTTTATGTGTGTTCTGATAATAATACTTGTGGACCTGTGTGGTAGCAGGGTGAAGGGACAACATTACGTTTTCTCTGTTCAGCCATCATAGAAAACGTGTATGAATCTGCGTTTGGCCCAGCCACTCCCTCACTTCTCTTTTGTTGACAATTTTTGGCATGAATTATTCATTACTTCTACCTTCGTTTATGATGGCATCTAAAGGCAGTTGTTAGAAATGATTAAATTCAGTGAACAAGGCATGTCGATGTTAATAATATGGCTCTGGGCCACAGTGTAGGTAGCTGGTAGGTGTAGCCCAGGCGGGCTACACCTACCGGCTACCTACACTGACTTCCTACAAATGAATACTACTCACCTCTCTTCCTATATTAAGACTACACATATTTTAAGGTAAATAATGAGTGTACTGTATGTGTATTTTACCTCTCTTGAATGTTTTAAATATCGTATATTAAGTATGAGATGGTGAGCCAGGGCTACCTATACCTGGGCTACCTGCACCTGACTTCCTGCAAATAAGTACTACTCACCTCTCACCCTACATTAAGATTACAAATACTTTAAGATAAGTAATGAATTTACTGTGAATGTATTTTACTTTGTGTGTTTTTAATGCCTGGTTCTATTACTAACTTAATATAATTTAGTGTAAACTTGTTGTCTGGCATTTATATGCATTTATAAATGGAAAAAAATGGCGTTCTGCCTTCCGGCGATGTCTGCTTTCTGGCGACAGCCTGGAACCTAACCCGCCATATAAGTGGGGCCCTGCTGTACTCTGAGCATGGTGTATATTATTAAGAAAAAATCATGTACGCAGATCCCTTCGTAATCATAAGTATGATCATCGTCAATAAAATCATTAGCCTGGGGTTACTTCTCTTCTCTGTTTCTTAATGCCACTAGGACCAGCTTGAGAGTCACTGGAGCCCTGTCTCACAAAAAAAGTGTCCAGAGAGCTCTTTTTTTCGGCATCTCTTTAAAATTCCCTAAAAGGGCCAAGATTTTGTCACTGTAAATTTTGCCGATTGGCTTGCAGCAGCCTTGTCGGGGTGACGTTTCTCCAAAAAATTTTTCCCCATCCTTCTCTAAAATTTCAAAAATCTCCTTAATTTTAAAGAAGGCAACTCCCATCTCTCTTCCTCCTTGCAGCAAATCTAGCTGCAGTCGTTGCGTTCCACTGAAGTCTTCAGCTCCTCAGTGGTTAGCTTTCATTGTGGTCCTCACCAACTTTTCCCACAACCTCCAAACTCAATCCAACCCCATGGAACTCCCCAATCCAAATAGTTTCCAAACTGCCATAGGCCTCAGTGCAGCCCCAAAACCCTTAAAAAATCCCTCTTGCACCAATCTAGCCACAATTTTTCCAAGCAGAGTTCAAGCCTGGTAGTCATCCCTCCCAAACCTTCCAATAAGGCTTATGCAAGGGGATATTTGAAGTGATTTTTCCCCAGAACTCCTTAGGGTAAAGGAGTGTCTGGGGTCACTTCAAGCCCCTTTGAAAAAATTGCTTTGGATAAGTTTTTTAAATTTTAAAATTTGCTGGCCCAGGGGCTGGAGGAGAGGATGGTATTGGGGGGCAAAAACTTTATTTTGATGAATCCATACCCCCCAGAATTAGGTCATAAAATTTGGAGGATGACAGGTGCATTGTCCATTAGCAGGGGGGCATTTTTAGATCCAATTTATTTTCCCAGAGGAAATTCTTCACACTGGGCCCAACACTTCTTAAACCACTCATGAAAATTTCCCTCGTGACCCACCCTTTATTATTAGCTTTCCAAAACACACAATTTACTTTTCATAACTTGTTTTTCTTGAACACACGGGGTTTTTCAAATGGAAAAACACTAGTAAGGGTTTTTCATTTTGAATCCCACTAGCATTACTAAAAACAGGGGAGCCTGTCTTTCATGGGCTTGTGTCCGGGCGCCCCTTTTCCCGTGAGTAAGTGGTCCTTTTTGGGCATTTTCTTCCAAAAAGGCCTTTTTGCACAATTGAACACTTGTTTTGAATTAATTGTTCATTCTGTATGTCTCCTTGAATTCACTGACGAATTTTGTAGCTTTTAATTTGTCTGAACTGGGAGCCGACATCCTTTTCACATGTTTATGCCCCTATGGTTCTTAAATCTCTCAAAACCCCTTTGCTGGCCTTTAATTCACAAAAACATTACTCGTTGCAGCAATTTCTTTATGAGATCCGTGCAATGCCTAGCCTTTTCACAAATAAACACTGCATAAGACTATCTTCTGCTAAAGTTTTTCGTTTTCACACCCAAAAATAACTTTTAAAAACCCTTTGAACTGGCGTCTCATTTTTTTCACATATTTACTCCCTTTGCAACAACAGTTCCTTATTTCCTTTTTCTTGGCCACGATGGGAAATATGGTTGTATGGGGTTTTTTTTATACCCGGCAGTTCAGCCCCATGTACACCACTTTCATATTGTTTAAAGAGTTTTTCTTTAATGGTGAAACAGTCATTTTTATAGTTTTGAGGGGTTTATCATCCGAGGGACAAACCTTTTTGGGCCTTTGAGTGAGGCACAAAACATACTCGGCAACTGGCAGGGCTTCTGGCAAGCAACTCAGGGCATTCTTACCGGGACTTTCGCTGGGCAGTCACTGCCCTGAGAATTGAGCGGTCCGCAAAATGACTCAGGGTAGCATCTGGGAGCCTACACATCACCATAACGGAGTGAAGGGGAGCAGTCAAAGTGACATCTTTGTGCAGGCTGCCACTGAAGCTTGACACGAGTCAGAAGTCGCCCATCAACAGGGCTGCTGTGGCTTATGGTTCATTTCTTGACAGAACTATTCATAGAGACCTTAGTTAAGCTCCTCAGACTGGGTTTCCCACAAAACTGCACTTATGGCCAGGAGGTGGGGGAAAAACGAGTCTCAAAGGGGAGTCATGCAAATTGACTCAGGCGTCTATGAACAGGAGCATAATAGTTTTTTTGTCATGGGGGCCAATGCTCATAAACGATGCCTGGATGACTAATTCACTGTCTTGTCACAACGGTGACACTAAAACGAGGGGCTACCAGTGGGCGGGTTCAACCATACTGTGGTCACACAACATCTGTTTTAGACCACACTCAACACATGGAAATCTGCACACACCCACAATGCACTTGCAGTTACAACAAGGCTTGCACTAGCAAATGATGCTTTTCTGTGCAAAAATCGACACTAAGTTATTTACGAACGTGTGAGAAACTGACTTAGAGGATTAACACGTATATGGAGTATATGGAGAAAAAGAGAGAAGTTAAGAGAGTGGTGAAGCAATGTAAAAAGAGAGCAAATGAGAGAGTGGGTGAGATGTTATCAACAAATTTTGTTGAAAATAAGAAAAAGTTTTGGAGTGAGATTAACAAGTTAAGAAAGCCTAGAGAACAAATGGATTTGTCAGTTAAAAATAGGAGAGGAGAGTTATTAAATGGAGAGGTAGAGGTATTGGGAAGATGGAAGGAATATTTTGAGGAATTGTTTAAATGTTGATGAAGATAGGGAAGCTGTGATTTCGTGTATAGGGCAAGGAGGAATAAACATCTTGTAGGAGTGAGGAAGAGCCAGTTGTGAGTGTGGGGGAAGTTCGTGAGGCAGTAGGTAAAATGAAAGGGGGTAAGGCAGCCGGGATTGATGGGATAAAGATAGAAATGTTAAAAGCAGGTGGGGATATAGTTTTTGGAGTGGTTGGTGCAATTATTTAATAAATGTATGGAAGAGGGTAAGGTACCTAGGGATTGGCAGAGAGCATGCATAGTTCCTTTGTATAAAGGCAAAGGGGATAAAAGAGAGTGCAAAATTATAGGGGGATAAGTCTGTTGAGTGTACCTGGTAAAGTGTATGGTAGAGTTATAATTGAAAGAATTAAGAGTAAGACGGAGAATAGGATAGCAGATGAACAAGGAGGCTTTAGGAAAGGTAGGGGGTGTGTGGACCAGGTGTTTACAGTGAAACATATAAGTGAACAGTATTTAGATAAGGCTAAAGAGGTCTTTGTGGGATTTATGGATTTGGAAAAGGCGTATGACAGGGTGGATAGGGGGGCAATGTGGCAGATTGTTGCAAGTGTATGGTGTAGGGGTAGGTTACTGAAAGCAGTGAAGAGTTTTTACGGGGAAATAGTTGAGGCTCAAGTTAGAGTATGTAGGAAAGGGGGAAAATTTTTTTCCCAGTAAAAGTAGGCCTTAGACAAGGATGTGTGATGTCACCGTGGTTTGTTTAATATATTTATAGATGGGGTTGAAAGAAAAGTAAATGCGAGGGTCTTGGCAAGGGAGGCGTGGAGTTAAAAGATAAAGAATCACACACAAATTGGGAGTTGTCACAGCTGTCTTTGCCGTTTGACACTGTGCTCTTGGGAGATTCTGAAGAGAAGTTGAGAGATTGGTGGATGAATTTGGAAAGGGTGTGCAAAAGAAGAAAATTAAAGGTGAATACAGGAAAGAGTAAGGTTATGAGGATAACAAAAAGTTAGGTGATGAAAGATTGAATATCAGATTGGAGGGAGAGAGTATGGAGGAGGTGAACGTTTTCAGATATTTGGGAGTGGACGTGTCAGCGGATGGGTCTATGAAAATGAGGTGAATCATAGAATTGATGGGGAAAAAGAGTGAGTGGTGCACTTAGGAGTCTGTGGAGACAAGAACTTTGTCCTTGGAGGCAAAGAGGGGAATGTATGAGAGTATAGTTTTACCAACGCTCTTATATGGGTGTGAAGCGTGGGTGATGAATGTTGCAGCGAGGAGAAGGCTGGAGGCAGTGGAGATGTCATGTCTGAGGGCAATGTGTGGTGTGAATATAATGCAGAGAAATTTGTTAGTTTGGAAGTTAGGAGGAGGTGCGGGATTACCAAAACTGTTTTTCCAGAGGGCTGAGGAAGGGTTGTTGAGGTGGTTCGGACATGTAGAGAGAATGGAGCGAAACAGAATGACTTCAAGAGTGTATCAGTCTGTAGTGGAAGGGAAGGCGGGGTGGGGTCGGCCCAGGAAGGGTTGGAGGGAGGGGGTAAAGGAGGTTTTGTGTGCGAGGGGGTTGGACTTCCAGCAGGCATGCGTGAGCGTGTTTTATAGGAGTGAATGGAGACAAATGGTTTTTAATATTGACGTGCTGTTGGAGTGTGAGCAAAGTAACATTTATGAAGGGATTCAGGGAAACCGGCAGGCCGGACTTGAGTCCTGGAGATGGGAAGTACAGTGCCTGCACTCTGAAGGAGGGGTGTTAATGTTGCAGTTTAAAAACTGTAGTGTAAAGCACCCTTCTGGCAAGACAGTGATGGAGTGAATGATGGTGAAAGTTTTTCTTTTTCGGGCCACCCTGCCTTGGTGGGAATCGGCCGGTGTGATAATAAAAAAAAAAATAAAAATATATCTTCTCTCAATCTTCTTGACAGTACTGAAACAAATTGCTCACTGTGAAACTATAACACTGTTGATGTGACATCGTGTAGTGATGTCAGGCGTAATGTCATGAGGGATGTTGTGGGGTGACATTGTTATGCCCCTCATTTGTGAACCTTCTAGGTCAGGTATAATGTATGTGTAACGGGCTTTTTCATTTAATATTATATTATTTCTAGCCTCATTAGTAACTAAAATGAGGATAGAGTATTTAAAATTTTTGGGCCTTATTTTTTAGCTGTGTAAATAGTGGATGTTTTGATGATTAAACATGGGTACAGTTGTTTATACCCACGTTTTTTGGCCCTGCCCCCTCTTAACCCGGGGTGCATCAGTTAAAATTCTGTTCAGCCCAGTCCACTTCACCTTTCATGAGAGAAGTTTTTGATTCCTGGTTTTAACCCTTCGGTCCAAGGGGTTCCCTTTTCCCTTTCCCAGCACCTCGACGTTTAACAGAAACGTCTCGTTCATTTATGTAATGAAAAAATAATTTTTTTGTACCAAAAGAACCTTAGAAAAATTATTTGTTTGAAAGAGTGAATTTTTATTTAAGTTTTATGTTTCTGGTTCATTGGGATTGAGTAAGCAAAGGGTTATTATGTGAAGTGAATGTCTTTGATAAAAGAGCCATTCAGTATTTTAATAAGACGAAAAATTTTTTGGGATTTTCTTTTAAGTGAACTCAAGTGTAAATTTCATGAGTACTGTGTTTTATGGTGCAACCTTTATAAAGTTAATATAAAACCCTTCTCTGGTTTATTAAGAAACTTAATAAAAACCGGAAAGAAACATTGTGATTGTTTACT
Organism: Cherax quadricarinatus; assembly: GCF_026875155.1. Classification (NCBI taxonomy): domain Eukaryota; kingdom Metazoa; phylum Arthropoda; class Malacostraca; order Decapoda; family Parastacidae; genus Cherax; species Cherax quadricarinatus. The sequence goes on along the minus strand of NC_069400.1, from coordinate 85,602,606 downwards.
ACTGAACCTTGAATGATTTAATTTAGAATAGGATATTCAATCCCGTTCATTTGTTGCAAGAAAGGGCTAAACAGGCTTAAGTAGTACACAACAAAATGGTGGCCTGTCCGGGATCTGTTTGATCCAAGGTCCCGGAGAAGGGGTACCTTCCGCTGGACTAGCGCCAACCCAACTTCATCATGGATGACACTGTACAGCAAATGATCGGGGAATTGACTCTAACGACGTTGGAGACCCTGTTGCTGCAGAAGTGCTTGTGGATAGCAAGACACCTCAGAGTGACTTACAATAGGCACTACACCGCCGAGACAACTCGCTCTGTTATACTGAATATTCTCTTCCCCCTACAGCTGAACGTCCCTAAGGAGGTAGATTCGGACGTAGAGAGCCTCATATCCAAGCTCGACCACATGTCCTTGCTAGAAGATTCAGAAGGCTTGATGGGAGCGTCGGGACTCGCTCCTGGGAAAACTCCAACCTTTTTACCCTCTGATAGAGGAACCCACAACAGAACAGGGAGAAATAGCTAGAGACGCAGACTCCCCCGCAAAGGAGGACGAGGTAAGGCAGCCTGGGGGAGGTGCTCATCCAAAAGAGCAGCCTGCAAGACTCTCTTCTTTTCCACTACTATCTAGCCCCATCTCTCAAGACCAGTTTGGGAGGATGGAGCGCCTTATACTCTTACAAACGGCTCAAATTGAGGCCCAACATAAGCTGAATGATGAGGAGTTTAAGCAGGAGAATATACGCTACGAGCGCCTACAACAAGGCGAAGGCATTGGGAGGTCTCATGTTCATGAGAGTCCATATTTCGACATACATAGAGCGGCGTCCCTTGTGCCCAAATTTTGCGAGGCCGACTTGGACTCGTTTTTTGCCACGTTCGAGAATCAGGCTCATGCTATGCAGTGGCCCCAGAGATACTGGGCTATGCTATTTCATACCACTTTGACGGGGAAGGCAAGGAAGTGTGCAGCTGCATTGCCTTACCATCAATATATACAGTACCAGGTCATTAAAAAAGTGATTTTTGAGAACGTATGACCTGCTCCCAATAAGCTACCAGCAGGCTTTTCGTGCCCTCCAGCGGCTGCCAGGACAAACATGGGTGGACTTCGCCCGACAAAAACAGATAGCATTCGAGAGATGGCAGCGGGCCTCGAGCTACCATACAGTAAACAGCGTGATCCAGTTGATCCTGCAGGAAGATTTTTACAATGCCATTTCGGGAGATCTGCGCAAATTCTTGATAGATCATCAGGGTCTGGATGTAATGGAAACTGCCGCTTTGGCCGACCATTACGAAATTTCAAGTCAGCTGATTAGTGGTAAGCCTCCCAAGGAGAAGAACCTGAAGTTTAGTTCAAAGGATCAAACACCTTCATCAAGAGAAGGACCTCGCCAGAGATTTCCTCCAGAGGCTGCTGCTCGTGCCTTCTCACCGCCCCGCCATGGTGTTAGATCAGTGCCTAGAAGTAACAGAGAAGCTCTCCCAGCAAGAAAAGCTCTAACATGTTCCTACTGCCAGAGAAGAGGGCATAGCAGGAGCAATTGTTATAAGTTGGAAAACGATACGGGAAGACAGCCTCAGGAAGGAGCCCCGATGCAGATGGTTACTGCTACGTCCCAAGGCCGAGAAGATCCAAGAGCAAAGCAAGTTACCTTGGGTCAAAGAGCTTCTTCATCGAGATGACCAGCACCTATGAAAGTGTCTGAGCTGAAGGTTCAGATGGCGATGAAGCCTTATTTTTCTACTGGGAGTGTTGGAATGGACGAATCTCGGGTCGTGGAGGTCAAGGTTTACCGAGACACTGGGAGTTACCTTATGCTCTTGAGGAAAGGTGTCCTGCCTTTAACCGACCTAACTTATACCAAGATGGACATACTCCTAGAAGCCTATGGTGGGAATGTTTCTAGGGTCCCTCTTCACAAGATATACCTGAAGGTTGATGGCTATGAAGGGTATGCTGCTGTGGGTATATCGGAAGGTTTCCCGATCAAATCAGTAGATCTACTGATAGGGAACTATTTAAGCCTGGAAGGAATTAGTAAAGAGCCGGTGGTCATAGATAATGCCTCAAGCGATAATTATGCGCTCGAAGTTTGCGGAAAGGAACCATCTTTATTCCCTCTCGGAATCGTCACAAGAGCCATGGCCCGGTCCCGACATTCTTCTCCAGCGAGAAGAGAAGATCATGCGGATAGGGGATTAAATTTGTTATTCAGTGAAACCCATCTACCCAAGTCCAAAGATACAGAATCCGCCAAGTTCTCTTCACATCTAGAGTCACCTGGCGCCAAGACCCTTTGGTCGGAAGAATTAATACGGGGGCAACAGGAAGACCCATCTCTAGCAGGGATAAAGAAGTTTGTAGTGTCAGAGAAAGAAGCGGAAGGACTGGAGGACTGTAGGACTGTTTTTACTATCAGGGGGAGATATTGATGAAAAAATCCACTATTAGAGGTTCCCTAGGTGACTCTTCGCCTAGGGTTAGACGTGTATTGGTTTTGCCAGCAATTTTCTGAGAACTTGCCCTGGGTGTTGCCCACAACAGTCCCATGGGGGACATCTGGGCATAAGAAAGACAATAGGAAAATTGTCAAAATACTTTTACTGGCCAAAAATGAGAGACCATGGTGGATCACTTGCATCATTGTCGGGTATGCCAAGTGGTGGGCAAGCCCGTGCATACTCCTCCTCCAGCTCCGCTTATCCCCATCACATCAGATGGAGAACCGTTTGCCCGCCTGATTATTGATTGTGTGGGCTCGCTTCCCAAAACCAAGCTTGGGAGCCAATTCTTGTTTACAATAATGGACTCTGCAACCAGGTACCCAGAGGCCATACCCATGAGAAGGATAAATGCCAGGACCATAGTACGAGCTTTGGTCAGGTTTTTCTCTCATGTTGGGTTGCCCTATGAAATCCAGTTGGACCAGGGTTCCAATTTTACCTCAAAGATCTTCAAAGAAGCCTTGTCGCGTCTGGGAGTAAAGTCACTATGGGCTACCAGTTCTCGGCCCCAATCCCAGGGAGCCCTAGAAAGGTTCCATCGTACCCTGAAGATGATGCTGCGTTCTTATTGCGAGCAGTTCAGCAAAGATTGGGACGAAGGTCTTCCATTTTTTCTCTTAGCAATAAGAGAAAGTGAACAAGAGAGTTTGGGTTACAGCCCACTCGAACTGATATATGGCCACACTGTATGCAGTCCCCTAGCCGTGTTAAAGGACGTGTGGACCGGGTGCTCTAAACCAACTTTACGAGTCTCCCCTGATTTGATGCAAGAACATCTAGCCTTCACAAGAGATTTAGCTTCAAGAAACTTAGTCAAAGCCCAGGCTACGATGAAGGAACATTATGATAAGCGTGCAGCACCACGTACATTTCAAGCAGGAGACCAAGTCCTAGCACAGAAGTTAGTTCCGGGACACTCCTTGACACCGAGATATGAAGGACCGATGGAGGTGGTTAAAAGGTTGAGTGAAGTGAACTACCAAGTACGAACACCAGGAAAGAGGAAATTGACCCACGCCTACCGCATTAACCAGCTGAAGAGATACTACGGGAAACCTGTTCCCACCACTCCTGTCCTCCCTATTCCTGCGGAAGAAGATTGCTCGAGAGGGATAGAAATTCGCCTCCAAAATTCGGAAGTACTCCAAGCCTTGGACACTTTCCTGGGTGACCTTAGTGCCGACAGAGTGAAAGAGGTTAAGAAACTGATATAGAGGTTCCCAATGCTATTTGGGGACATTCCCAAATGTTGTACATTGGGAACCCATGATGTAGATATCCGAGGCGCTGCCCTGATTAAACAAGCTCCATACCGCCTAAGTCCAGTCAAGCACAAAATTTTGCAAGAAGAAATAGATTTTCTGCTATCTAATGGACTTGTTGCACTTAGTCAGAGTCCCTGGGCTTCGCCCTGTATTTTGGTCTCGAAATCAGACGGGACATATCGGATGTGCACTGACTATAGGAAGGTGAACGCTGTCACAGTGCCGGATGGTTACCCATTGCCATGGGTAGATGACTTAATTGACCGAGTATCCGGAGCAAAGTTTGTGAGCCGTTTGGACCTGCTGAGAGGTTTCTACCAGGTTCCTCTGACCTCACGAGGCCAGGAGATTTCAGCCTTTATTGTATATGTGGGTTTGTATAACTATCTAGTGACCCTTTCAGCCTCTGCGACGCGGCTTCCACCTTCCAACGACTGATGAATCAACTTACCCATGGCCTTGAGGGGGGTAGAGGCCTACCTGGACGATCTTGTGATTGTCAGTGATGAGTGGGAGTTGCACCTGTCCCGTCTAGAGGCCCTGTTTCAAGAACTGGAGAAGTATAATTTCACGGTTAACCTAGCAAAATGCAAATTCGGACAGGCTATGATAAAGTATTTAGGGTTTAAGATAGGGCAGGGTACGGTTGCACCTTTGAATGTGAAAGTTAAGGCCATTACAGAATTTCCTGTACCTCTGGACAGAAAAGGGGTTCAACGGTTTTTAGGCATGGCCAGTTATTATAGAAGGTTTTGCCTGAACTTTGCACAAGTGGCAGCTCCACTCTGTGAACTTACTAGTGCTAAAGCTACATTTAATTGGACTGCTGAGTGTGATCTAGCTTTCCTAAGGCTAAAGCGTTTACTTAATTCTAGCCCGGCTTTGCGTAGCCCCGATTTTGTCATCCCCTTTTTTCTGCGTATTGATGCCAGTAGCTATGCAGTCGGAGCTGTGTTGCTGCAGCCATCGACAACCTCTGATATTCTCCATCCCATAGCTTATTATTCCTCTTAATTAACCCTTTCAGGGTTTTGGCCGTACTAGTATGGCTTACCAGGGTTTTTGACGTACTAGTATGCCTAAATTCTAGCGCCCTCAAATCTAATGAGAGAAAGCTGGTAGGCCTACATATGAAAGAATGGGTCTATGTGGTCAGTGTGTGCAGTATAAAAAAAAATCCTGCAGCACACAGTGTGTAATGAGAAAAAAAAACTGACCGTGTTTTTGGATTAAAACAGCGAATTTGCACTGTATTTTTGTATGGTATTTATTGTTGTATTCTAGTTTTCCTGGTCTCATTTTATAGAATGGAAGACATATTACAGAAATTGAGATGATTTTGATTGGTTTTACAATGAAAAGTACCTTGAAATTGAGCTCAAAGTAGCAGAAATGTTTGATTTTTACCAAAGTTCAACAGTAAACAAATCATGCTAAGCGTCCAATACACGTCAACTGGTGAGTCTAATATTCTTTCACAAGTGCAGTGATATTATTTATACCATTTTTACACTAATGCAGTAGTCTGCATAACAGTAAATCTTCTATTTTTTTGTTAGAATAAAAATTCAAAATGGAAAGCAAAAGAATGTAAGAGGGGCATGGGGACATGACTGATGAACAGAGGAAATGTTATTTTAGTGCCAGGAATGTTTTTCTTGTTTATTCTGGACCCTATTCGTAAATTGGCATCTTTTGAAATTTGTGTGAAATTGGCAAAATTGCTAAATTCTGACCACTGTATTGGATAGTTGAGATAGGTAAATGGGTGGTTTCTTGTACTCATTAGTTAGACAAAACGGAGTTCTAACGAAATAGTTATGATTTTTGTCGATTAGTACACAGGAATTGGCCGAAAATAGGGCTCAAAGTGGGCAAAATCGCCGATGCATAAACATCGTCAAGACTGCTAACTTTGCGAGAGCATAATTCCGTAAGTTTTCCATCAAATTTCATACTTTTGGTGTCATTATGATCGGGAAAAGATTCTCTATCTTTTCATAAGAAAAATTTTTTTTTGTTTTTTTTTGAAATTTGGCCGACCCTGAGAACAAGTCTCGGAGAGGGCCTGTCGACCCTGAAAGGTTAAAATTCCATCAAAGAAGCTATGCCACAGTAGAAAAAGAGGCATTAGTTTTAGTATTGGCCCTTGAACATTTTGATGTATACATCAGAACTTCTCATAAAGTCACTATCTTTTCAGATCATAATCCCCTTACTTTCATTAACTCCATGAAGTCTAGGAATGCAAGGATACAAAGATGGGCTCTCCGTATCCAGCCCTTTTCTATAAAAATCTTGCACATTAAGGGTAAGCATAATGTTATAGCAGACGCATTATCCCGTCCTTAAGAGTTTAGAAGTACTAAGAACTGAAACTAGGGTCTCAACCTATTCTTTTTATCTTGTTTAATATTTCAGTTTTTCATCTGCAGTTGTGTGCTTGTTCTAATGATTGTAGAACAAAGAGCTGTGGGCCTAATTGGTATTCACTGAAACTTTCAACTTCGGTTGGCCCTTCTGAGGAAACACACTGAATCCCAAGATCACCTGATACTAATATGAGTCGTGAGGTGATGACGTGGGACTTGTTATGTCCTCTTCTTGATCCACTCTGAGACATGGTGTCGTGAGGAAGATTGGGATATGAAGACCCACAAGAATAACTAGAATATTGTAGGGAGTAAGATGTTACTATTTGTCATGAAAGGTTTTTAGTGATAATCCTGTGTTTGATAGGTGAACTATTGTTTAGTTGATTTTTTTTTTTTTGGTGCGACATTTGGTCGTGCGTGAGGGGGGTGTTACGCCCCTTGTTTGTGAACCTTCTAGGTCAGGTATAATGTATGTGTAACGGCCTTTTTCACTTAATATTATATTATTTCTAGCCTCATTAGTAGCTAAAATGAGGATAGAGTACTTTATAATATTATCTGGCCTTAATTTATTTAGCTGTGTAAATAGATAGGATGTTTCGATGATCTAAACTATGGGTACAGTTGTTTACTACCCAGCTGTTGTTTGGCCACTGACCCCTCTTAATCCGAGGTGACGTCAGTCTGAGAACTCTGTTATAGTCCAGTCCACTCTCACCTTTCATGAGAGAAGCTTCTTGATTCCTGGATTTAACCTTCTGGTCCCACATGAGGTTCCCTAGTGACCTTCCAGCACCTCGAGCGGTATCAGACAGAAACGTCTCGTTCATTTATGTTAATGTAAAAATTAATAATTTTGTACCAAAAGAACCTTAGAAAACTTAGTTTGTTATGAAAGAGTGAATTATTATTGAAGTGTTATGTCTTCTGGTTCATTGGGATTGAGTCAAGCAAAGGGTTATTATGTGAAGTGAATGTCTTATGATAATAGAGCCATTCAGTACTATAATCAAGACAGAATATTGTGTATTATCTTTTAAGTGAACTCAAGTGTAAATTTCATGAGTACTGTGTTTTATGGTGCAACCTTTATAAAGTTAATATAAAACCCTTCTCTGGTTTATTAAGAAACTTAATAAAAACCGGAAAGAAACATTGTGATTGTTTACTACTGAACCCTTGAATGATTTCGTTTAGAATAGGATATTCAATCCTGTTCATTTGTTGCAAGAAAGGGCTAAACAGGCTTAAGTAGTTGCCCTGTACACAACAACATCATGAGGTGACATCAGGCAGACATCCAGGGTGATGTCAGGACGACGTCCAGGGTGACGTCAGGCAGACATCGTGGGTGATGTTGGCATAATGAGGTGACGTCAAGCAAACGTCCAGGGTGATGTCAGGCAGATGTGGATGACATCAGACAGACATCTTGGGTGACATCATGAGGTAATGTCCTGTGATGTCAGGCAGATGCCCAGGGTGATGTCAGGCAAACGTCCTGGGTGACATTGCAAGGTGACATCCTATGATGCCAGGCATATGTCCAGGGTGATGTCAGGCAGCTGTCATAGGTGACATCAGGCAGACGTCCTGGGTAACATCCTGGGGTGACATTGGGCAGCATTGTGATGTCATGGGAGTGATGCGGGCATCATGGTGATGCAGACAACAGCATGTGGCTTGGGACATCTGGCTTGTTAACCCATGTGGCGCGCTCCACGTGGCCTTATTCGCACGTGGCTTCGAGTGACCTCTGGTACTCAGATACACAGCTCTGGCAAAGAATTCACACTGAATTCAGAGAATAACAGCAGAGAGGGTGTGAATGGTTGTAGTGGAGAGTAGTGTTATGGTAGGAGCATCATGGCATATGGTGAGGTGAGGAACTCAAGCCACTTCCTCCTCCCTTCCCACACACGTGGAAGATAGTGCAGATTTTACCACACTGGGTGCAGAAAACACTGCAAAACTCACCTCTGACTTGCTGAAATAGCCGTACTGAGCTGGAACAACGGCAGTAACAAACAGGTGACGCTGAGCACATGACTGAGAACAGCGTGGGACATTGTGGAGTGGAGTTGCAGGGGACATCACTTAGATTTCTTGAGGAAATTTGGCAAGTTTTATCCTAGATCCTGCTTGTACCTGTGTCTAGATGCTGAGACTTGCTGACACTGCTTCAGGATAAAGCATAGAGAGACGGATGCTTCTTGTATGGGGTGATGAAGTGGAGACATCATCTTCGTTCCTTCCTTCCTCTCTCCCAGCAACACACTGTGACCACCGCTTCCACCATTTATATTCATGGCTTTTGGTAGCAGGAATGAATGATAAGACTTCGGAGGCTTCTTGCTTTATTTGGGTTTGTGGTACACAGGCAGTGTTTTTGAGTTACCCAGGCCTGGAAGGCCATGCCTAGGAGAGAGTGACAAAGTAAACCTTGTTGACTGAGTGAACTCAGCTGCCTGAATGAGGCCTGGTAAGCATGGTGTGGGCTGAGATTGGTAGGCCTTTGCCACTAGGTGTCAGCACCATAGTGCCGCAAAATATGAACCCAACATGCCAATGATGCCAATTCAGTCTGTATCAGTTGTTTTATGCACTGTAGGAATGAATAATTATTATTATTTCTATATACATGCAATTTATCCTTTTGTTTTGCTCTACATGTCACAGTCCTTCCCTGTTGCTACCTGCTAACTCTACCATCCACCCATTTAACAGCTTTTTTTGTTTAAATTCCCATCTCCCACCAAGGCAAGGTGACCCCCAAGAAAAAATTTCTTTATTATTCATTCAACTGCTGTTTTCCAAGAAGTGTGCTGCCACTGTAAATCAGATTATTTTCTGACCATAACATCTCCACCTGTCCTTCAGAGTGCAGGCACTGTACTTTCTACCTCTAGTATTCAAGTCCATCTATTTTTGATCTTGTGTTCAGATAAGTGTAGATGTAGCTGTTTTCTCACAGTTCAGATGAAGCTCTGAAAAAGACTAAGTTTGTACTGAAAAATGTTTGCTTTTATTTAATAGGTTAGGGCTGTTCCTCATCACTCGCATACTAAAGGCTGGAAAAGACCGTCGTTTTGACAAAATACGCAGTAATCCTGCCCGCTTCTTCTTTGCTTGGACCATACAAGGTAAGATTTTGTTGGCCCTTTCTGCTGTAAATGATGATGCCACCTCTATGTGGGCTTTAGGAGGAACCCTTTGAAAATAAAAAGCTTCTTAGTAACTACCACAGCAGTTTAGCACTATATTGTTTGTTATGTAGCAGTTGAACATTGTCTTTTTATCAACTAGCGGATCACTGTCTTCCTGGTTATAATGTATCAATAGGGTACTGTGTCCCAGGTTATGTACAGGTTAAACAAATCAACAAAATTGAAGGTATTGAGTGAAATTGGCCAAATTGCCAATTTCTGATCACTTTATTGGGTAGTTGAAATAGAGATTGGGTGAAGAGGTGTGCTCAGTAAGTAAAATGGAACACATACTAGCGAATTAGCTAAGAATTTGGTCTAATGGAACAATGTAATTGGTTGAAAATAGGAGTCAGATTGTTCAAAATCGCCGATGCATAAATATTGCTGACACATCAAAATTTGTGGGAGCGTAATTTTGTAAATTTTTGATAAGATTTCGTACTTTTTGTTTTATTTCCTATGGAAAAAGATTTTCTGCCATTGCATTAGAAAAAATAGTGATTTTTTTTTAATTTTTTGGACCCTGTGGAGAATTTTCAGATTGGGCGTCTGGACCCTCAAAGGGTTAATCATCAAACTCCAAAATATTTGGTTTTATAGTAATTCATTCCAGTACCATCACAGTGCAACATTTACTGTACCTTTGACCTGAAGAATTGGTGGAGTGGTGGTGGGGGAGAAGGCAGAGAGAAGGTTACTGGTTGGTGATGGGGGAGAGGAGGTTACTGGTTGGTTGTGGAGAGGAGGTTACTGGTTGGTTGTGGAGAGGGTGGAGAGGAGGTTACTGGTTGGTGGCAGAGGAGAAGGTGGAGAGGAGGGTACTGGTTGATGGTGGGGGAGAGGGTGGAGAGGAGGTCACTGGTTGGTGGTGGAGGAGAAGGTGGAGAGGAGGGTACTGGTTGATGGTGGGGGAGAGGGTGGAGAGGAGGTTACTGGTTGGTGGTGGAGGAGAGGGGCAGACAGGAGATTACTAGTTGGTGGTGGAGGAGAAGGTGGAGAGGAGCATACTGGTTGGTGGTGGGGGAGAGGGCAGAGATGAGGTTACTGGTTGGTGGTGGGGGAGAGGGTGGAGAGGAGGTTACTTGGTGGTGGAGGAGAGGGTGGAGAGTAGGTTACTGGTTACTAGTTGGTGGTGTGGGAGAGGGTGGAGAGGAGGTTACTGGTTGGTGGTGGGGGAGAGGGGCAGAGAGGAGGTTACTGGCTGGTTGTGAAGGAAAGGGTGGAGAGGAAGTTACTGGTTGGTGGTGGGGGAGACTGTAGAGAGGAGGTTTCTGGTTGGTGGTGGGGGAGAGGGCAGAGAGGAGGTTACTGGTTGGTGGTGGAGGAGAGGGTTAGAGAGGAGGTGACTGGTTGGTGGTGGGGGGACAGGGTAGAGAGGAGGTTACTGGTTGGTGGTGGGGGAGAGGGGTAGAGACGAAGTTACTGGTTGGTGGTGGGGGAGAGGGTAGAGAGGAGGTTACTGGTTGGGGTGGGGGAGAGGGTAGAGAGGAGGTTACTGGTTGTGGTGGGGGAGAGGGTGGAGAGGAGGTCACTAGTTGGCGGTGGGGGAGAGGGTGGAGAGGAGGTTACGGTTGATTGTGAAGGAGAGGATGTAGAGAAGGTTACTGGTTGGTGGTGAGGGAGAGGGTGGAGAGGAGGGTACTGGTTGATGGTGAGGGAGAGGGCAGAGGTAGGTTAATGGTTGGTGGTGGGGGAGAGAGGTGGAGAGGAGGTTACTAGTTGGTGTTGGGGGAGAGGGTGGAGAGGAGGTTACTGGTTGGTGGTGGAGGAGAGGGCAGAGAGGAGGTTACTGGTTGGTGGTGGAGGAGAGGGTGGAGAGGAGGTTACTGGTTGGTGGTGGGGGAGATGGTATAGAGGAGGTTTCTGGATAGTGGTGGGGGAGAGGGTAGAGAGGTGGTCACTGGTTGGTGGTGGGGGAGAGGATGAAGACAAAGTTACTGGCTGTGGTGTGGGGAGGATGGAGAGGAGGTTACTGGTTGGTGGTGAGCGAGAGAGTGGGGAGAAGGTTACTGGTTGTTGGTGGAGGAGAGGGTGGAGAGGAGATTACTGGTTGGAGGGTGGGGGAGAGGGCAGAGAGGAGGTTACTGGCTGGTTGTGGAGGAAAGAGTGGAGAGGAAGTTACTGGTTGGTGGAGGGGGAGAGGGTGGAGACGAGGTCACTGGCTGGTGGTGGGGGGAGAGGGTGGAGAGGAGGTTACTGGTTGGTGATGGAGGAGAGGGCAGAGAAGAGGTTACTGGTTGGTGGTGGCAGAGAGGGTGTAGAGGAGGTTACTGGTTGGTGGTGGGGGAGAGGGCAGAGAGTAGGTTTCTGGTTGGTGGTGGGGGAGAGGGCAGAGGGGATGTTACTGGTTGGTGGTGGGGGAGAGGGTAGAAGGAGGTTACTGGTTGGTGGTTGGGGGAGGAA
>NC_069400.1:85571430-85590339 GCF_026875155.1 Cherax quadricarinatus | reverse complement strand
AGCACAGTTTTTCCTGTACTGAAGAGGAAACACAGTTCGGTGAAACAGCTTACAGGAAGGGAGTTTGCATTTCCTGTTGTCATATGGCATGGCATTTTCTAGGGTGGTCATAGTTGCACGTCCCATCTGCTTTTCCAGATTTCCCATGCCAGCAGATACCAAGTGCATAGTATGTGCACAGGCTTGGTTTCCGTTTGCCTTGGGTTTCTGTGACTGTATTGTCTGTTGGTGCATGTTTCCCTGTCTTACTTCTATCATCCCTAGCACCATCAATGGAGCTCCCACCAGTTGTTTTTGGTAATATATCCTCACTATTGCTAGTGGAGTCCTCTTGTTTGCTATTTCCTGTGGTATTTCTAGTTTGCAATATTGGTTTTATCTTATCTTTGACTACACTTTTTTCCCTACTATGGCTCCTGTTCCCTATGAGGTCATTTATATGTATTCCTTCCTGTGTATAATTCCCGATTTCCTGGACAAAATCTCCAGCTTCACCATTACTGTCTCCCAGGACAGCATCTCCAGCTTCACCATTACTGTCTCCCAGGACATGCGTGGAGCTGGAAGATTTTTCAGACAGTGGTCAATTTTTAACAGCTGTTCCTGGAATTGCTGGGATGTTGCATCTGGAGGCTTGTAGACTACCACAATGACTAGGTTCTGGTTCTCGACCTTTACTGCTAAAACTTCCACTACATCATTTGAGGCATTAGGCAGTTCTGTGCAAACAAGTGACTCTGCAATGTACAGGCCAACCCCCCCCCCTTTTGCCTGTTCACTCTGCCACATCTGTATAGGTTGTAACCTGGGATCCATATTTCGTTGTCCAAGTGATCCCTTATGTGGGTCTCAGTGAAAGCCGCGAACATTGCCTTTGCCTCTGCAAGCAGTCCATGGATGAAAGGTATTTTGTTGTTTGTTGCTGGCTTTAGACCCTGTATATTTGCAAAGAAGAATGTTATCGGACTGGTGGTATTGTTGGTACTCGGGGGGATTTTTTTTCCGGCATTAGTATCTGTATCTGTTGGTTTGGAGTGGAGGCCATCGACTGTGGTTCAACTCCAGGAATGACTGGATTTGGTGTACGATTTCTGCCATTTCCTGCCAGTTTTTTTTTCCTTCCTGGCACTAAAAAACCTCTCCCTCTTGAGTGGCTGTGACTACCCAGGTTTTCCCATGGTCTGGATGTTTTGTATCTTTTTGTCCCCTTTAGATGGTGTGCCTGGCAATTTAAGTTATAGCACAGTCTTTTCTGTACTGAAGAGGAACACAGTTCAGGGTGAAAAAGCTTACAGGAAGGGAGTTTGCATTTTCCTGTTGTCATATGGGCATGGCATTTTCTAGGGTGGTCATAGTTGCACGTCCCGTCTGTTTTTCCAGATTTCCCAAGCCTGCAGATACCAAGTGCATAGTATGTGCACAGGCTTGGTTTCCGTTTGCCTTGGGTTTCTGTGACTTTATTTCCTGTTGGTGCATGTTTCCCTGTCTTACTCCTATCCTCTCTAGCACCAACAATGGAGCTCCCACCAGTTGTTTTTGGTAATATATCCTCACTATTGCTAGTGGAGTCCTCTTGTTTGCTATTTCCTGCGGTATTTCTAGTTTGCAATATTGGTTTTATCTTATCTTTGACTACACTTGTTTCCCTACTACGGCTCCTGTCCCCTATGAGGTCATTTATATGTATTCCTTCCTGCGCATAATTCCCGACTACCTGGACAAAATCTCCAGCTTCACCATTACTGTCTCCCAGGACAGCACCTCCAGCTTCACTATTACTGTCTTCCAGGACAGCACCTCCAGCTTCACCATTACTGTCTCCCAGGACAGCATCTCCAGCTTCACCATTACTGTCTCCCAGGACAGCACCTCCAGCTTCACCATTACTGTCTCCCAGGACAGCACTATCAGCCCCACATTTACTGACTACCAGGACTTCACCTCCAGCCTTACAGTTTCTGACTACATGGCCAGTATCAAGGGCAGTACCATTCAGCCCAGACTTTTTATGTTCCCATCTGTTGTAGAAAGCTTTCAGGTTGTCTATGAAAGCAGCTTTGATGTTATCCTCTTTTAATTCCCTTGTGATTTTAGTCCACAGATTTATCTCATTTGGGCATACCCAAAAACACTTCCCTGTTTTAATACTGCTTGTAGCTAGTTCTTTGATATCTGCACAAGGGGCGTGACACCAATTTCCACAAAAATGACAATTTATCCATGTTGAAGCCCGTTTGTTTGATTGACCGCAGACTACACAGAGCTTCATAATGATTTGAATGGTTGATTTACTCTAATTCCACTAGCAACCTCTTGAATATTCTATTAATAACCTCTTTAAATGAAGCTCTAGCTATTTGTATTTCTATTTCTAACTGTACTTGTATATTGGACAGCTTACCGTGCACGTTCCTGATTTATATTTATTGTTTGTGTTTATAAGGGCGCCTACAACCCCATCCGTTTACAGTCTGCTTTATTGTCCAACGAATCCGTTTGAAACCAGTCAAGGGTTCGAACCAGTCGAGGGCTCGGACCAGTCGATCTGCTCTCATCAGTGGGTCACTTATTTAAAACATACTGGTCGGTGATTTGGGCTAACACATGAAGGATCTACTGGAAGTTATCTACCCGAGTAATATGTGATTTGACTGATACAAAAGTATAACTTGCGTGTTGAAGAAACCGGTGATTTCTGGCAACTCCTACAGTGACGAACGGTCTACCTCAACCCTTGTTTATCAATCGCTGTATCTAGCTTTTCTATTTTTTTTTTTTTTTTTTTTTCGTCTCCACCACAATAAATGCTATATTATCACTATAGTTGACTGGTGGAAATTTTGGAGGAAGGACGCTTTTTCTGTAGTAATAATTGCTTCTTGTTGTGTATATTGCGACCGCTGGTAACTACAGGTTACATGAAATTCACAGTAATGTCTGGTATTTCAAGAAAAAAGAATATAATGAAAGTCACTCCACTCCACTAAGTACCATTATAATACTGGTTAGTTGCTACTACAGCACTGTATTCTGCCATTCACTGGTATCACTAGATTATATGCGAGTACACTAGCAGGCCAGGAAGATTATTAAAAACAGCTGACCTGTGGTAAGTTTCTGGCGACTTCTGGCACCTGCCTCTATAGGCTTATCACTTCATTTACAAATTCACCTGTTTTCAAATGACACTTTAGCCTTTATCATCTATATACTAGGGAGCCACTGTAGTATACACTATACACTGTGTATACACAATGTTATCAGGAAGACTTTCTTTCCACTGACAAAGAGAAGTTCTATTATTATTATTTTGCACACGAAAACACAGGCCTATGATTCCCCTCTGGCAGTAAACTCTGCTAGGTAGTGCACACTTAATTCTCCTTTTTGGCTCAGTATATAATTTTTTCCGCCCAAGATTGGTTCCAGGCGCTAGAGGGATGTATCGTATAGGATTGATGGCACAAATTAAAGTTCTAGCACGTAAGAGCGACCATGAAAACACGAGAAAACCCGGAGCACAACGAGGCATGCTGACACGCAGTAACCGTAATCCAACCAGGCTCTGACAATCCTCCTGATCCTGTACTCTCTACCTCTGATACTCAGTCAGATGATCAATCTGAATGACGTTATTCCCTACGTACATGACAGGTATTGAGAAATCCTCAAGTATCATTTGTAACTACCAATTCAGATTTGCCTCAAATACAGCATGAGTTAGCCAGTGCTACAGAGTTTGATCCTCCCAGAGGTGACACCCATTCTGCATATGTCAATCTCATCCTAGCAGAGTTGGGGTTAAATGTAAATAACCTGTATAGATGAATAATTACAGTATCAACTTATCAGTATTCAAGAATTTTTTTTTGTGTTCACGTTCTCTCCGAATTCTGAGAGTTAACAGTCTAGATTTGAGTGCACCGAATCTGCCTTTCTGTTAAACACTTCTTTCTTTGCATATATTCCTTCCTCAGAATCTGTAGATCACATGAATACAGATCAATCGATCAAATTTTTTTTTATCACTTCTACTGTGTAATCCCAATGTTGAGTCTCATTCGATGAGTTGTGCTATATTATACCTTGTATTGCATTACAGTTTCAGTTATGTAAGCTTCCATTCCAATATTCTACTTATGTATTTTATAATGTTCAATTGTTGTGTACTTTGACATTGTATAGAATCAGCCCAAGCCGTACACCTGCCATCTCTAGTTTGTATTAGTTGTATGTCGGGACGACATATGTTAGCGTCGCCGAGCTCTCAGTAGTAGTATCAGTTCCTAGTAACCAGTTACCAGTAACCAGTGTACCAGTAGATGACTCACTACTAACCGTCTGCGTGAATCACTGACTGATTATTCATATTGCTGCTGACCATAGCAGGATTTCAAACACCCCTCACCCATAGGCACTGTGGGTCAGTCGAAGATAGGGAGCAGAGAGAGCAGGTCGGCTGTTGGCGCTTCCCATACTTTCTGTTATATTATATGTACTACCAGCCTACGTGAGTATTCTTACCCCATCCACGTTAGGTGAAAACCCACTTGACAGGTACAGCTGCTACCAGCACGACTATCTCAGTGCCAACCAAGAGTCAACAGCTGCTACCACCATGGCTATCTCAGTGCCAACCAAGAGTCAACAGCTGCTACCACCACGGCTATCTCAGTGCCAACCAAGAGTCAACAGCTGCTACCACCATGGCTATCTCAGTGTCAGCCAAGAGTCAACAGGAAGTGGATGCACTCACCTAATTGTACTCACCTAATTGTAGTTGCAGGGGTCGAGGCTCAGCTCCTGGCCCCTGTGTGCCGCTCTGAGTGACTGCAGCAGACCCTTGGGATGCTTAATTTTGTCTTATATTGTAAAAATTTCTTACACAATGCCTCGCCCAGAGACATTATTTGCATACAGTCAGCAACAAGTGATTATAAACTATGAAAATGCTAGAGAAACTAAGAAGGTAGCAGCATAGTGGGGGTCAGCTGGCCGCTGCCACCACAGTGATTATGTCTTCACCTTATATATACATCTGTCTTGACCACACCTGTGGTTACATATGTGAAAACCTCACCACTAATCATAGATAAACATAAGCTAGGTGTGGGGCTGGTGTCGCCATCTCTTGCCATATTATGGCATATTTTATTCATTCCAGAGTATAAATCATGTTTCTATGTTATTAATATTGCTTATGTCATATTAGATGAATTGTGATACATAATTGACTCAGCATACGAACAACTCAGGATACGAACAAGGTCACAGAATGGATTAAATTCATTAGCCGAGGTTCCACTGTACACCAATAATGAAAGAAACTGGACCATAAATAATGGAGTTCATTTCTCAGCAATTAGCCACACCTTAGCGGTATTTTCGTATGGTTTTTATGGTTGTATTCTCGTTTTTTTTTTTTTGCTCTCATTTGATAGAATGGAAGATATATTACAGAAATAAATATGATTTGATTGTTTCATGAAGAAAAGTACCTTGAAATTAAGCTCAAAGTGAGAGAAATGTTCGATTCTTTGGCTGTGTTCAAGAGAAAAAAATTATTTATTTATTTATTATTTATTAATTTGAACTTGATACAGTGAAGTACAAAAGAATACAGTAAAATGCAGCATGCCAAAGCCCCTTGAATGCATATTATTATTATTATAATTAAAAAGAAGCGCTAAGCCACAAGGGTTATACGGCGCTGCCCTTGTATGCAGAGCATTATGGGCAGGCTTAAAATTAACTTAAGTTTAACTAAGCAATGATATATTCAGTGGTACAAAAACTTTGTAAAGAACTTTAGTATGAGTAATAAAACAGGTCATATCACGGTTGTTAATTTAGTACATTTAGGATGAGTATTACAAAGAGCAGGTGCATATGAGTCATGAGAACTTAAGATACTGTGTTGTCATGTTCGTATTTATAGTTGGTAAGAATGTTTGAGGAGTTGAATTATAAAAGTGTTTTTTTATGGTAATGAATGATTAATATATGAGTTTTGATAGTACGAAGTTTGATTGGGCACAGAGTGATGTCCTGTTATTATGATCATTGTTGAGCTTAGGTTGGAAAAGATTTTGAGAGAGTTTATGTCAAATTATGTAGTTGTTGGTAAGTATTTGAGGTGCTTATATTTATAAGGGTGTTTTTATTGTGACGGTAGGTTCGAGTTTTGGGCAATATGGCTTGAGTGTGCTCGCGTGAGTGGCCGGGAAATTTGTTATCTTCCTGTGTACTGTATTGTTGGTTAGGTTGCAGATGGTCTGAGGGAGGTTTATGTTGATGAGCCCTGCTCAAGATGTCAGTAGGTGCAGTAATAGGTATAGGAGTTGAGTGAGTAGGTTAAGTTTGAATAGGGGTGCGCTAAACCCGGAGGGATTATACACCTGGGGGGGGGGACTGAAGGCCATTCTGCTAATTCGGGGAACTGGAGCACAGTCATTTCCCTAAATCAAGAGCCCCTCACCAACATCAAGGAACCTTCCTTGAGGGTATAAGTGAGTGATATAGGGCCAGGAGTGCTGACTGTGGAACATAGTACCGTATCTTCGATAGTACGCCTACGGTCTTGGAATTTTTTTTGAAATATTTTGTATATGTGTTTTGAAATTTGAGTCTATAATCAAGGTGGATTCCTAGGAATTTTCCCTCTGTGAGTTTTGCGATAGGTGATCCATTTATCATTATGTTATGAGACATATTTGCAGGCCTGTTCCAAACTGAATTGTGTAGGTTTTGTCAATGTTTAGAGTAAGTTTGTTGGTCCTCATCCAGGTTGATATTTTCTGTAATTTGTATTTATAGTATTGTCTAGCATGACAGGGGCTCGGGTGGGAGTAGACACATGTAGTGTTATCCTGCAAATAGTGTGGGTTTTGAGTAGTTGCGAATGAATTTGGTAGTCATATATATGTATATAGAATGAGAAGAGGGCCTAGGACACTTCCCCCTTTGGGACACCAACTGTAATGGCTGTGCGAAAGAGTTTGCCCTCATTTGTGTACACATATTGGCTTCGTGTTGCTGAGTGTATGACTTTAGGTAGTTGAGGGAGTGCCCTCTTATACCATGAGTGCAACAATTGTTATGTGGAGCCAGTCATGGTCAACGTATCAAAACTTCTACGTAAAGTCAACGAAGATCCCAGTGGGACTCTTTTTTTCTCTATTGCTGTATAAATTATGTTCTAGCATGTGGATAATAGCATCATTAGTATTTTTATTAGGCCTGAACCCAAATTGACAGGGGTTGAGTATGTTATGGGAGATGAAGTAGGAATAGATACGCTTATGGATTAATTTTTCAAAGATTTTAGAGAGAGGGTGTAAGTTGGATATTAGCCTATAGTTATTCAAGTCTGTGTGGTCTCCTTTATGGATCGGGGTGAGAAAGAGTTGACATTATTTATACAATTATAGCAATAATGCAGTAGTCTGCGTAAGAGTAAATGTTCTATTTTTGTGTGAATAAAAATTACAAATTATTTATATTGTAATAATAATAATACAGTGGGGCCTCACTTATACAGCAGGTTAGGTTCCAAGCTATTACCGGAAAGTAGACATTGCCAGAAAGCAGAACGACATTTTGCCCACTTATAAATACCTATAAATGCCAAGTAACAAGTTTGCACTAATATATATTATGTTAGCAATAGAACTAGGTATTAAAAACAATGAAAAGTAAAATACACACACAGTACACTCAGTATTCACCTTAAAATATTTGTAGTCTTAATGTAGGGTGAGAGGTGAGTTTAATTTGTAGGAAGCCAGGTTTGGGAGGTCTGGTAGCCAGCCAGGTCAGCCCACTCCACCCCACCTACCTGTAATATACTACGATATTTCATTAAAGCTCCCCAGAGCGATAAAATACATGTAGTACATTACAATCATTACCTTAAAATGTTTGTAGTCTTAACGTAGGGTGAGAGATGAGTTTTATTTTAAGAAGTCAAGTTTGGGAAGTATGGGTAGTGTGCAGGGGCAGCCCTCCCCACCCCACCCACACATAATGTAAACAAGCCAGGCGAACTTCTGGTTTTCCTCACTTTACATTGTGAACAAGTTGTCTCCACGTTGATACAGTAGAATAAATACAAACATTCCCATTCTCATGTAACAACATTTTTAGAAGAAATGGTGTTACATGAGAATGGGAGTGTTTCTCTTTATTTATTTTACTGTATCAACGTGGAGACAACTTGTACACAACGTAAAGTGACCAAAATGACGCTCTGAGTGAAGGCACACGAAAGAATAATATTCTAGTAAATCCCAGTAATATTATAGTGTACACATTGTCTCTGATGCTGGACTACAGTTGCCTGACTACCACATTCATACAAGTTGCCCTGGCTACCCAAGTCCTAACAATTGCCTGACAACCACATGTCATACAAGTTGCCTGGCTACCACAAGTCATACAAGTTGCCTGGCTACCACAAGTCCTACAAGTTGCCTGGCTACCACAAGTCCTACAAGTTGCCTGGCTACAAAAAGTCCTACAAGTTGCCTGGCTTCCAAAAGCCCTACAAGTTGCCTGGCTACCACAAGTCCTACAAGTTGCCTGGCTACCAAAAGTCCTACAAGTTGCCTGGCTACCACAAGTCATACAAGTTGCCTGGCTACCACAAGTCCTACAAGTTGCCTGGCTACCACAAGCCCTACAAGTTGCCTGGCTTCCAAAATCCCTACAAGTTGCTGGCTACCACCAGTCCTACAAGTTGCCTTGTACCAACCAGTCCTACAAGTTGCCTGGCTACCAAAAGTCCTACAGGGGGAGATTGCGCTGTCTACCACAAGTCCTACAAGATCCCGCACCACAAGTCCTACCACGTTGCCTGGTTACCACAAGTCCCACAAGTTGCCTGGCTAGCACAAGTCTACAAAGTTTGCCCGGTCACCACAAGTCCTAACAGTTCCTGGCTACCACAAGTCCTACAAGATGCCTAGGCTACAAAAAGTCCTACTAGTTTGCCTGTTTCCAAAAGCCCTACAAGTTGCCCTGGCTACCTACAAGTCCAACAAGTTGCCTGGCTATCGCAAAGTTCCTACAAGTTGCCTGGCTACCACAAAGTCATACAAGTTGCCTGGCTACCACAAAGTCCTAAAGTTTGCCTGGCTACCCCAAGCCCTACAATTGCCTGGCTACCAAAAGTCACTACAAGTCTGCCTGGCTACACAAGTCCTGACATTTTGCCCGGCTACCACAAGTCCTACAAGTTGCACTGGTAACCAAGTCCTACAAGTTGCCCTGGCTAATCACAAGTCCTACAAGTGCCTGGTTACCACAAGGTCCTCCAAGTTGGCCTGGCTACCACAAGTCCCCTACAAAGTTGCCTGGCTACCACAAGTCCTACAAGTTGCCTGGCTATCACAAGTCCTACAAGTTGCCTGGTTACCACAAGTCCTACAAGTTGCCTGGCTACCACAAGTCCTACAAGTTGCCTGGCTACCACAAGTCCTACAAGTTGCCTGGTTACCACAAGTCCTACAAAGTTGCCTGGCTACACAAACCTACAAGTTCTGGCAACCCACAAGTTCTAAAAGTTGCCTGGCTACCACAAGTCCTACAAGTTGCCTGGCTACCACAAGTCCTACAAGTTGCCTGGTTACCACAAGTCCTACAAGTTGCCTGGTTACCACAAGTCCTACAAGTTGCCTGGCTACCACAAGTCCTACAAGTTGCCTGGCTACCACAAGTCCTACAAGTTGCCTGGTGTTGCGAATAAGAAATTTTATAAAGTACTTTAGAATATGGTCTCTTACTATTTTCTTCATAGGCAACAAGATTTTGAATCAGAGTTAGTTAACGGTATTTTAGAGTCTAGGGGAAACATTTTCAACTGGGAAACGCCATAGAATAATATTCCAATTTATTAAAGTATTTAAATACAAGACTTTATCTTCTCTCTGTACTTAATATTATATCTTAATGCTTTATGTACAATAAATTTACAATAATATATATATTTAGTTCAAAATCATGGAAATATCACATTAATAAAGAAGATTAGTTTTTTTTCTTTCCTGTAATTAAGTCTTCACTAACAATTTTTTTACGTCTTTGTCTTAACAAGACTGTGTAAACACAAACTACAAAAGTACAAGATTCAAACAAGACCTTTGATTCGGGGCCGGTAAAGGAGGCAGAAAGAAAGAGTTGTCCTGAGAAGAAACGTCTCTCTATGGATTTACTGATCTTCCAAGAATATAAAGATCAAAACTACTTCAGAGGCATTGAGGAACAAACTGAGTCAGCTCTAGAGCCTAATTTTCAAACCCATTCAAACTGTATACACCTAAGAGAGAACCAATATGCGATCAGTTGTCAAGGCTAGAACAGGAAGCGACTGACTACCTGCCAGTCCCCCTGTTTGACCCCACATCAGGTTGTTTTTTGGATCACCTGACCCAAACATCAGTCAGCTGGACATAAACAATTGAACAATTTACCTGATGGTTCCGAGACTTGTATGCTCTATATACATAAGAAATCCTACCTAACAACAATAATAATAATAGTGATAATACCATGGTATTTTTTATATATTAACAGATAATAATATAACGCCGAAAGTCTCTAATTTAGCTATAAATGGGGGCTTTCGTGCTATAATATTAAGTTATGATCATATTCTCTTACAATAGTTAAATATCACAGATGACAAATCTCCAAGATATAACACCCCCCCCCCTGTACGACAATAGGTCGCAGTAGAGAGCTTGCAAGCATCCTCTGTAATATCTTCTTTATAGTAAGCGTCCTCTTGGTAAATAAGGCATGTAGGACGACAGAAGAATGGAGATGAAAGAACTCGATCAGCATGGTTATTTGCCAGAGGATGGAGCTTCTGAACAATGGCTGAAGAATCAACATGGAGTGGCATCCATCACAATTATGAGAATAGAGCTCTGACAAACGACTGTGGGGTCATCCCTGTTGACTTTAATACTTCGGTCCTCATCTACGAAATGGTTTTCTACTCATGCTGTCATATAAAAGAAAATCATAACGAAAACAAAATATAAATATAATATATAATATATAAATATATATATAATAATATATATATAATAAATATATATCTATATATATATATATATATAAATATAAATTAGCCTCTAAGAGTACTCATATTTTAACTTACACTTTTAAAGTAATTTTTTTTTCAGGGCGAAAAGGGCGTCAGCATTATGTAAGAGTTTCACTTAGTGAATGCTCAGAAGCCCACCTGAGGATCCGGGAGTTCTTATGATTCATAGAATTAATATAATTAAAGGTTTGTGATTGGAACAGTTTACCTAATTTTATGGGGAGGTTCCCAGATAAAACGTCCAAAAATGTTCCAAAGATATACTAGGCAAGAGCTTATTTCTCTACAGTGGCGTATTTCTTTGGTGACGTTTCAACTTTGACGAAAAATAAGATATAGGATGCAAAATATCAGTAGAGGGGGATTTCTAAGTAAACAACCGCCCCCACAGCATAACCACGTGGCATCAATGTGTAAAATAGAAGGGTTGATTAAAGTCAGACTTTTCAATACAGGTGACGAAGAAAGCAACTGCTTCAACTGATAAAAGCTATCTCACAATCTTTCGACCAGCGAAACTCATCTTACACTGGTCAAACTGAGTAAGAGAAGACGCAACCTGAGAGAAATTAGGAACGAAATGTCAAATAAATAACCCAGTCCCATTCCAAGGAACCTCTGTACAGACTTTCGAAACCTTGAAGGATAGGAAACTCGCAATGGCCCTAACTTTTACATCAACTGGACGTACCTCACCCTGACCTATACAAAAACTGAGGTATTTAATCTTGGCTTGTCCAAACTGACACTTGGCTAAATTTATGGTGAAGTTGTACTTTTTTAACTTCTTAAATAAGGATCGCAGGCGTAGTTAAAAATGTTGCATCCCACACATTGCTATATATAACAAGATCATCTAGATATGCATCTACTCCTTCTAAATCATTGGTCAGCAGGTTCATCAGGCACTGAAAGGTAGAGGCTGCATTACACAACCCAAAGGGCATAACGAGATAATTGAATAATCCGTCTTGTATAGTAAATGAGGATATTTCTTGGGCTCGCTGGGTAAGCGGCACTTGGTAATAACCCCTTAATAAATCCAGGCGGGTAACATAGGCGGCTCCTGATACTCTATCTATTATTTATTATTATTATTAACCAAAAGAAGTGCTAAGCCACAAAGGCTATACAGCGCTGCAGGGTAGGGAAAGAAGCGAGGGTATTGGATGGCAGAAGGGAGGAGGGATGATCAGTAGGTTACAGAAAACAGCTGGGCAGGGGATAGTACGGGGGTAGAGGGTAGCAAGAGATTGAAGTAGAAAGGGCTGAAGGTATCAGAATTTGTGAAGTCAGTTTGTTGTCAAAAAAGTCAATGAGAGACAAAGAATCCTTGGATGAAAGTTGGTCCATCACGAGAATGAAGGTAAAGAGAGAGCCACGGAGCGAAGATGACGACGGAGTAAATTCTGCCGTGCTCGTTTTTTTTTGATAAAGTGGGCAGTCCAACAGAATGTGGCTGACTGATAATGGAGACTTGGCAATTCTCACAGAGGGAGCAGGGCATCTCTCCAATTGAGATATCCATGAGAAAGACGAGTAATGGCCATGCGAAGACGGGAGAGAGTAGTCTCCCAACCTCGACACTGGTGATAAGAAGACAGCTAGTAACCTATACTTGGTAAAAAGATTTGAAGTTTGTTTGCGAGCATAGTAGACAATGGTTTTTGCCAACGGTGTGAAGTTGAGAAGATTTTGCAGCAAATTAGTCCGTAAAAGGCAAACCTCTCTATATATACTCGTAAGTCATGTACTGCTTACCGCGCAGCAGTGTCTACCTGTCATTGCCCTGTACATCAACATGACCAGGGAACCCAACCCCAAAAAACAATATCTTTATGCTTGGTAAAGATGCGTGCAATAGCCCAAAGTAGGATACGGAGGACTAAGGACGAGTGTATCAAATTTCTGTATTGCCTGTTAAAGCACTACGGGAGTCTAGCACAACAACAAATATGGCACCAGGCATAGATCAAATTACGGATAAAGTGCTGTAAGGATGGCATACAATTCAGCAGTAAAAATGCTAGCTGAAGACAGTAATGCCCTTGTACGACGAGTCCGGAAACACTGCTGCGAATCCAATGCCGCAGAAGACTTAGACCATCTGTGTACACAGCAATTGCATGGAGAATGAGAGTGAAAGTGTCAAGAAAAAGAAGCGGGAAGCGACCATAGACAGTTGGGCTTTCGAGCAAGGAGAGAGAAGAACAGACTCGAACAGGCTGGAACGTTCCCTGGGGGGTAGGAAAAGTGAGATGCTACATTACCTAAAAAGGTGGAAATTGAAGAGAAGACAGAGCGATGAAGGCGAGAGAGAAGGGATGGAGTAACAGGCGCGAACAAATAATGTCTACTAATATATGACCATTCTAAATAAATGGAATGATTGCTGAGATCATGAGAGCGACATAGTAGCAAAGGCAATGGGCATCAGGGCGATCAGATAAAAGGATGGAACGTTCGCTTCTGCATAGAGGCTCTCGACAGGGAAGAGCAAAAAAGCATCCAAGCATAAACGTAATCCTTGTGATGAAATGGGGTTAAGGCTAGAGAGAGTAGCAGGAAGAATGCCGCTGAATAGATCTGGTCACCATAATAAAGTGTTCGATAAATATTGGGGGGGGGTGGAATGAGGCGAAGGGGGTTCGAAGATCAGCTCCCCATGAAAGATGAGCAAGGGTTTTAAGAATGTCACAGGCTGTGACTATTTCCTTCAGAGAGTTAATGTGAGTTTTCCGATAACCTACGGTCAAAGAGGAGGCCAGAAACTTGACTGTATCACGTTCAGGGATACTGAGGAGCCATAGAGGTACAAAGGTGAACCGAGATGACAGAGCGTCTAGTGAAAGTAATTGGTGGGTTTAAGTGCTGGAAATTTAAACCCCCGTGTGGGGGTGGCCCAATTGGAAACATGGTCGACTGCATGCTGAGAGAAACTGAAATAAGGTGACAGTCACGCCTGCACAGGCAATAGCGAAGTCATCCATCATAAGAGATGACCATAATTGATGGAAGACTAGAGGCCAAATCATTAATAGCAAGGAGAAAAAAGTGTTGTGCTCATAACAATCCCTGGGGACACCTTCAGCTTGATAAAGTCCGGGAGGAGCACATTATTAACCCGAACACGAAATGCTGTCGTTAAAAAGTTCTACGGAAGGATGGTAGATTGCCTCAGAAGGCGTAAGGAGTGGGCGTGGGCTAAAATATTATACCTCCAAGTTGTGTCACATGCCTTCTCAAGGTCAGAAAAGATGAAAATAACTTAACTGAGTGGATATTCGCCAAGGCATTACGAACATATGTATCCAAGCGTACTAAGGGGTCAAAATGGTAGATCGTCCTTACGAAAGTCATTTGACGAGTGAGAGACTGTTGAGGGCTCTAAATACCACTCTAGAAAGGCCATTTACTAGCGCTCCATCCACTTTGCAAACGCACTGGTAAGACCAATGGGAACGATAGTGGGAGGTTTTTCATGTCCCGAGTGCCTGGTTTGCGAAAGGGAGACCAATGGCTGATTTCCACAGCTGTGAAGAACACCTTGTGAACCAATTAAGATTGTAAAGTGTAAAAGGACTGCAAGGGCTGACTGATGTAAAAGTTGTACCCATACGAATATGAATGTCATCGGCCAGCTGCCGATAGATGGCGGCAAGCTGAAGTGCGTTTTTTGCCTCCAGTTCTTGAAGTGTAAAAGCACATTATATACTGTACTCTCTGAGAGAAGAAAAAGTACAAGTGTTTCAAACTCTCTGGCAGACTTTGAGGAAAGAAACGAGGGGCATTGATGGAGTCCCTGAGAAATATGGACCAGATGGGTTTGCTATTTCAACACTGGCAACCCGCAGAACAGAAGTCCTGGTCAGGAGAATATTTACCACTCATTTTCGTACTTTGTATTCTAGACTGCACTCTAGAGGAAGCAGAGGTGGATTGGTGGGACAATTCACGCAAGCAGGTCATTTAAGGCATCACAGAGACACGTGCGAGTGATTCGCACGCTCTGCTTAAAACAAGAAGTCTCTTCTGTGGATCAATTGAACCTGTACCCGCCCCATGCAGCGCGTTCAAACGTACCTGCACTGCACAAGCAGGAGACCACCAAGGCGACGCATCTGAGAATGCCTGCCCAAGTTTGGGGTATAGAAAGAGAACTGCGGTTAAGAGCGAGGACGAGAAGAGGTGTAAAAGCTCATCGATGAGGAACGAAGAAGGAACCTCACAAAAAACAGTTAGGTGTGAGTAAAGGTACCAATTTACCTGATCAAATTGCCCAGCGTGGGATGCGAATAGGAGGTGAATATGAAGGGAAGTAAGAATATATGGAAATGATCGCTGTCATGTAATCCAGGAGAACAGAACCAAGTGAAAGTCTAATGCAGCGGAGAAGAGCAGAACTGAAGATCGATGCAAGAGCTGAGTTTAGTCGAGGATCAAAATGGGGAGAGTACCTGTATTTAAACATGGAGGGGGTGAGTGGCAAGAAATGCCTCAAACAGAATGCCATGGGAATCACAGTGAACCCCCCCAGAGGAAATGGTAGGCAATTAAAATCACCAAGCAACAGAATCAGTGCGGTAATGACAAATCACAAGAAAGGCAATATCCGGAATAGATAATGCCTGTAAGGAGAGAGATATAAAGAACAGAGCATATACCACCTATGCAATGATACGGGCTGCTGTGTAATGCCAGCGAAGTACGAACAAATAGCTGATGGTACAGAATATAAGTGCGTAGAAGAAGGTCACTTTACATAAAGGTCCAACAGGAAAAGGATCTGAAGACTACAATAAAATATAGCCGGATATGGGAGAGATAACACAGAGGGGTAATTTTGGGTTCCTGTAAGCAAACACCAACAGGGGAAAAACTGAGAGAGTAACATCTGAAGCTCACCCCGATTACCCCTGAGGCCGCGTTATATTCCACTGTAAATAGGCCATGATTGGCAATGATAAAGATACCTGAATCCACAGGTAAGGGTTCCTATGGACTAGAGGGGTTAGAAAAGTCCACATGCGGAGGCAGTGGAAAATGTTCAAGCAGTGAAGGAACGGTGCGCTGTGAAGAAAGGGTTGCCCAGATGGGGCAGAGGAGAGAGAAGGAGGGAGGGTGGATCATGTCTTCCATTGGATGGTTTGGGTCTCTGCAATATATTCCCGAGATTGCTTCAAATGTTTCAGAATTCAGATGACGTCATATGGGAAAACAATATTGGAAATGGTAGGGGAGGATTAGTAAAGGGTTGGAACTGTATTGGACTCTTCCAAGGTAGGGGGGGGGAAAGGGTGGAGGGAACTGGAGCAGGGATGGAAGGGGACAGAAGAGGCAGAAACCCGGGAGGTGGCAGAAGAGGAAGAAACTTGGGAGGGAACAGGGGAGGAAGGTACAGTACGAGGAGGAGGGTGAACCTCTACACTTGTAACAGAGCCAGTGAGAGGGGGAGAACCAGGTACAGAGACAGAGAAAGTAAAATGAGGAGGTGGAAGAAGGGTAGGAGGTGTTAATGGACCTTTTTTCGAACTTTTGAGAAGTAGAGGGACGATTGGGAGGAGTGTCATACGAGATTTCGGCCTACTGAGGCTTGTGAGAGAGAACACGAAGAAGCGAGATCAGACTGAGGCATTGAAGTAGGGACGTCTGAGCCGAGGACAGCAAAAAATTAGATACAGAGTGGCTATGGTATAGGAACCACAGATGTGGGTGGCAGAAGATGGGATACCAAAGTGGGGGGACGTTTTGAAACATGAAAATAAGAAAGACAGGGGTAAAAGTCCTTCCTTGAAGGCGGAATGAGAAACTGCCATGACATAAGGGAGACCTTCTGCTTCCTTTGAGGAAACAGATTTTCCCCGCTCGTTTAAGTAGACTTGACAATCGCCGAGAGTAACGAATGGGTGACCTCAATGACAATTAAGGCAAGAGGGAGGTCGACTGCAAGCGTATTAGAATGGTCATGACGGCACCACAGTACTGGGCTTCGGCGATAGATCTGCAATATTTTCTGGATGGCCAAATCCACCAGCAATTTCCTACACTTTTGCGTGTAGGGATTTCACCTTTCGAACTATTGTAACTGATGTCCTTCACATAAACTGAGGATTGGAGTTCATGCTGTCAAAAGTTAAACGAGCCACATTGCAGGGTATCATCTCCGCCCGCAGGCAGAAGAACTAAGTGTCTAACCTTGAGATTGGAGATCTTGGAGTTCCAGCGATCAAGAATGTAAGAGTGCAATTCACGACTGGAAATTTGTGTTGAACTATGAGGTAATGGGGACAGAATGACGGTACTCACTACAAGAAATGAGGGAATGATGTTTTCAATAGTGACAGGAACAGTATCGATTATTGGAAATGACCGAGAAAGTTCATGAGCCTGGGTAGCATTCTGTACAGTGATGATGCGGCATACCGCTCTTAAAAGCATGAAAAAAATATCTTTACCAACATGGCGTAGGGAGGAGCCTTTGCCAATACTGTGGTCAGAAAGATAGGCAGTAGAGAAGTCGTGTCATAAAGTGAAGAATTAGTCATTGTGCAGTCTGAAATGAGTGTGGATAGGTAGTGAAGGACGTGTCGATCTTTTTCTGAGAAGAACGAGAAGGTGGAGAAGTATCATCACAGGTAATTGTCGTTGGCGTTCAAGCGTGGGGACCAGAGTTGTCCGATGTGGAATGGTCGGCGATTCAAAAATATGCCACAACCGTAGAGGGAGAGCCGAAGCATAGTC
The DNA here is from genome assembly GCF_026875155.1 of Cherax quadricarinatus. Taxonomy (NCBI): domain Eukaryota; kingdom Metazoa; phylum Arthropoda; class Malacostraca; order Decapoda; family Parastacidae; genus Cherax; species Cherax quadricarinatus. The sequence goes on along the minus strand of NC_069400.1, from coordinate 85,572,488 downwards.
CAGAGGAGAGCAAGGTCAGATAAATCGAAGGAGCCAGTCGAGGTGAGGAAACAGCACCGGCAAGTAGTTACGAGGCATGAAGAGTTCCGATGAGTGGTCCAAAGATGAGCGGGGTCAGACGGGGTGCGGTTTCAGAAGGTCCCGGGTAGCAGGTTTCATGGTCTAAGGGCTGGCCATGGTTTTAGGTTACTTCTTTCTTTTGTTTTTAAGAAAAGAAAAGAAGAAGAAAAAGAAAATAAAAAATAAAAAAAGAATAAAAAAAGGGGGACCGGGAGGGATCAGTTCCCTAGGAGGAATGAAAGGGCCAAGAAATCTCCCTCGCACTCCCAACAGGACCTCAGCACCGGCAAGTACGCAGATGCAGCATGGAACCCGTGCCATACCCTTACCCATCATGCCAGTAAAGACTGCAATCCGGGATAACAACCTCACATCGTCGAGCATCTCGGTGGACAAAAGAGAGTGGCCGAATCAGAGACAAAGCCATACCTCCTTCGGCCACACCCCCCCCGAATCCGAAAGAGCTTCCAGAGATACACCCGACTCCCCGAGAAACACCCAAGAGCCACCCTCTGGGATACCAGAGAGGGATCGGAACATCCGCAGGCTTCAGATTCCAAATGGCAAACTATGCCACCTGCAAGAACCCAATGGAATGGGATGGACCCCGGTACCCTTTGAGCCCTACTAGGAACTAGCTGCCTGTGGGAAAAAAAAATAAAAAAAAAAAAAAAAAAAGGAAGGGCAAAAGGGAGGGGTGGGGAGAGGAGAGGAAATGGAAAAAGGGGAGGATGGGATAGGGAAAGGGGATTTGGGGGGTAATAAATGTTCGGCTGAGAAGGAGACCGACAGGTCTAATTCCTCAGACCAAGAGCCTCTTCACCACGCCAAGGAGCCCCCTTGAAAGAGGACTCTGTCTATTAGATCATCATCATATACTGGTAATGGGGAAACCATCCTGTACCCTGAAGCATTAACCTTATGATACATTGCACATTATAGAAGTTCCATCAGGATTGGGAACTAATAGTACAAGGGTGAGGCCCATTATCATGACT
>NC_069400.1:85536243-85570930 GCF_026875155.1 Cherax quadricarinatus | reverse complement strand
AGGAGAATTTTCGTCAACATAACGGAGCCGGGGTGACAGACAAAGGGGAAAATGGTGGAAAAAAAGTTCGGTTCTAGTTTCCATGTATGGGTTTCCCCAGGACTGCACTGAGGGGCAAACCCAGGGGGTAGTCCAAAAGTTGTGAAAGAGGTGATTTTCGAAAGAGAAACCGTAAAGCCAACACATAGTTCAACAAGGTCGATAAAATCGCTGGCTGGAATGGGAAGATCAATTTGAATCGTCAATTTTCCTGCGTAAGAGATCGATGGCTTGTGTAGTAGGTACTTTGGTGAATAGGGAAGTCACGTCAAGGCTGGAAAGTTTCTTGTTCCTGATGTTGATGTTGCGAATGCGATGAGAAGATCACCTGAGTGTTTGAGATGTGCTGGACTGATAGTGCCCAAGAGTTTAGAGAGGTGTTTGGCGAGAATTCCTGAGAGCTGTTGGGGAGCACTGCCTATTCCCGAGGATATGGCCTCAGTGGGATACAGGCTTGTGAGTCTTTGGCAGGCCGTACATTCTGGCAGGTCTGGGGTTGCTGGGCATGGTGTGCAGAAGTTTCTTCCTTGTTCTGAGCCCCTCAGAATGCGGCGAGCCCCTTTGAAGAAAAGTTTTTAGTAAGGAATGCCTGCGTACAACACCGTAATTCACACAACCACTTGATAAACTACAAAAAACTCAAGACTTATCGCCACAGAAGACAACACTCAATACCGAAGAATCCGGGAATCATCAATTATTTCTATATCCGACAACTTCAACCAGAATAGTGGCTTCTTTAACATAGCTGAACCACTTGCCAAGAAACTTCTTCATCGCTATCCCACTTTAAAAACACTGTAGAAGGTCTGCTCACAAACTTATCCAATCTCCTTTCCAAGCTCCCCAAAGTTTTTAAAACTCTATAACCCCACTGGGTATATCATCAGATGCAGCATTCTTCACCTGACCTCAGCATTCTGAACCGGACTATAAATACTCGCGTTCCTTCCACCCCAGGTAGTTCTGTTTGTGACTTGAAAAAACCCCACTGTTGGGGCGAAACGTAGTCAATAAAGGATCACATTATACTGCATTTGTGTTTATATTGCCATTGCGTCGGTATTTTATACCATTTATTTCCCTTTTTCACTCTGTCGGCGCTAAGGTCACTCAGGAAAGTGCCCAAAGGCTTGGAGTACTTCCAAATTTTTGGAGGGGATTTCTATCCCTCTCGAGCAATCTTCTTCCGCAGGAATAGGATGACAGGAGTGGTGGGGAACAGGTTTCCCGTAGTATCTCTTCAGCTGGTTAATGGGGGTTTGGTGTGGGTCGATTTCCTCTTTCCTGGGTGTTCGTACTTGGTAGTTCACTTCACTCAACCTTTTAACCACCTCCATCGCCTTCATATCCGGGTGTCAAGGAGTGTCCGAACTAACTTCTGTGCTAGTACTTGGTCTCCTGCTTGAAATGTACGTGGTGCTGCACGCTTATCATAACGTTTCCTTCATCGTAGCCTGGGCTTTGACTAAGTTCCTTGAAGCTAAATCTCTTGTGAAAGCTAGATGTTCTTGCATCATGTCAGGAGAGACTCGTAAAGTTGGTTAGAGCACCCCGGGCTACACGTCCTTTAACACAGCTAGGGGACCGCGTACAGTGTGGCCGTATATCAACTCGAATGGGCTGTAGCCCAAACTCTCTTGTTCACTTTTCTTATTGCTAAGAGAAAAAATGGAAGACCTTCGTCCCAATCTTTGCTGAACTGCTCGCAATAAGAACGTAGCATCGTCTTCAGGGTACGATGGAACCTTTCTAGGGGTCCTGGGATTGGGATCGATAACTGGTAGCCCGTAGTGACTTTAATCCCAGACACGACAAGGCTTCTTTGAAGATCTTTTAGGTAAAATTGGAGCCCTGGTCTGACTGGATTTCATAGGGCAAAACCCCCCGTGGGAGAAAACCTGACCAAACTCGTAACTATGGTCCTAGCATTTATCCTTCTCATGGGTATGGCCTCTGGGTACCTGGTTGCAGGTCCATGATTGTAAACAAGAATTGGTTCCCAAGCTTGTTTTGGGAAGCGGCCCACACAATCAATAATCAGGCGGGCAAACGGTTCTCCGTCTGATGTGATGGGGATAAGTGGAGCTGGAGGAGAAGTATGCGTGGGCTTGCCCACCCCTTGGCATACCCGACAATGATGCAAGTGATCCACCACGGTCTCTCTCATTTTTGGCCAGTAAAAGTATTTTGACAATTTTCCTATTGTCTTCCTTATGCCCAGATGCCCCCCCCCCCATGGGACTGTTGTGGGCAACACCCAGGGCAAGTTCTCGGAAAATCGCTGGCAAACTAATACACGTCTAACCCTAGGCGAAGAGTCGCCTAGGGAACCTCTAAGGTGGATTTTTTCATCAATATCTCCCCTTGATAGTAAAAACAGTCCTCCAGTCTTTCAACTTCGTTCTTTGACCCTACTAACTTCTTTATCCCTGCTAGAGATGGGTCTTCCCGTTGCCCCTGTATTAATTCTTCCGGCCAAAGGGTTTTGGTGTCAGGTGACTAGATGTGAAGAGAACTCGGCAGGTTCTGTATCTTTGGACTTAGGTAGATGGGTTTCACTGAATAACAAATTTAATCCCATATCCGCATGATCTTCTCTTCTCACTGGAGAAGAATGTCGGGACCGGGCCATGGCTCTCGTGACGATTCCGAGAGGGAATAAAGATGGTTCCTTTCCACAAACTTCGAGTGCATAATTATCGCTTGAGGCATTATCTATGACCACCGGCTCTTTACTAATTCCTTCTAGGCTTAAATCGTTCCCTATCAGTAGATCTACTGATTTGATCGGGAAACCTTCCGATATGCCCACAGCAGCATACCCTTTGTAGCCATCAACCTTCAGGTATATCTTGTGAAGAGAGACCCTGGAAACATTCCCACCACAGGCTTCTAGGAGTACATCCATCTTTGCATAAGTTAGGTCGGTTAAAGGCAGGACACCTTTCCTCAAGAGCGTAAGGTAACTCCCAGTGCCTCGGTAAACCTTGACCTCCACAACCCGAGATTCGTCCATTCCAACACTCCCAGTAGAAAAATAAGGCTTCATCGCCATCTGAACCTTTAGCTCAGACACTTTCATAGGCACTAGTCATCTCGATGAAGAAGCTCTTTGGCCCACGGTAACTTGCTTCGTTCTTGGATCTTCTCGGCCTTGGGACGTAGAAGTAACCATCTGCATCGGGGCTCTTTCCTGAGCCTGTCTTCCAGTATCGTGTTCCAACTTATAACAATTGTTCCTGCTATGCCCCTTTCTCTGGCAGTAGGAACATGTTAGAGCTTTTCTTGCTGGGAGAGCTTCTCTGTTACTTCTAGTCACTGATCTAACACCGTGGCGGGGCGGTGAGAAGGCACGAGCAGCTGCCTCTGGAGGGAATCTCTGGCGAGGTCCTTCTCTTGATGAAGGTGTTCGATCGTTTGAACTAAACTTCGGGTTCTTCTCCTTGGGAGGCTTACCACTAATCAGCTGACTTGAAATTTCGTAATGGTCGGCCAAAGCGGCAGTTTCCATTACACTAGACCCCGATGATCTATCAAGAATTGCGCAGATCTCCCGAAATGGCATTGTAAAAATCTTCCTGCAGGATCAACTGGACCAGGCTGTTTACCGTATGGCAGCTCGAGGTCCGCTGCCATCTCTCAATCATTGTTTTTGTCGGAAAGTCCACCCTTTTTTCCTGGCACCGCTGGAGGGTAAAAAACCCTGCTGGAAGCTTATTGGAGCGGGTCATATGTTCTAAAAAATCACTTTTTAACGACCTGGTACTGTTATATTAGGGTAAGGAAATTTCAGCTGCAATTCCTACCTTCCCCGTCAAGTTGGGTATGCAATAGCGTACCCAGTATCTCGGGGGCCACTGCATAGCAGACCTGTTTCTCGAACGGGGAAAAAAAACGAGTCCAATCGGCCTGAAAATTTTGGGCACCAGGGACGCCGTTATGTAGTCGAAATGGGGCTCTCATGGACCCACGTCCCAATCCCTTCACCTTGTTTTTCGCTCGAGCGTATTTTTCTCCTGTTTAAACTCCTCATCATTCAGCTTACTTGGGCCTCAATTTGAGCATTTTGTAAGAGTATAAGCGCTCCATCCTCCCAAAACTGGTTTTGAAGATGGGGCTAATGTTTGAAAAGGAAGAGTATTGCGGGCTGCTTTTTTGGGACGAGACCCCCCCCGGGCGCCTTACCTCATCCTCCTTTGCGGGGACTGCGTCTCAGCATTTCCCCCGGTTCTTTTTGGGGTTCCCATAAAGGGGGAAAAAAAAGGTTTGAGTTTTCCCAGGAGCGGCCCCCGACGCTCCCATCGACCTTCTGAATCTTTTAGCAAGGACACGGGTCGAGCTGAGAAACGAGGCTCTCTACGTCCGAACTACCTCCTTAGGGACGTTCAGCTGTGGGGAAAAGATTTTCCCGTATAATAAGCGATTGTCCTGCGGTATAGTGCCTATTTGTAAGTCACCTGAGGTGTTTTTCTATCTGCCACACTTCTGAAAACGACAAGGTTCCAATTTCGTTAAGTCAATTCCCCGTCATTTCAAAACAGGCCGCCATGATGAATTTGGGGTTGGCGTTGGTCCAGCAAAAGGGGCCCCTTTTTTTCCGGCCCTTTGGATCAAACGCTCCCAGACGGGGCCCCCCTTTTTTTGGTACGGGCAACTATTAAGCCTTTTTGGGGGCCCCTTTCTGCAACAAAAAACGGTTTGAATATCCTGTTCTAGATGAAATCTTAAAGGGGTTTCAGTATAAACAATCACAATGTTTTTTCCGGTTTTTTATTTAAGTTTCTAATAAACCATAGAAGGTTTTATATTAATTTTAAAAAAAAGGTCGCACCATAAAACAGTACTCATGAAATTTACACTTGATTCATTAAAAGATAATAACATATTCTGTCTTGTTTATAGTACTGAAGGGCCTAGTATCATAACCCCTTTTCATTTAATATAATAACACTTTGCTTAACTCAATTAAATAGAAGAAAACGTAACACTTCAATAAAATTCACTCTTATTCAACTTTCAAAGTATACAAGCAGTTTAGGAAATTCACACAAAAAGGAGTTTTGAGGGGGTCTGTTTCCCATGACTTTTTCGCCGTCTCTTGAAACCAAACGCTTAAACTCCTCCTAGCAGAGCTAGGGACAACACACCGGTCTCCAATACAGCAACACACACTTCGTCCCGAGATTTTTTCGTCAAAACCGTTCGAGTGCTGGAGGGTACTAGGAACCCTCTGGGGACCAAAGTTTTAAATCCGGGTAAGGGACCCTCTCCCACAAAAGGGTGAGAGGGACTGCCCTAAAACAAATTCCCAGACTGGCGTCACCTGGGATTAAGGGGGGACAGGGGCTAAACGACAGGGTATTAAACAACTGTCCCCGAAGTTTACATCGTCGAAACTCCTATCTTTTACAAGCTAAATAAATTAAAGGCCAAAAATTTAAAAAGTACCTATCCTCTTTTAGCTATAAGAGGCTAAAAAATATAATTTAAGGGGAAAACCCCTTTTCTTAACCATACGACCTAGAAGTTCACAAAGAGGGGGGTAAAAGGGCCCAGGGGAAATGTTTCCAGCCCCCTTTCCTTCGAGGGGACTAACCACTGAGAACCCTTTACTTATTCCCCGGTTGTGTGTACGTGTCAAGCACTTGGGGGTGTACCCCCCTCTCTGTCTTTTTGGAGCCCTTTTTTGTCTCCTCTGTTAACATTTTTTTGAATCCTTGTTGAGTTCCTCACATACTTCATGGTCATTTCTATTGTCTCTCCTCCTTCCTTCCTTAGCCTGATTACCTTCTTTAGCTGTTGTTTTCCACCTGATGTGGCTTATAACAGCTTTGGGTCAGATTTGGCTTTTACTGCTATGTCGTTTTCATATTTTCTTGGGCCTCCTTTTTAATCTGTGCTATTCATTTCTGGCTTACGTTTGCCTCCTTATTTTCCGGTCCTTTTCCTTCTATACTCTTTCATTTCCTAGCACCCTTAGTTTTTTTCCCCCTCACCTTTGGGTAACCTGGTTCATCCCGGCTTTTTCATTATTCCCGTTACCCCTTTGGGTACAACCTCTTCTCACCCCCTTGCACATTTTTTGTTTTCTATTTCCCCTCTCATTTTCTGGCTTCCCTGCCAGTTCTCTGTCCCAATGAACCCATTCAGAAAATTTTTCCCTTCCCGGTACCCGTGTACTTACCATGTATTCTTTCACCTTTTTATTCTTTTATCCATTTTATTCTTTCATCCAGTGAAATTCTTTCATCCCGGAGAGAAAAAAGAATTACAAAAAATTGAAATTTTTCTTTTATTGAAACACAAAGGAAACAAGTTACTTTTGTAAAACTTACAGGTGTAGGGCACGGGGGTCGCAATGCTCACAAAGGAAAGTAAAAAATTTTTCTAGTAACTTCACCTCGCTCTTCCTTTTTAACAATAATAATAAAATAACATTTTTATGTGGGAGGGGTTTTATCAATATCTTAAAAATCCCCAAATTCTAGTAAGAGCTTTTATATTTTTTTTCATACTGAACACATATTTTCTCTGTTAAAAAACTTTCAAAGTCCTTTTCACCTGCTAATCCAAAATCACTACCGGGTTTTGTTCAAAAATAAAGATCCACGAGTTGATTCGTCAATAATAAATGAACCAATGACCGGTTTCCAAAGCTGACAGAGTTTCTAGTGCCCTTAACACCCCCGGGTTCTTTCAAAAAATAGGAAATTTGACCGGATTCGTAAATTGACGCGGTTTTTGGGCCTTTTCCAAAAACCCAAACTTTCTGTAGCAGCGTAAATTGTCTAAACAAACTCAGTAAATATCCCCAATACACAACACACCCCACACACCACACACACACCACACACAACACACAACCCAAATAATATATATAAAAAAAAGTCCAGAGGGAAGTAGGCACCTGAACCCACTCCCCAAAAGATTCATCCATCAACAATATCTTTAACAATTAAAGCAAAGGTACGGACACTCACACATATTCCCCAAAACACCCCTCCAACGCAGCGGGGGAAAATTACAGCCTCCTGAAAAAAGTAAACGACGGTTCCACTATCTTAAATCCCACCCCAACCATCAAGGCATGGGACAAAATTGCTACTTTTTTGAAACTGTTACTTTTCTGGAAAGAAGGGGGAAAAGGCTAGCCTCAATAATAATTTTTAAACCCTTAAGAGATTTTCCTAAGTTGATAACCTCATTCCCCTTTCCCCGTCAACACAAAAAGGGAGAGGCAAAACCCCCACTCACCTTTGACAGGAAAAATCAGAGTCCGTGAGAAAGAAAATTGAAGGGGGCAACACGGGGGGGGCAATCAAAAATTATCCATGAAAAAACATTTCCCCTCAGGGATGCTGAACGGCTAAGCACTTGAGGAAAACACCCTGCCATGGAAACCAGGGGCACCAACAGTTCCAACACCTCTGTCCCCACTATGGAACCATTGATTTGGAAGACTCAACATTTAAAAAGCAATAATGCGTTCCCCACGGGGCTCTGTGGGGGTTACACGGGAATAAGGCCACAATTTAAAGGAAATTTTTAATGCAGTTTTTGGGGGAAATTTTTGCAGAGACAGTTTTTTCAGAGATCAAAAGGTTTCGTCAACAACCCTTTGGCGGGTCATTCCTGAGAAATTAACCTTTTTTTTTGGTGAAACATTTTGTCACTTAAAAAGAAGGATGGAGGAATTCGGCCAAATTTGCAGAGGGCAACAGTTAGGGGGCCCCTCTTATCCAAAATGCTGTCCGAAAAATTCGTGCACAGGCAGCCAGATGCTTCAAACCAAAACCCAGTTTGCTTTGGGGTCCTAAGGAAGGGGAAGCAGGGGGTTCTTTGCAAAAAGGGCGATATCAACAACCTCCCGGGACAATGCAGGGTAAAATTAGTTTTTCAAGAAGGGTTCAATCCCCCCTGAAAAGAGACTGGATAGCAGCGTACAAAACATTTCCCTGGTCTTTTCCCTTTGTTTCAGCTGGGTATAGAAGGAATCACTGCTTCTTTTTGGGAGAGCAGAAATCACACATCGGGGGTGTCCAAAAAGGAATCCTTTGCACCATTTCCCTTTTGTAAGCATTTGGGGGAAATCACAGTCAGACTGACCACGAGCTAAACACTGGTTCCTAGAGATGGCAAACTAGCAGGTAAAAAGGAGTCCCCCCTACAGCCCTTTACACGGGTAATGACACGGGGACAGGAAGGGGGTTTCCCCCATCCTGAATCCATCCAAAGTGAAATATCCAGTCAGTCAACAAGTATAAATGCAGTGAATCAAAACTACCAGATCAGCATATTGCCCCCCAAAAAAAAGTGTCGCTAGGACCCACCTCTGGAAGCAATCCTTTGACTAATTCTCAGGAAAAATTGGAAGATTAAGGGAAAAGGAACAACGAATAGGCAATCTGGAACCCACGATGCCTGTAAATTCTCCAAAGTGCTCGAGTCTGCCCCCGGGTTTACATATTTTTCCCAAAAATGTGCACCTTTGCATTATAACCCTATACCGCACGTATGACAGTATTCTAGGGGGAAAATTTTTTCGAAAGTACTTACCTTACTCTAAAGACGGGGAGTGAACCAAGCTACACTTCCCTCAGACTAGGAGGGATTGTGCCGCAAGTCATCACAGATTGTGTTACCTGCTTTTCGTCCTCGTGCTTGCATCCAGAGAGCGACAGCATTTTTCCTGAACATCTTAGGGGCAAGATTGGGGTCCAGGGCCAAAAATTCTTGACGGCAATGAATAATAATCTAACGGGGGGAAACAACCAACGCCCCCCAAAAAAATACAAACAATAAGCACGGGTTTTGGTCCAACAGTGGAAAAAATAGCCTCAACAATGCTTTTGTGGTTCGGGGAAGGAAAGCCCCCTCCGGGTATGAACCCCTCATCTGGGGCTTTCTGTTTCTTTTCCCAACTCCACCTTGGGGGCCCCACCTCACCCCCCAAAACCCTCCGCATCGGGGTTTCCCTTCGACTTTCCCCCCTATTTTCCCCCGAAACCCCGGTGTAAATTTTTGGCATAAGCAGCAACCGAACGGGACCCGGTTTTTTGGGTAAATCCCAGGGAAAGACTGAAAACAGAGAGGTTAATAAATTTTCAAAAGGGGGGCCTCACAACAGCGGATCCCAACATAAGGAGCCCCCCCAAAATAGCAGACTGTGGCAGGCAGAAACGCCAGTGGAAACCCCTTCAAGCCTGGGGCAATGGGAAGCGGTGGGTGGGACTAACAGTGCATCTACCCTTGGGTGATTCCTATCTCCCAAACACCGGGGGAAGGGGGGCAGCCCAGCTTCAGGGAGCCCAAAACAAAAAATTGGAGAACTGCCCATCTTATATTTTTTGTTCCCCAGGCTCAGAGCCCTTGGCTCAGGGGAAAGATGCATCAAAAATTTCCTTTAAGGAGCGGAAAAAAAAGCATCAGGGTACTCATCCCGGGGCAGCTAGTTTTCGTTCCAAAAGGGGCTATTTTCGGCTGTTCAAAGGGGTAATGCCGCTTTTTTTTGGGGCACGCCCCCACTCTGAGGAGCTGGATTGTTTTTCGCCTTAAAAAGGGTGATACACACGTAACAACATTACCTTTATGCCCCTTATATCAACAATTACTCTTAAAATCTTCTGTCCATATTATTAATAAAATATTCCATTGGAAAAAAAAAATATTAAAAGATGGGTGGTGGGAATGGAATATTCAAAGGGCTTCAGGAAGAAATCAAATTTTCTCCGAGGCTTGGGCCCACAATACACCAAGGGACCCCCATCCTTATATTATATATATAATATATATATATATTTATATATATATAAAATATTATAAAAAATATATTATATATATTATATAACAACCCACTGTGAAAGAAAAGAAAATTTCCCAAACCCTTTCGTAATCCCTACATTATCGGGAACATTTTTCCTTGATAATGTGAGTATCCGAAATGTTGGGAATTTCACTACCTTTAAAGTGGTTGTTTTGCATATTTAAAAATCACCTGTTTACTGTGACTTTTTGCAATATATATATATATAAATATTATAAAAAAAAATTATATAATATTTTATATATATTTATATATAATATATATATTACTTTCACACTTCTCAATCTTATCGGGAGTTGTGCTATTTTTGCAAAGAGCAACCAAAGCAGGGAGAGAGGTCTCAAGTAGCGTAGGGTCCCCGTCCCGTTACCCTTTAGACGGTTGGGTTTTGGGTGCCAACCCGCCCACCACTCCCCCTACCCCCCATATGGGGTAGGAGGGTTTTGAGATGTCAAGTATGAAATTATAAGATAAAAAAGCCACCCCCTTAACTTTTTCTAAAGTTTATACAATCATTGGTTTGAGGAAATAATTTCTCTTTAATACTGTTACACGGATACTATTATTCTGTGTGACCTTTTTTTCAAATAATAAAGAAAGGAATATAATTGATCTTTGTCCTTTTTAAATGTCCTCTCTGACACTTAGTTAACCCATTTTCCAAAAAGTACTCTTCCTCTATTTTTTACTATTTTCTCAGGGGCTGTTAATATGCCTACATGGGGACATCTAGCCTATCCCAAAATTTTTCTATGATCTAAATTCTGCTATTACCCTTTAACCTTTCCTTACTTTCTTGTTGTTGTCACGTATGGTACATCGTAGGGAAATCTAGTGGTAGATTTTGAGGATCTGATTTTGGGGGACTTCAGTGATCAAAGGGTTGACTTTAGTATGACTGAAGGGTAACTTCAGTTGGTCTAAGTGTAGATTGCAGTGTGATGGGAATGGAGACCTCGGAGTTATCGAATGGTAACTTCAGTGTGATCTGAGTGGTACACTTCACGTAATCTTGAGGTAGCTTTTTTTATCTGAGGGGTAGATTTTAAAACAACAGAAAGAAAAAATGATAGATTCAGAAACAGTGTGAGGGGGCCGCAGCCGCACAAGCCAAAAAGTTGCTCCTAATCTTGCCGCCCCCGGGGCCTATCCGAACTCCAGTGAGGGCCCAAAATTTGGGCAAGTACTGCTGCAACAACATGCAAAAAACCTATAGGACAAAAAAAACTGAGGGTGAGACAACGAAATGGACTAAATAGACAAAAGGGGGGACCGGCATTCAAGTACCAACCTGCTGCCAGACTGAACCAACATAAACTTTTTCCACTACAATAAAATAACTACCTCCAATCAACTGCACCAGTGTTCAACGGAAGACAACATGGAGAAAACCTACAACAAAAATCTCCAAAGGAAATGACATTGTAGGACTTTTTTCTTCAGTCCCAAAACGAGGAAAAAATTGACTTTTAAAAATGGCTGACCGAAATCCAAACAGCCCTCCCTCCAGACGTAAAACACAATGAAATTCCATTTTTACTGCTTTTATCTGTTACAGTAGCATCAATCTGTCCCACCATATATCACCTGTACCAGGCAACGAGAGGGAAAACACAGGAGACATCGTAAAATCAACAGTACAAAACCCCAAGGTTTTATGGTCGGATATCCCTCATCCACCCCGTGGGAAAGAAGTGAATAGTTAAATATCAAGGTTGATGTTTTAGTAGCTGACCATATTAAACGACCTGTCATGGAGAATCAAGCAAAAAACGCCAAATATACTAAAACCCAAAGGAAGTCGGGTTTTAGGTGGCATTACTCCCCTCAGGTTTTAAAAAATGTAGTCACAAACAGGTCGGGAGAAAACAACACGACACAACCCCGATAAATGGAATTGAGGGGTTTTGGAAAGGGGGATAAAACCAGGGATTAAACCTTTCTGACCCAAAGGGAAAGGTTTTTAGAAGTTAATTGGGGAACCAACTGTGAAATGAGATGGGAAGGGGGAGGTGTAATAAGGGGAATTAAAGGGGTTTTTTGTGAAGTTAAGGGAAAAGTGAGCAGTGAAAGGGCTTGAAGGGGAAATTTTACTAGAAATTCAGGGGGGTGTTTTGCAAAACAATACAAGTGACTAGGTGACGGAAAAGAAAATAAATTTTATTGTATAGGGAAAAAAAGGCGAAGAGGAAAATAGCAGGCTTTAGGGGGGAAAGGGGCTGCCTAATTATTTTTATATTTTTCTTAAATTTCCATGAAGAAAAAATCAGTCATGGGGGTTGGAAAAGGTAATGGAGTAACAGCGCCCGGACAGTAAAAGCCCAACAGTTCCCATCCCCAGAAAAGAAAAATGTCAAATCGCCGCAAGGTATGGCAACACCGCATACCCAAACAAAAACAGGGGCACACAGCCTTATTTTTCGCCTTAAGTGGTGATATAAAAATTTAACCCAGGCCCCAAAACTAGGCAGAGGAAAACAGACAGAAAAAAGAGGCGAAATGAGGGTCAGTAGCAGGAATGATCCTTAACTCCAATGTAATGCATAAAAGGGTCAATGGAGACAAAACAGCCTTATTATCCAAACCACCAAACATGCATACACTGTATAAAGTACGCATGAAAAACAAAAAGACCCCTTTTTTAAAAATTTGGGAAGGGGGTGGTGAAAGATGGATGTATGTACAATTATAGCAACGGTGCCAAATTCATTTTGGTTGTAAACAAAGCATTTTGGGCAAGTTCCCTTTTAGCGTGATGACGATTTACCTAATTTTTTAATAAAAAATACCCATTCCTATATTGTGATTATGATTGTTTTATGAAAACAGCCTTCACTTTTTTCATGTCAATGAAAAGATCTTTTTCCAAATTTGGGCAGGATTAGGATTCTAGCTAAAAAAATTAGGGCGGAAAGTTAAACCTCTCTGAATCTTGGTTGGATGATAAGTACTGACGCGAGGTCAAAATAGAGGTTACAATAAAAACGTTTAGAAGGAACAAAAAGGGGGGTGGGTAGTGCCTACATTAGAAATATTTATTACAACCCAAGCCCGATTTTAAAAAAAAATAAACTGAATTCATGGTTTGAATCTGTTTTCCTAAACAAACCCTCTTTATGGAAACAGTTCCCCGCCCCCTACCCAGGACCATTCTTAAAAGACTTTTCCAAGCTTGTCCGGAGTTGAAAAAAATTTGCGAGGCTAAAAACGGGCGATTTCAAATATCGTTTTAGCAAAAAATAAGGGGCTAGCAAAAGGAAAATCAAACAGGTTAAATATTACACCAACAATTTAATACCCCAAACCCCGGATCACACGTTCCCCAGCCACCCAAATTTGACACATATTTGAAACCCCGGCTGAAAACATTGTCAGTCAGGCGTCATTCCCAAAAGTCTTAGTACATTTCATCTTTTACTGCACCAAAAAAATCACTGGGGATGGGATAGGCCTAAAAGGACAATAAAAAATGAGGTCAACTAGAAACTACGAAAGAAACATGGAAAAAGGGTACACAATTGTGACTAACAGAGATAACCAAAAATTTTCACGGGCGAAAAGTGCCTGGGAAAAATTCAAAAAAAAATGTTCCTACCACCTGATAATATTGCACCAGTTAAAGAGGTTGGATTAAACGAAAACAACCCCGGATGAAACGAGATATTAGATAATTGAAATTCAGAGACCTTCTAAAAAGATTTAAAACAAACAGCAGGGTATTGCAGCACAAATCAAATTTCCCAAAGGGGGAGGGAAAAAGTACAAGACTTTTTTTAAAGGGGCAAAGGCCCAAAACATACGCCAAAAATTGAAGAGTTAACAAACCCCCAAAAGCTCTGGCAACAACAAAACATTGGGGTATAGCCATAAGCCATAGATTTTTCTACATAGTACTCACTACGATAAGAGGGTTTCCCCAAACATCTAAGGTGGCAGATTGCTTTTTAAATTTCCACTATGCATCGTTTATCACACTATAAGAAACTACCACTGCACAAATACCTTTTAAAACAGACTCTGATAAGTTTTAAACATATATCCAAAAAAAGGGGTAACCCCCAAAAGTTGCAACTATTAATGTATCTCATCTTATTAAAAAGAATAAGCAGGTTTTAAAACCCAACTAAGAGCACAGGCCCTGATAACATCCCCCTCTAAGTTCCTAAAAGATGGCTTTTTGAAATGTCAATCCCATTTCCACATAATAAATCTATCAATCCCACTAATACCGAAAGGAGGGGTTCAAAGGCGAGATTACTCCATCTTTAAAAAAAATAGTAGGGGCTGAGTAAGCACTATAGGCCTTTGTATCTCATATAATATCAAAATTCAGAAGGCGGGGTACTCAAGAGTAAGTACCTTAAGACAACACATTCTCCATAGCTATCAATCGGGCTTTAGAAGATCCACTCAACCGCACCTCCCCCTTATTAATCTGATGGATTACCGAGAACTGAAATGTCAAAGGGAACCTCATAGGGATGGTAACCGACCCCAAAAGGCCCTTTGATACGTCAACCACAAAAATTTAAAATAAAAACTTCAAGCTACGTATAGGTTCTGAGAATGGTTTAAGTCTACCTTAGCAACAGGAGACAAATAGTCAAAATCAAAAAACAAATCAAACCCCTCCGAAACAGTGGATTCCCCAAGTATATTTTGGGGCCCTTATTATTCTATGTTATGTCAAAGATATGCCTATCAGGTCAAGTGCAAAATCCATGTATGCAGATACAAGCTCGTTAGGTCAGGTAAAGACCCAAAGATATTTTCAATGTTTTAACACTGGAACTGGGGCCTGCAGCAAATGGTTAGTAACAACAAAAATATCATTACACCCCAGGAAAACTGAAGCCCTTTCTTTTTTGGCAAAAACTAAACGAAAGGGTAAATAATTTTTAAGTTCAATGAATGGGGGACCCATCACTTTGGTTTCATCATTTAAAAAATTTGGGAAACCCCCTTTTTACCCATGCATGTCAGGGGGAAAAAATAGGGAAAAATGTAGTAAAAAAAGCAATGCCAATGAAGTTCCTGTAAGACAAGCACAGGCTACCACTGAGGGTCGCAGGGCCCTATTTTTAGCCCTTTTAAAAAATCCATATGGATTACGCTGGTCTTTTTGGTACTCTGCCTTTACAAAAAAACTGAAAATTTGACTGCAAACACCCCAAAAAAAATCGTAAGATTCCTCCTGGACCTGGGGGCCAAGAGAAAATGCCCCAGGGGGAATTTCAGCATTAATATCGAATTTTGAGACAAGGTAAAACAACTGAAGCAAATCATGTTTATAAAATTTCTCAAAACAAATTTCCAAATATCTTCGTCAATTTTGTCAAGGTTGGGGAACCAAAGCAATCATAGTACTAGGGGGGGAAACACAACTTTGTAGTACCCCCCGCAGTGGCCAGGCTTCAAACACCTTTTTTTTACACAATAAAGGAAAAAAACAGACTCCCCCCCACTGTCAAAAGCCAGTCAACATGAACCCTTCAAAAAGAGTGCCAAAAGGGGGCTGATGAATTAGCTACAAAAGGGAGGGGAAAAAATTTTTTATTTTTGGCTAACATACGGGAAATTTTTCCTTTTTCCCAGAAAAGACCCCGTATTGTAGTAGTCTAATGACCTTGGGGTTAGAGAAGTCTTTTTAGTATGTAAAAGATGTTTCTTCATTGTAGAATAATAAGAAAATATTTTAACCTTTAATTATAATAATAAAGGGAAAAGGACCCCAATGGGAAAAAATCACTCGCTGACTTTTTTTGGTTATCCCGGGTTTTCTAACATATGCCTATGTAGATAAATTTTAATTTAAATGATTTGTGTATACCTGAAAAAACTTACTTTACTTACTTACTTATAACTGAGGGGTAGTTTCATAATATCTGAGTTGTAGATATTAGTGTTATCTAAGGGGGGAGACTGCCCGGAAACTGAAGGGTAATTTAATATCATCTAGGGGATAGATTTCATGCGATCTAAGTTTAGCTTCAGAGTGATCTAAGGTTGTAGACTTTTAATGGATCTACGGTGTAAAAATTATGTAGTCTGAGGGGGTAACTTTCATGATCTAGTGGGCACTTCTGGGATCGGTTGGGACACCCCATGTGTTCTGGGATCAATTCTTTCTATTGTTGGGGAAAGAATACCTTCAGAGGCACACCTCTTTTTTGTTTTTTTTACACAGGGAGTGTGGTAATGGCCTGGGCCGTCTTTATCCCCAAAAAAAATCCCATTTTTCCCAAGTTTTTTTTTAATCTACTAGCGCGGAAGTGCGTATCCTTTTGAGGTCCCCTGCCTCGGGACCAACGATGTTTTATGACACCCCCTTTTTTTTCCTCCCTGAAAGTTTTTATTTTTGCCATTCCAAAAGTTTGTATAGTGTTATTTTGAGTTCTGTAGCCTTTTGCGAGAGACAGAACGATTTTTTTTTTTCAGTCACCTAAACGTGAGGCGACCACAGTAGGTGGCGAGGATGTAACATTGAGTGGTTTTACATTTTGGCGTAGGGCCCTCCGTTAATGTCTGCACCAGTGTTTCTTTTTGTGGGTTAGGCCCCCGGGTCAGTCTCAAGATTTCTGGCTCTCTTACTTGGCACCAACTTTCCCAAAACAAGAAGTGTACTTCCAACTGCCGGGGCATTTCCCGGCTCCTTGCCACTTAAACATCGCCTGTGGCCCAAACCCAAAAAAAACCCCCATTCCGGCGAAGAGTGCCATTTACCCCTACCAAAACACACAAATTCTCTTATTATACTACGGGGGAACTTCAATTCATCAAAGGGGTAGACTTTTGAGTGATCGGGTGGCAGACTTCAGGTTACCTGGGGGTAGACTTCAGTGGATCTAGAGGGTAACAAGACACCTTTTGATCTAGTGGAAGATTCAGAATGATTGGTGATAGACTTCGTGTGATCTGAGGGGTAGACTACGGGGATCTGAGAGGGGAATTTTCAATTTATCTGCGGGTAATTTCAGGGGGATCGATTTGGGGAAACTTCATGTGATCTGAGGGTAGACTTCAGTGTTATTTATAGGTAGACTTTAGTGCGATCTCAGGGGGCAGATTTCAGAGTGATCTGAGTAGTAGACTTCAGCGTGCTCTGAAGGTTAGACTTCATTATGATTTGATAGGTAGACTTCAGTATGATTTGAGTGGTAGATTTCAGTGTGATCTGAGTGGTAGACTTCAGTGTGATCAGAGAGCGTAGACTTCATTTTGATCTGAGGGGTTAGACTTCAGGGTGATTTGAGGGGGTAGACTTCAGTATTATCTAAGGTGTATACTTCAGTGTGAACTGAGGGTTAATCTTCAGTGTGATCTGGGTGGTAGACTTCAGTGTAGTTTGAGGCGGTAGATTTCAATGTCCTCTGAGTGGTAGACTTCAGTGTGATATGATGGGGTAGACTTCAGTGTGATCTCAGGGGACAGACTTCAGAGTGATTTGAGTAGTAGACTTCAGTGTGATCTGAAGGTTAGACTTCAGTATGATTTGATAGGTAGACTTCAGTATGAACTGAGTAGTAGATTTCAGTGTGATCTGAGTGGTAGACTTCGATGTGATCTGAAGGGTTAGACTTCAGAGTGATATGAGACGGGTAGACTTCAGTGTGCTCTGAGTAGTAGACTTCAGTGTGATCTGAGAGGACAGACTTTAGAGAGATCTGAGTAGTAGACTTCAGTGTGATCTGAGAGGACAGACTTCAGTGTGATCTGAGATGTAGACCTCAGAGTGATCTGAGTGGTAGGCTTCAGTGTGATCTGAAGGGTTAGACTTTAGAGACTTCGGTGTGCTCTGAGTGGTAGACTTCATTGTGATCTGAGATGTAGATCTCAGAGTGATCTGAGTGGTAGACTTCAGTGTGATCTGAGGGGGTAGACTTCAGTATGATCTGAGGGGGTAGACTTCAGTGTGATCTGAGAGGGCAGACTTCACTGTGATCAGAATGGTAGACTTCACAGTTTTATGTGTGGTAGACTTCATTGTGATCTGTGGGGTAGATTTCAGAGTGATCTGAGTGGTAGACTTCAGTGTTATTTGAGAGGCAGACTTCAGTTTGATCAGAGGTGGAAGATTTCAGTGTATTCTGAGGAGGCAGACATCTGTGTGATCTGAATGGTAGATTTAAGTGTGATCTAAAGGGCAGACTTCAGTGTGATCGGAGTTGTAGACTTCAGTATGGTCTGATCAGTGTGATCTGAGAGGCTAGACTTCAATGTGATCTGATTGGGGTAGACTTCAGGATGATCTGATGAGGTAGACTTCAGTGTGATCTGAAGTGGTACACTTCATTGTGATCTGAGTGGTAGATTTCACATTGATCTGATTGATAAACTTCAGTGTCATTTGAGTGGTAGAGTTCACTCTGATCTGAGGAATGGAATTCAGTGTGATCTGAGTGGTAGACTTCATAGTGATCTGAAGGGGTAGACTTCAGTTATCTTTGTGGTAGACTTCAGAGCGATCTGAGGTAGACTTCAGTGTGATTTGAGTGGGTAGACGTGAGGTGTATCGACCAGCGCTTTGTGCTCGCGAAAGAAATTTTTGGATGAAGAGGTGGCAACGAGGAAGACTCCATACGCAGATTCAAGACCAGGTATGGAAAGAGTTCATTAAGCTTGGAATGTGAGCGAGTGAACCCAGTTACGCCAGGGGCCGAGAAACGACCTCCTCAACTACAAATAGTTGAGTACACGCACACTTTAATAGTCAATACCCATTACAAAACCACGACCTCCACTAGTACCACAACTTACACAACTACCATAACCACTACTAAACTACTGCAAAGTTCTCCTCCAAGTGGTTCTACGATGAAGGTGAAATCTCGTAAAATCTCCAAATACGCGCTTAATTCATGAAAATTGTGTACCTGCTTCCCCAGTGTGCCTGTCGACCCTCCTATGTTTACTGGGCGCCCCAGGCAGGTGAAAATTGGGCCGTTTGCTGGTGTGCGTGGCTGGCCGATGCTTGTGGAACACGCATTCCATTTTCTTCCTTCATATCTCCCTGCTTGGTTCACCAGCTGAGAAATTATTAGAGGGTTAAATGTCATACACTTTTTTTTTTCTGTGGACGCCAGTCACCATCTAAGATCTTAAATTAGATGAGAAATGTGGATAGGGGAAGTGGGATGGTACATAGTCATGCAAGGGATTGAAAAAGAGAGAATACGTGGAGAAAATAAGATAACAGGGGACCAGTAAGGCTGCGGAAAGCTCTAGTTAGCGAGTCATCATGTTACTAAGACCAGCGTCAGGAAACATTGTCTACCTGGAGTCTACCTACCTACCTGGAGGGCATTCCGGGGAGCAACGCCCACACTGCCCGGTCCATAACCAGGCCTCCCGGTGGATCAGGGCCTGACCAACTAGGCTGTTACTACTGGCCGCACGCAATCCAGCATACGAACCTCAGCCCGGCTGATCCTGCACTGACTTAAGGTATCTGTCCAGCTCCCTCTTGAAGACAACAGGGTCTACTGGTAGTTTCCATTATGGCTGGTGGGAGGCTGTTGAACAGTCTTAGGCCCCAGACACTTATTGTGTTTTCTCTTAGTGTTCTAATGGCGCTCCTACTTTTCACTGGGGTATATTGCATCGCCTGCCAAGTCTTTTGCTTTCGTAGGGAGTGACTTCTGTGTGCATATTAAGGACCAGTCACCAGGATTTTCCAGTTGCAGATTATGATGTTTCTCTCGCCTACGCTCCAGTGAGTACAAGTCAAGTGCTTCCAGGCGTTCCCAGTAGTTAAGGTGTTTGATGGATCTTATATTTGCAGTAAAGGTTCTCTGTACATTCTCTAGATCTGCTACATATAACATTGCACAAACAGATGCTCTTCAAGTGACATGACGCCATCGCTCGCCAGCAGCATGCGACTCATCTGGTCATTCAATGTGGCTCACTGAAGCAATATCCAGAAGAGGAACTAAACTGGAGGTTGTCCACAAGCAGCGCTGAGCCATACCGTAGCCACACATCGTACCCAAACTAGTGAATACGTAAACTATAATTACAACTTATAACTCCTGGAAAGGCCACAGACCATAAAAAAAAAATTGATTGGACAAGTTTCAAAAATAAATTTAACAAGCTCCAAAAATGGATTAGATAAGCTTCATAATAGGTTAAACAAATGCACAAATTACACTTGACAAAATCAAACGCTGACGTAGAGACAAATCTAAACAATAACTGCACAGCGAATGGCACAGTCCTTATAATTACCTCTTGCTACTGTGAGACGGTCGCTAAAATGTTTCCAGTATAGGTTAGTAAGCAGATGATTCTTAGTTGATCCACTCCAGTACATGGCATCAGTTACTGAATGAATATCACCTCTTTGTGGTATTCAATCACGGGTTAAACCTCTCCACTACGTTGCAACCAGTCACTGGATGGCATCTCGCCAATATGAAACCAGATGCTGCGTAAATCTAAGATCAAGTGTCTTGTACCAGATATTAATGGCACCTTTGACTGGGTGTGGCAGTACTGTCTTCCAGCAAACCAATAAGGTTCAGGAACCTCACGCTGTATATTGCTTCTGAAGGTATTTATACCTTCAGAATCATGCTCTCTTAGTAGTTGTTTTTAAAAGGCAAGTTGACGACGTAGGAGAGGGGTGTGTACTTTGACCTTTAATAAATTCGAATTCATTTGTACTACATGGAGCGATAAATTTATGTGGTTCATTTTGAGCAAGAGACAGTGAGAGCTCGATCCCCCGTCCGCTATTCCTCTACAATATAAGGTATAAAATACAAGTATAGGGTATATATATATATATATATATATATATTATATATATATATATATATATATATATATATATATATATATATATATATATATATATATATATATATATAAGAAAAAAAGAGCAAGTAAAAAACGTTGCTTAGAACATAATTACAGAAGGTGGGTGGTAGCAGCAACCCGGGACTCCACAAGGTCGTATTAAGGAAGAGGTAGGCGAGGATAACAGAAGAATAACGGAAAATTAGGATGAATGCTAGAGGTGAAGATTACCTGCACGTGCTAAATTTCCGCACTTTAGTTTTGCAAAACCAAGGTAAGTACACAACGTTCTAACTCGTCCTTGAAGCTATCATGCAATATTATGTTCTCCCAGACAGAGTTAGACTATCAGGAGCCATGATGCTTACCAGAGGAGCCACGATGCTTACCCTCGGAGCCATGATGCTTACCCGAGAGCCACGATGCTTACCCTCGGAGCCACGATGCTTACCCTCGGAGCCACGATGCTTACCCGAGGAGCCACGATGCTTACCCGAGGAGCCATGATGCTTACCCGAGGAGCCATGACGCTTACCCTCAGAGCCATGATTCTTACACGAGGAGCCATGATGATTATCCTAGGAGCCATGATGCTTACCCGAGGAGCCATGATGATTACCCTAGGAGCCATGATGCTTACCCTAGGAGATATGATGCTTACCCTCGGAGCCATGATGTTTACCCTAGGAGCCATGATGCTTACCCTAGGAGCCATGATGCTTACCCTCGGAGCCATGATGTTTACCCTAGGAGCCATGATGCTTACCCTAGGAGCCATGATGCTTACCCTAGGAGCCATGATGCTTACCCTAGGAGCCATGATGCTTACCCGAGGAGCCATGATGCTTACCCGAGGAGCCATGATGCTTACCCTAGGAGCCATGATGCTTACCCTAGGAGCCATGATGCTTACCCTCGGAGCCACGATGCTTACCCGAGGAGCCATGATGCTTACTCGAGGAGCCATGACGCTTACCCTAGGAGCTATGATGCTTACCCGAGGAGCCATGATGATTATCCTAGGAGCCATGATGCTTACCCGAGGAGCCATGATGATTACCCTAGGAGCTATGATGCTTACCCGAGGAGCCATGATGATTACCCTAGGAGCCATGATGCTTACCCTAGGAGCCATGATGCTTACCCTCGGAGCCATGATGTTTACCCTAGGAGCCATGATACTTACCCTAGGAGCCATGATGCTTACCCTAGGAGCCATGATGCTTACCCTAGGAGCCATGATGCTTACCCGAGGAGCCATGATGCTTACCCTAGGAGCCATGATGCTTACCCTAGGAGCCATGATGCTTACCCTCGGAGCCATGATGCTTACCCGAGGAGCCATGGAGATTACCCGAGGAGCCATGATGCATATCAGAGGAGCCATGATGCTTACCCTCGGAGCCATGATGCTTACCCGAGGAGCCATGGAGATTACCCGAGGAGCCATGATGCATATCAGAGGAGCCATGATGCTTACCCACGGAGCCATGATGCTTACCCGAGGAGCCATGATGCTTACCCGAGGAGCCATGGAGATTACCCGAGGAGCCATGATGCATATCAGAGGAGCCCTGATGCTTACCGAGGAGCCATGATGCTTACCCGAGGAGCCATGGAGATTACCCGAGGAGCCATGATGCATATCAGAGGAGCCATGATGCTTACCCGAGGAGCCATGATGCTTACCCTAGGAGCATGATGCTTACCATAGGACCCATGATGCTTACCCTAGGAGCCATGATGTTTACCCTAGGAGCCATGATGCTTACCCTAGGAGCCATGATGCTTACCCTAGGAACCATGATGCTTACCCTAGGAGCCATGATGCTTACCCAAGGAGCCATGATGCTTACCCTAGGAGCCATGATGCTTACCCTCGGAGCCATGATGCTTACCCTCAGAGCCATGATCCTTACCCTAGGAGCCATGATGCTTACCCTCGGAGCCATGACGCTTACCCTCAGAGCCATGATTCTTACCCTATGAGCCATGATGCTTACCCTCGGAGCCATGATGCTTACACTAGGAGCCATGATCCTTACCTGAAGAGCCATGATGCTTACACGAGGAGCCATGATGCTTACCCGAGGAGCCATGATGCAAATCCGAGGAGCTATTATTCTTACACGAAGAGCCATGATGCTTACACGAGCAGCCATGATGCTTACCCGAGGAACGATGATGCTTACCCGAGGAGCGATGATGCTTACCCGAGGAGCCATAATGCATATCCGAGGAGCCTTGATGCTTACACGAAGAGCTATGATGCTTACCCGAGGAGCCATGATGCTTACCCGAGGAGCCCTAATGCTTACCCGAGGAGCCATGATGCTTACCGAGGAGCCATGATGCTTACCGAGGAGCCATGATGCTTACCCAAGGAGACGTGATGCTTACCCCAGGAGTCATGATGTATCTCCGATGATCCATGATGCATATCCCAGGAGCCATGATGCTTACACGAGGAGCCATGATGCTTACCCGAGGAGCCATGATGCATATTCGAGGAGCCATGATGCTTACCCGAAGAGCCATGATGCTTACACGAGGAGCCATGATGCTTACCCGAGGAGCCATGATGCTTAACCGAGGAGCCATGATGCATATTCGAGGAGCCATGATGCTTACCCGAAGAGCCATGATGCTTACGCGAGGAGCCATGATGTTTACCCGAGGAGACATGATGCTTACCCGAGGAGCCATGATGCTTACCCGGGGAGCCATGATGCTTACACGAGGAGCCATGATGCTTACCCGAGGAGCCATGAAACTTACCCGAGGAGCCATGATGCTTACTCGAGGAGCCATGATGCATATCCGAGGAGCCATGATGCTTACCCGAGGAGCCATGATGCTTACACGAGGAGCCATGATGCTTACCCGAGGAGCCATGACACTTACCCGAGGAGCCATGATGCATATCCGAGGAGACATGATGCTTACCCGAGGAGACATGATGCTTACCCGAGGAGCCATGATGCTTACCCGAGGAGCCATAGTGCTTACCCTCGGAGCCATGATACTTACCCGAGGACCATGATGCTTACCCGAGGCACCATGATGCATATCGAGGAGCCATGATGCTTATCCTATTAGCCATGATGCTTACCCGAAGAGAGCCATGATACTTACCCGAGGAGCCATGATGCATATCCGAGGAGCCACGATGCTTACCCGAGGAGCCATGATGCATATCCAAGGAGTCATGATGCTTTCTTGAGGAGCCACGATGCTTACCCGAGGAGCCATGAAGCTTACTCGAGGAGCGATGATGCTTACCGAGGATCCATTATGCTTCCCCCCAGGAGCCATGGCTTACACGGGAGCCTGAGCTTACCCCAGGAGCCATGACATTCCCCAGGGGCCTGAGATATCCCAGGGACATGATGCTTACCCCAGGAGCATGATGCTTACCCCAGGAGCCCGATGCTTCCCAGGAGCCTATGCTTACCTCGGAGCCATGAAAAATTCCCGAGACCTGAGCTTACCCAGGCACCATGATGCATTCGGGGGGTGATGCTTACCTTTAGCCATGATGCTTCCCCCAAAAAGCCATGATATTACCCAGGAGCCCTGATGCATATCCGAGGAGCCACGATGCTTACCCGAGGAGCCATGATGCTTACCCGAGGAGCCATGTGCTTACCCGAGGAGCCATGATTCTTACCCGAGGAGTTATGATGCTTACCCGAGGAGACTTGATACCGCATGTTACAAAAAACGCGATTCTAAAGCTTAGAAATCTCCTGTGAATACTAGAAAGGACTTCCCTTCTAGCATCCAGCCTGTTTACTGGGTTTTCGTAACAAGTAGTCAGTATCCTTGTCCAATTATCCATTAAAATTCAGTATTATTCAATAGTGCTTCAGGATTACAACTGGTAGGCTACTAACTAGAGAAATTAAAATTTAATAAATTTATTAAGTCTAGAGGTATATTATCAAATTAAATTAAATTAATCACAGTAATCAACATAATATCACTTCTCTCAAGTACAATATTATTGTGCTGAAAGCACTTATCACATTTATAATTCTTAAGTACCATCTGGTACATAAACATTTAATAAGATATTACAAATATGTACAAGTTAGTTTGTGTGTATGTGTGTAAGTGCTCTAAGTGGTTCGCTATGTCTCACGACTCTACTAGACTTAAACAAGTGACTGACAAAGTCCTCAGATAAACTAACTTCTTAACCGACTGGCAACCAGAACAGTCTGCTTGAACCACAAAAAGAATGCTAAAGCCCAATAGCAATACAACAAGCGACTGCGACACAATCAGAACAAGGAGATAATATAACGACACTAAGTAGGGACCATCTGCAGATCCTCCACAAAAGTCACAAACTCCCATACTACTGAATCAATGTTCAGCATAAGAAAATCCCCGACTGTGGATAATACACAGATACCAGTACAAGTTAAGTGAGAAGCAACAGCTCAGGACCTGAGATGTTTCGAGTGTCTATGTGACACACAACCTCAGTACAACGTTGAAAATCACTAAGTCTATACAAGGTTCTGTGAACAGAGTTCTACAGAACTAACAAGAATAATGAGACAGACAATCTGTCCGACCACCAAGCGAGTCTAGATCAGACCGAATACTTCAGGCGAGGTGAGAACACCCCCCCCCTCGATCACGTGACAGCTCCGTGGACAACTGCAGCTCAGAAGCCGGCAGTCTAACGAGCTACAAGCGATAATTACAGTAGTTTGACAATCAAGACTTGAACTGAGCACTTAATATGTTACATCCTAAAACAAAGTAAAATAACAATATAAAGCAATACTTTACGATTTAGCTTTTATCGCAAATAAACAATAAAAATTAAATGAAAAGGTAATAATTATATATAACATAATAACATTGCAACCCTTTCGGGGGTTGCAACACCGCGGGAGCCATGAGCTTCCCCAGGGAGCCATATGCTTACCTGAGAGCCAGATGCTTATCCAGAACCAGATGCTTACCCGGGGACATGAGCTTACCCGAGGACTTGATATTTACCCGGGAGCCATGATGCTCCCAAAGAAGACTTGATTTACCCCGAGGAGCCATGTTACCAAGGGACTTGATACTTACCGAGGAGCCATGATGCTTCCAAGGACGGAAAACGATGGTGTTAAATTGTTTTTGCATACCGAAAAAAACACACACACTGACTGTTTTTTTTCTCCCTACTCCTCCCCACCACTCAAAAAAAATTACACTCCCCATCACCCACACCACAAACCAAAACCATCACCACTCCACCCAAAACACCATCACCACCCACACCATCACTACCCCAAACCACACCACCCACACCATCACCCACACCCCACACCACCCACACCATCCCCCTCCCACCACCACCCACACAATCACTACGCACCATGACCACCCCACCATCCCCAATCACCATCCCACCACCCCCTGAGTGAGGGTGCCCTCTCTCGGTTCACATCATCCATTCAAATTTCAAACATTAATGTTATTTTTAACATTCTGCGTACCCCCCCCTCCCCCCCCCCTCCTGCCCCCCCCTCCCCCCCTCCCCCCTCCCCCCTCCCTCCTGCCCCCCCTCCCTCCCCCCCCTCCCCCCCCTCCCTCCCTCCCCCCCCTCCCTCCCCCCCCCCCCCCCCCTCCCTCCCTCCCCATTTTTCCTTCTCCCCCCCTCCCTCCCTCCCTCCCCCCCAGTCCTGTCCTCCCCCCCCATCCCCCCCCCTACCCTCCCTCCCTCCCCCCCCCCACCCTCCCTCCCTCCCTCCATCTCCCCCTCCCTCTCTCCCCCCCTCCTCCCTCCCACCTGCCTCCCTACCTTCCCTCCCTAACCTCCCCCTCCCTCCCCCTTTTTTTTTTTTTTTTTTTTTTTTGTTGTTTTTATAAATTTTGGTTTTTTTTTTTTGGAATTGGGGGTAATAAATTAATTTTTAATTTTTATGTTAATTGTTCCCGGTGAAAGGGGTTTGTGGTGGTGGTTTTTGTGGGGGGTGGGGGTTGGTGGTGGGGGGTTTTGGGTGTGGTGTGGGTGGGGGTGGTTTTGGTGTTGGTAGTTGGTGGTGTGGGGTGGGGGTTGGTTTTGGGTGGTGGTGGTGTTGGGGGTGGGGGGGTAAGGTGGTGGGTTTTGGGGTGTGGTGGTGGTGGTGGGGTGTGGTGGTTGTGGGGTGATGGTGGGGTGGGGGGGGGTGGGGGTGGTGGTGGTGGTGGGGGGTGGATTTTGGGGGTGAGGTGGTGGTGGTGGTGGGAGGGGTGGGAGGTGTGGGGGTGAGGGTGGTGTGGGGTGGTGTGGTGGGGTGGGGGGTGGTGGGTGGTGGTGGGGTGGTGTGGAGGTGGTGGGGTATTGGGGTGGGGAGGGGTGTGTGGTGGTGGTGGGGGTGGTGGGGGGGTGGGGTGGGGGTTGTGGTGGTGGGGGTGGGGGGGATGGGTGGTGGTGGTGGGGTGGTGTGGTGGGGGGTGGTGATGGGGGTGGTATGGTGGGGGGTGGGGGGGTTTGGGGGATGGTTTGTGGTGGGGGAGGTGGTGGTGGTGGTGGGGGTGGTGGGGGTGTGGTTTTTGTGGTGGTGGGGTGGGGTGATGGTGGTGGTGGGGGGTTGTGGTGGTGGTGGATGGGTGGTGGTGGGGGGATTTTGGGTGTGGGGTGGGTTAGGGGGTGGGGGTGGGTGGTGGGGGGGTTTGGGGGTGGGGGTGGTGTGGGGGTGGAGTTGGGTGGAGTGGTGGTGGGGGTGGGGGTTGGGGGGGTTTTGGGGGGGTGGAGTGGTGGTGGGGGGGGTTGGGGGAGGGAAAAGGGGGTGGGGGTGGTGGTGGTGTGGGGGAAGGTATGGGGGGAGGGGGTTGGGGTTGGGGGTGAGTTGGGGTGTTTGGGGTGGTTGTTGGGGGGGGGGTTGGTGGTGGGGTTTTGTGGGGTTAGGGTGTTTATTTGTTATTTTTTTTATATATTATTGGTATTTTGGTTATTATTTTTATTTTTTGTTATTTGGGGGTGATTTTTATTTGGTAGGGTTTGGGGGGATTATTTTTTATTGGTTTTTTTTTTTATTATTTTTTTTTTTATTTTTTTTTTTATTTTTTTATTTTTTTTATTATTTTTATTATGGGGGTTTTATATTTTATTTTTATTAGGTTTTTTATTTTTATTTGATTTTATTTTTTATTTTTTATTTTATTTTTATTTTTTTTATTTTTAAAATTTTTTTTTTTTTTTTTATTTTTATTTTTTTTTAATTTTTATTTTTTTTATTATTTTTTATTTTTTTTTTAAATTTAATATTTTTATTTTTTTATTAATTTTTTTAGGTTTTTTTTTTTTTTATTGTTTTTTTTTTTAATTTTTTTTTATTTTTTTGGGGTGGTTATTTTTTTTTTTTTTTTATTTTTTTTTTGGTTCTTTTTAGGCAGCCGAGGCGAACGCCGCACAAGCTTTTTCGTGTCCGCTTCCACGGAAATCTTCAAAACAGGTAGCGTCTGGCAGTTTTAAAAAAATTTTTGCAGCATTTTCTAGCCTGTTGGGTGTGGAGAATTTTGAAGTCATTTTTGTTTTGTATGCGTTTTCTGCAACGAACGGCTAGCTAAGCGTGCTGAAAATTAACGGTTATTTTGGGTATTCTGCAATCGACGTGCATAGCGAATAATTTATCCACCTAGACGAGCAGACGTCTGGGGTCGGCATATCTTTCCATAACCTCCTAAATGCCCCCTACAGCGTTGTTTGGAAAATTTTCTCGTTCCATTGGCTTAAAACAAACGCGCACTCCAGCTGCGCAACTGCGTTCCTGTTTGCTGACAAATTTATAAAGAAGAGATGGCACATCAGACTCCCCCCTCTTGGGGACTGGGGCAAAAACTCCTAGTTCCCCCCACGAGGAAATGATACACCTCGGAGCAAAATGGTCAGTAAGTGCAGCGGGGTTGCTAAAGGTGAATCAACGCGTTGGCATTTGAGGGGGCAAAAATCAATCTTGACAAACGGGGAACAGAAACATTCGAAAGGGAAAAATTTTGATAGGGAAAAAAAGGAGGCATTTTTTCGCATTCTGAAAGATTTTATTCACAAAAAGCGTAATTTTGTTCCCCCTTAAATGAGCCGAACCAGAGAAATTTTTCAAAGCTTCAAAAATCGGGCTCGAGCCTTGAGGGGGGCCGGGAACAGCAGGGGCGTCGTTGTTCATACAGCATTATTGGGTAAGGCCGGGAAATTTACGTCATTTTAAATACCTGAATTTTCTGATTATCAAGTAGGAAGACCAAGTGTTGGGAGCATATACTGTACCCCACCCAAAAATTAAAAAAAATTTTAAGTTGGGCAGACACATTTGGTCAATCCCTATGACTTTGTGAGACAGCAACCAAAGCTTTTACCCGTGGTAAAAGCAAGTGGGGTCTCTACCTTTGAGGAGCTGGTGCAGCATTCGATTGATAACCTGCTGGGGTCTTTTGGACCAGAGATTCGAGCTTTTTGAGGATCGTGACTTAACCATGCATGGAGGGAGCCAGGTTGGGGATACCCTTTGAAACTAACCGCTCCTTTTCCGACGGTCCCGTCCTCTTTTTTAAAGCCTGGCATGAGCAGAGTCGCAACCTTGGAGAATGAAATGCCAGCCGGGGGGAGAACGTCACGTCACCAACTAAGTCACCGGGGAACCAGCTTCTCAACATATGGGCCCCCCTCGGAAGGCAAACACTCAGGGGCATCTCACAACAGTATCCAGAGAAACACCACCGAACGACACCATTTGCAACGTCAGCAGGGGAAAGGGCAAGCCTTCGCTGCTTTTCCCCGCAACAAAGTAGGGCACATCCTCCCAACTGCCCCCATAAACCCTAACCCATTGGGGAAAATCTCTAATATCCCAGAACAGTCTCCAAGAAGTAGAAAAAAGGATGGCCCTTTTTATTTCAAGAAATCTTATTTCCCTTCAGGGAAAAATCAGAAACAACTAAATAAAAAAACCTTTAGAGATACTGGAGCATATTTCTCACGTAAGGGGAAAGGGAAAATTTTCCCCTTTCAGAGAATACTTCCTTGAATTCCTCTGTTTTATTGGAAGCATTTGGAGGAGCTATATATTCTGTTCCTTGCAAAAATTTATGTACAGTGCAAATATTCACTGGGGACTTGACTGTAGGTGTCCAAAAAAATTCCCCTAAAAAGCCATTTATTACTGGGGAATAACTTACTACTGTTAGTTTTTGTCCGAACCTAAATGATTAATTCTTCTCCGGGGTTGGGCCCTAACTCGGCAAAAATCCCAAGGGTTGTCTGGGAATGTTGACCTAAAACCTTGGACGACTCCGATCCGGGAAAAGCCACGTTGTTTTAACGGAAAAAAATGGCCAAACCTCGTAGATCAAGTGAACAGACCCCGACAAACCTCCCATTCCCCGGTTGCAGGATTGCCAGATGTCTCTGTTTTCCCTCCGAGGGACTGCCCTTTCCGGAGGAACAACGAAAGGGCCTTCTTTAAATTCGCTTTGAGGCAGCCATGGTAAATCCCTTTTAGGGTCCGTCAAGTAGAAGTTAAAAAAGATTATTGATCTGCCTGAGACTGGTAAAGGGGATAGAGGGCCGGGAATTGTATGACAGGGTTTGTGGCCAACAAAGATAGACCCAAATATTAAATATAGCTCATAATACGCATTTGGGGGTCCTTAGAATTTCAAAAAACCTTTTATAAATCACAAAAAAATTTTTAAATTGGCCCAAAAATTAAAAAAAGTGGAAAATCATTTAGGGGTTGTCGAGAATGTCAGCAAATTGGGAAACCTGACATTCCCCTTTAAACCCGCCCTCCCAACCTATACCCGCTGATGGGGCCTTTTCAGATTTAATTATAGATTTTTGTAGGCCCTACCTGGCAAAGTCTGGGAAAACAATTTTTTTTAAATTATGGATAAAGTAACCAGAAAACCCGATGCAATTCCCATGCATATATTTAAAACTAAAAAACTATTTTCCAAAACTTTAACCAAAATTTATTTCTTGTTTGGCATTCCAAAACTATTTTAAAGTGACAAGGTACTAACTTCACGCCAAAGATTTAGGGAAGTAATTAACTAGGGTTAGGGATAATCCCAACTTTTTCCACTGCCATCATCCTCATCCCAAGGCGCCTTGGGAAAAATTCCATCAGACATTAAAAACAATGATGAGAACTTTTTTCATGCACTTTCCTACAGACTGGGGGGAAACACTACCTTTTTTGCTGTTTCAGTAGAAGACGGGGCAAGAGCTGATCTTTGGGCCAAGTACGAGGTCCTCTTCGGGTGCTCAAAAAAGATGGATGGGGGAAAAAGTTACTCAACCTCTACAACCCGTCTTCAAGGTTGCAGGTGGCACGTCAGTTAACCAAGGGGAAACCAAAGACAGCTCAAAATTAAAGAAACAGGTATGACAGAATGCACAATTCCCCTCCTTCCATCCAGGGACAAGGGTTGGTGCGAAACCCATACTTTTGGGCCCCACCTTGAAACAGATTTACGGGACCTATGCAGATTTTAATAGATTATCTGATTAAATTATGGGTAGCTCCCATTGATAAACCTCAAAAACTAAAACTTACCACAATAACAATTAAAGTATTTCCCTACACCAATAAAGCCCAGTAAGACTTTCCTCTACCTCTAGGACGACTCTGACTCTTTTCACTCTATCTCTGAAAAATTTAAAATTAACTTTCAAATTCTGTCTTTTCCCAAGGATCCTAGCCCTTTAATTTTGGAGGGGTTACTAAAACCCCGCAACAAATTTAACTACTTTTACATCATATCCCAAATTTTTTTTGGAGTGCCGAAAAAATGTAAATTAGGTTATCAGATGTAATTGGGGAAAATCAAAAACCCAAATTAAACTCTCCCCCCCACAAAGCTAATCCTGAAAAACAAAGGCTACTTCAGCGGAGTAGAATTTTTGTTAAAGCCCTTTTAGTGGGGGAGGGGTCACCAGGGCTTCACCGTGCATCCTTGTGAAGAAAGGCGATGGGGGGTTTCGTATGTGTACAGACTACCGTAAAAATGAATGAGGTCAAATTACAGATGCTTTACCCCCTTCCTCGTCTGGGTGACGAATTTTACTTTGGGTAAGGCTGCTTTTTTGTCCAATTAATCCCTAAAGGGTACTATCAGGTACCTTTGACAGATAAGGCAAGGAAATCCTGCCTCGTAAAATTTCCCGGATTCATTATCAAACACAGTTTTTCCCCCTTCGGAATGAAAAATTCCCCCTTTCATTCCAGAAACTTTTCCCCTCAGGGTATTAAAAGGCTTTAAGGGACGGGAGCGTACCAGATGGTTGTTGTGGGTCTGATATGGAATCCACCTACTTAACTTAAGGCTCTTTTTGAGACTTTAAGGTTCCCCTTTTAAAATTAATTTATCTAAATCTTCCTTTTGGGCCCGGCCCCGTCACTTTTTCTAGGCCATGATAGGGAGTGGTAAAGTTTTACCTAAACTTGCTAAAGTTCTTTTATTTAAAATTTTTCCAGTTTCCCATGAAAAGAAATCCTTTAACGTTTTCTAGGGATATAGGATTTTACGAAGATTTTGTAAAATTTCTCAGATATTTAGCCCCCTTCCTCTCTTTCCAGTCACAAAGTTCCCTTTAAAAAGACCTCAGACTGTAACACTGCTTTTTAAAAAAGCAAAAAGATTAGTGTCTGCACCCCTTCTCTTGTCTCCAGACTTTTCCAAATCTTTTCATTACAGGTTATGCTTGGATCTGGGGGGTTGGGGCATACTATTACATATCGGAACGAGGGGTTGCAGCCCGAGCATACTTTCGCCAAGTTCCAACCACTCAAGGCTTACTCACCTTGAAAAAAAAGCCCTCGCGTGGGGGGGTTGGCTTTTGGGGCATTTCGATGTTTATGTGGGCAGACATCGCAGGTGGTCACAGTCTCAGTTCACAATCCTCTAGTTTTTTCTCCAAGCCTGAAGAACCACAACACGGGGCTTTTCGCTGGGCGCTAAGGCTGCACCCTAAATATTTCCATAAATATATTGCCGCAAAGAAAATAGTTTTGGGAGACTCTTTTCTAGGTCTAAATTTTTTATTTATTTTGGTTAGGATTTATTTTGGTAACCCCCTTTTCAGGGGGGGGGGGGGGGGGGGGGGGGGGGGGGGGGGGGGGGGGGGGGGGGGGGCCCCCGTTTTTTTTTTTCCGGGTGGCTTTTAAAATTGGAGGGGAGGGGAAACGTCCCATTTATTTTGTCCTGGCGCCGTTACCAATAGGTGGCCCCTATCCTGAGTTGTGGGGGGGGGATTTTTGGCATGCAAAAGTACTAACCTTTTTTCGGGATGTACAAAACCCCCTTTACGGCTAAAACCCCCCCCCCCCAAACCCGCGAACCAGGGTTGCTAAGAGTTGATGATGGGGGCCCCCGTTCAACTAGTGACCGGTTCACCCAAAAAAAGATGGTTTTGGGAATCGCAGAGGTTATGTGGGGGACCGCTCCCTTCTGCCCTGGGCATTCCCCTTCTAGAGCTGGTTTTAAAACACGGTCCCGCTATCTTTGGGTTTTATTTCACCTTTCTTACCTGGAGGCACTATACTTACACTGTACATAGTGTACTTTGCTGTTCAAAATTGGGAAGGACAATACAAACTAAACTTTTTTTGCAGTTTTTATTTTGCTCCCATTACACCCGGATAACAGGCCCGTTGGATTCCCCGGTTGTAATAGTATGGGGATGGTGGTTGTTTGGGGGTGATGGGGTGGTGGGATGATGGGGGGAGCTTTTCGGATGGTGGTGATGGGGGGATGGTATGGTTTTTTGGGGGGGGGATGTTGGTGGTGGGGAGGTGATGGTGGTGGTGAGGTGGTGGTGGTGGTGATGGTGGTATGGTGGTGATGGTGATGGTGGTGGGGAGGGGGGTGGTGGTGTTAATGGGGGTGATGGTGGGAGTGGTGGTGAAGATGATGGTGATGGTGGTAGTGGTGGTGGTGATGGTGATGGTGGTGATGATGGTAATGGTGGTGATGGTGGTGGTGTTTAATGGTGGTGATGGTAGTAAATTTATGATGGTGATGGTGGTGGGGGCTGGTGGTGATGCGGTGGGGATGGTGATGATGGTGATGAAGGTAATGGTGGTGGTGGTGGTGTTGGTGATGGAAGTGGTGTGATGGCAATGGTGGTGGTGGTGATGGTAGTGGTGGTAATTGTGGTGGTGAGGGGGGTGTTGGTGGTGTTGGTGATTTGTTTGGGGATGGTGATGGGGGTGGTAGTGGTAATGTGATTGTGGGGGTGGTGATGGTGGTAGCGGTGATGGTGCTGGTGATGCTGGTGGTGGTTGTGATGGTGTTGGTGGTGGCGGTGTTGGGGGTGATGGTTGTAGCGGTGGTGTGCTGGTGGTGGGTTTTGATGTGGTGGGGGTGTGATGGTGGTGATGATGGTGGTGATGATGGAGGTGGTTGTTTATGGTGTTGGTAGTGGTGGGGTGGTGGGGATGGTTGTGATGGTGTTGATGGTCTTGGTGATGGTGGTGATGGTTTTTGGTGATGGTCTTGGTGATGGTGGTGATAATGGTGGTGATATTGATGGTGGTGGTGGTGATGATGGTGGTAAGGTGGTGTTGGTGATGGTGGTGGGGATGGTGGTGTTGATGTGATGGATATGGGGGTGGTGGGGGATGGTGGTGGTGGTGATGATGGTTGTGGACTTGGTTTTTGGTGATGGTGGTGAGGGTGGGGATGGTGTTGGTGATGGTGATATTGGTGGTGCTGGTGGTGGTGCTGGAGGTGATGGTGGTGATAGCGGTGATGGCGGTGATGTTGGTGTTTGTTTTTTGATGCTGGTGGTGGATGTGATGGTGTTGGTGGTGGCGGTGATAGTGGTGGGGGTGGTTTGTGGTGGTGATTTGTGGTGGTGATGCTTTGGTGGTGGTGGTGGTGATGGTGGTGGTGGTGTAGCGGTGGAGGGGGTGGTGGGTAGAGGTGGAGGTGGTGATGGTGGTGGTGGTGGTGGCAGTGGTGGTGGTGGGTGGTAGTGGTGGAGGTGGTGTGGTGGGTGGTGGGATGGCGTGGTGGTGGTGG